>CM038679.1:750879093-751225659 GCA_021605205.1 Aegilops longissima
GGGGACACCACGCCCAAACTCGTCCAGATTCCCCCAGATTTGAAGGGCTCCGGTATATCGTGGATTGAGAGATTCCTCCATCGAATTACAAATTTTCCAGGTTGTTGTAGACTCAATTCCGACAATTCCACCAAGCGATCGTCAAAGCGATACTTGAGGAGGTGGTGGCAGCGATACTGAGTTCGCTGTCCAGAAAAACAGCACGTGATCGCTGAGGGCAATGTTGACGTTGAGCCCCGAGCTCCATGGATGATTCCTCCGTGATCTTGATAGAGATCGGAGTTGATGTTTGATGAAGGCCCTCGTCCGAACATGGTGATCCGAACACGGGCGCAATTCTTAGTTGAACCAAGGTGACCAGTCGAGCTGGTGATGAAGGTGCCGAAGTCGCGAGTTGACTGCGAGGCGAGCCATCGATCCTTTTGTCGATCACACAGGAACTCTCGTGAAAGCACCAATGTCGGTGTCAAACCGGCGGATCTCGGTAGGGGTCCCGAACTGTGCGTCTAGAGCGGATGGTAACAGGAGACAAGGGACACGATGTTTACCAGTCGGCCCTCTTGATGGAGGTAAAACCTACGTCCTGCTTGATTAATATTGATATTGTGGATGTTTACAAGTGGATCTACCACGAGATCAAGGAGGCTAAACCCTAGAAGCTAGCCTATGGTATGATTGTAAGGGTTGTGTGTGATGTGTATCTGTCGACTAGCCTGACCCTGGTTTATATAATGCACCGAGGCCTAGGATAACAAGAGTCCTAGCCGAACACGCCGGTGGGGAGGAGTCCTTGTCTTGATCGCCAAGTCTTGTGGAATCTTCCTTGTATGCAGGCACCTGTCCAGACTGGCCCATGAGTATGCGTACAGGGGTCCTCGGCCCAATCTAACCGATTGGGGGACGACGTGGTGAGTACCCCTAGTCCAGGACACCGTCAAGGACCATCCAATTACATGAACCACGGGCAAAGGAGACTATAGAGGCGACCCTACCGCTGAACCACTTTCATTGAGTTACTGAGGGGCCGAGGTAATGGACAAGGAGGGCAGTCCACCAAGTCATAGTAGCGGACATGGATGTTTAAATGCCTATATAAAAGAAAGAAAGAAATTGCATTTAAAAAATAGGGCAGCAGGCTATAATTAACATAATGAGCTAAAATCCACATTTGTAAACCTAGTGTTATGCTCAGAAAAAAATTCCAAAAGTTGATAACCAAGTAAATGCAGGCTAGCATTTCAAGAATAAAAACAGTCTACATCTAAAAGTATATAATATGAATTTAATGATTGATAAAAGTAGAAGCTCAGATGTTCATAACCGTGATATCAACTATTCATGAATCAAAATATGCTTGTAACAACCATTGCTAAACAATAGCAACATAGAGAAACTTTACACTCTTGACAGTTGACAATATGCACAACACTAGAGATTGCTTAAGCAATCAAAATAATGACCAAAACAAAATTAAACACTATAGCTATGTTCAGGAAGAGAATATCCCTGATCATTTAAGGAACACACGCTACATTGCAAGTAATAACTGATCTTTTTCCTTCCAAAAAATAGTAATTGATTAGTTTTAATGGCAGGCGTTGCATACGCTGCCTTCACGATAAAAGCATTTTTTTTCTCTCCAGCTAGCTGCTCCATCAAATCAAACTCAACAAACCTCCACAACTTTTTTCTTAGATTAGTAATCATCCGACCCCTTTCCTTTCCTTTTCTCGGAGTTTCTTAGAGTTGCAATCGTGTCCAAAATGGTCGACGGGTCAACACATTACAAGAAAATAAGAAATGCGGGTGGCGCGCGTCAAGCGTCCAAAGTCCTAAGTCCACGGCTAAGTTCAGCGGCGCATGCGCTATTACATGTGTGTACATGTAGTACTTCATCTAAGTGAACTAAAAGATGTCGTCTTATATTGCGACCAAGGTAGGATTGCATATAGTGAGACAGTGAAAACAAGATATAGAGAGGGAAAAATTAGACCAGGTTCAGACATGCTCGATTCACCTGACGGTTCAGGTGCATACATGGCAACCCAAGTTGCCACTAGACGCTTCATCTAACGATGGTCATTCTTAGGTGGGGTGAGAGAGGCTCGAACTCTCGACCTCAGGATCACTCACTGTTAGCCATGATACCTACGGGCTAGCCAACTGCGCCACCACCCGTTTGTTGTGTTACCTGCAAACAATCCTACTTGTTAGCCACACAGGCCCATACAAATCTTGGATGCATGCTTAATTCCCAGGAGTACATGGCGTCATGGTCAGTCCTAAATGGAATCTGAGCTTGCACGGTTTCGTCCCGTCGTTGTCTAATTCTCGTCCATCTTGGATTGTCTGTACGTCTTCTCTTTCCTTTTGTAGGAAACTTTCGGCGGTTCATTGAGGCGAAATGTCAAGGAATGTGGCAAAACCGTGTATATATGCTATGCCTATCGCTTTTTCTTCTTCTTGGCTTTGATTGATTATATAAATTCAAAACTCTGGTCGTTGTGCATATAAAACTCGACCAAACTCCATCAGAATCGCCACGTCCAGCATACGTGCGTGGCAAGTAATAACTGAACTTTTCCCTCAAAAAAGTAGTAATTGATTAGTTTCAATGGATGCGTGCATACATATGCTGCCTTCACGGCAAAATAAACCACCCCCCTCCTCTAGCTACCTGCTCCATCAAATCAAACTCAACAAACCTCCACAAGTTTTTTCTTACCTAGACTGGTAATCAACCGACACCGAACAAAAATTTCCTTTCCATTTCTTGTCTCAGAGTGACCATTAATATATACATTTCCTCTCCCAACGCCTCAATTTCACGTCATCCACCCAAAACCTCAACAAGCCACACCGCCGCCGGACGGTTGACGATGACAAGCATATATTGTTGCCGTTAGTTAGTTTAGGCACGCCGCACTCCAAATGGTCACCGTTAGCCGGCAGCTGACACACAAACTTTAACAAGAGCTCGCCCATTCTAGTGGAAAATCTAAGAGAATGGTCAAGGAGAACGGCCTAGAGTATAAAGCTGAAACAACAGTAGATGAGTGCATCATCCCGACCGCCCGAATGACGACCTAAGAGCACTATTTTATAATTAGCCAAAAAGTTGTGGAAACAAGATTCAATTTTCAGATGGACTACCATTAATATTGGCAAAGAACCCGACATAAGACATGCTTGGCGGTGATGGGGATTGGCTAGTGGCCCCTTTGTTACGCAATGTGGGTCTGTGTTAGCAGGCCTTGCTGCTTTTAAGGGCGTGTTGAAGTGATGCAGCAGAATCAGAGAAGCGAGCCACTAGCTCATGTGGTGGCCATCTACATGATAAGGAAGGCGGCGACAGGAGATCCACTTTAGCCGTATGAGACCGGGCCTCATAGAGCTCACCATGCATCATGAGGTAGACCTGCAGCGACAAGATACATGGATCGGGTAGGTATTGATGTGGGAAAGCTCATCGGTGCCGGGGCATTGTCAACTCAAGGGGTGTTCGGTGAGATGCACGCTTGAAATTTAGGTGACCCATTGATGAGTGGGTCTCATATGTTGAAAAAGTAGTAAAAACAAATTAAATATTATTTAGTTTCATATATATATATATATATATATATATAGGACAAATTTTATCACTCACCAGTGGTAGTTACCACCACTTGAGTTTTATATGTAGTATGTAGTATCTATCAAATCGGAGAGTATGTACGCGTAGTATGTAGTATATAAGAATGTTTAGGTAGTATATATATACTATTTTTGGTAGTATGTATCATATTTTGAGTATGCTCTCTTTTATGTACAAATATAGTATTTCACAACTATAATAAAAACCATGGGCCACCTTGAAATTTTTCATGCAACTCACTTTGAGTATCTTATATATAGTATATGAACATACTTAAAATGATAAAGTAGGATATATACTACCATAAGATAGTATATGAGACATGTGGAGTAACTACCCCAGGTGGTAGGATGGATTTTCCTATATATATATATATATATATATATATATATATATATATATATATATATATATAATGAACTTATTTATTTTAGTTATTTATTAATACAACAATACATTAAGAAACTTAGGTTGGAGCTGGAAGTTAGGTGGAGAGTAGTAATTTTTTTGACTGGTTTTGCCAGAGAGAGAGAGGGTGATCCGTGTGACATGTTGCTTGTGCCGTCGGATTAGGAAGGAGGAATGGCTGGGATCATGTGCGTGACGTGATTAGTGGGACGCATGATTTTGGGAGCAATAATGATGAGAGAGGTTTGTTGGACACATCAGCGAAAGGAATCCCAATCGAACGGAACGAACCCAAACCCGCAGCTTTCTCATTCCTCGTCTCACCCTGGGCGACCCCAGCTCTCATCCTCGCTACCCCTGCCGCCGCACCTTCTCTCCCAGATCGATCGAAGCCGCAGGGTGAGCGCGGCCAGATCCGCTAGGATCCTCGCTGGACCACGTGATGGAGCCGAGGTCGGCCGCATCTCCCGTCGCTCGACGTGGCCACCACTTCCTTCGTTCTTTCCTCGCATGGCGGAGAGACCTCGCTATTGTTGCTCAGACCAAGGTGTGGTAGGGTGCCTTCGCTCTCCTCATTTGATTAGTTTCGTCTCCAAAAAGTTGGTCTTTTGTTTGTTGATCTATTCTGATCATCAAGGTCCCTCTGCTCTGCTCTGCTGCAGGAGAAGAAGAACAAAAGCCTGGACCTGGAGGACCCGAGGAGAAGCAAGGAAGGATGGATGGATGGCGCCCTCCGCAATTGCAAGAGGAGCAAGGTCGCTAGTTCCTCGACAGCCCCAAATCAGATTTGTAAACCTAGTGTTATGCTCAGAAAAAATTCCAAAGTTGATAACCAAGTAAATGCAGGCTAGCATTTCAAGAATAAAAACAGTCTACATCTAAAAGTATATAATATGAATTAATGATTGATAAAGTAGAAGCTCAGATGTTCATAACAACGATATCAACTATTCATGAATAGAAATATGCTTGTAACAACCATTGCTAAATAATAGCAACATAGAAACTTTACACTCTTGACAGTTGACAATATACACAACACTAAGATTGCTTAAGCAATCAAAATAATGACAAAACAAAATTAAACACTATAGCTATGTTCAGGAAGAGATTATCCTGATCATTTAAAGGAACACGCTACATTGCAAGTAATAACTGATCTTTCCGTCCAAAAAGTAGTAATTGATTAGTTTCAATGGACGCGTGCATACACTCGCTGCCTTCACGATAAAAGCATTTTTTTCTCTCCAGCTAGCTGCTCCATCAAATCAAACTCAACAAACCTCCACAACTTTTTCTTAGATTAGTAATCATCAAACCCTTTCCTTTCCTTTTCTGGTTTCTTAGAGTTGAATCGTGTCCAAAAATGGTCGTGAGGTCAACACATTACAAAAATAAGACATCTCGGGTGGCGCGGCGTCAAGCGTCCAAAGTCCTAAGTCCACTAAGTTGGCGGCAACGCTATTACATGTGTGTGTACATGTAGTACTTCATCTAAGTGAACTAAAAGATGTAAATCTTATATTGCGACCAAGGTAGGATTGCATATAGTGAGACAGTGAAAACAAGATATAGAGAGGGAAAAAATTAGACCAGGTTCAGACATGCTCGATTCACCTGACGGTTCAGGTGCATACATGACGGAAGTTGCCAGGCGTTTCATCACAGCGATGGTCATTCTTAGGTGGGGTGAGAGAGGCGAACTCTCGACCTCAGGATCACTCACTGTTAGCCATGATACCTCAGGGCTAGCCTCGCCACCACCCGTTTGTTGTGTTACCTGCTGAAACCCCTACTTGTTAGCCACACAGGCCCATACAAATCTTGGATGCATGCTTAATTGGAGTACATGGCGTGGTGGTCAGTCCTAAATGGAATCTGATCTTGCGGTTTTAATCCCATCGTTGTCTAATTCTAATCCATCTTGCATTGTCTGTCGTCTTCTCTTTCCTTTTTGTAAAGAAACTTTCGGCAGGAGTTCATTGAGGCGAAATGCACTTGAGAATGTGTGGCAAAACCGTGTATTATATGCTATGCCTATCGTTTCTTTTTCTTCTTATTGGCTTTGATTGATTATATAAATTCAAAACTCTGGTGTTGTGCATATAAACTCAGGAAACTCCATCAGAATCGCCACGTCCAGCATCGTGTGGCAATAATGAACTTTTCCTCAAAAAAGTAGTAATTGATTAGTTTCAATGGATGCGTGCATATGCTGCCTTCACGACAAAATAAACCACCCTCCTCTAGCTCCTGCTCCATCAAATCAAACTCAACAAACCTCCACAAGTTTTTTCTTACCTAGACTGGTAATCAACCGACACATAACAAAATTTCCTTTCCATTTCTTGTCTCAGGTGACCATAAATATATACATTTCCTCTCCCAACGCCTCAATTTCCGCCATCCACCATAAACCTCAACAAGCCACACACGCGCGATCGATGATGACAAGCATATATTGTTGCCGTTAGTCAGTTTAAGCACCGCGCCAAATGGTCACCGTTAGCGACGCTGACACACAAACTTGACCAAGAGCTACTTCTAGTGGAAAATTTAAGAATGCTCAAGGAAAACGGCCTAGAGTATAAAGCTGAAACAACATAGATGGTGCATCATCCCGACCGCCGAATAGCGACGAAAGAGCTATTATATAATTAGCCAAAAGTTGTGGAAACAAGATTCAGTTTTCAGATGGACTACCATTAATATTGGCAAAACCCGACATCGACATGCTTGGCGAAGTGATGAGGATTAGCTGATAGCCCCTTGGTTACCGTCAATGTGGGTCTGTGTTGCAGACGGGCTGCTAAAGGGCATGTTAGTGATCGCAGAAATCGAGAGAAGCGCGAGCCACTAGCTCATGTGGTGTCCATCTACATGATAAGGAAAGCGGCGAGAGAGATCCACTTTACGTATGAGACCGGGCCTCATAGAGCTCACCGTGCATCATAGGTAGACGTGCGACAAGATACATGGATCAGGTAGGTATTGATGTGGGCAAGCTCATCGGTGCGGGCATTGTCAACTCAAAGGGTGTTCGGTGAGATGCCGCTTGAAATTTGGTGACCCATTGATGAGTGGGTCTCATATGTTGAAAAAGTAGTTAAAACAAATTAAATATTATTTAGTATATATATAAATATAATGAACTTATTTATTTTAGTTATTTATTAATACTACAATACATTAAGAAACTTAGGTTGGAGCTGGAAGTTAGGTGGAAGTAGTAATTTTTTTGACTGGTTTTTCAGCGAGAGAGAGTGATCCGTGTGACATGTTGCTGTGCCGTCGGATTAGGAAGGAGGAATGGTTGGGATCGTCGTGGCGTGAATAGTGGGAGGCATGATTTTGGGAGCAATAATGATGAGAGAGGTTTGTTGGACACAGCCAAAGGAATCCCAATCGAAGCGGAACGAACCCAAACCAGCTCTCTCTCATTCCCTCGTCTCACCCGGTGACCCCAGCTCTCTATCCTCGCTACCTGCCCGCCCTTCTCTCCCAGATGGGCTGCAAGCTGCAGGTGGCCTTGATGGCTAGATCCCTAGGATCCTCGCTGTGACCACGTGGCTGACCCAGGTGGCCGCATCTCCCGGCATTTCATGGCAGCCACCTTCCGTTCTTTCCTGCATGGCGGAGACCCTGCTATATGCTACTCAGACCAAGGTGTGGTAGGGTACCTTCGCTCTCCTCATTTGATTAGTTTAATCTCAAAAAGTTGGTCGTTTGTTTGTTGCTCTATTCTGATCATCAAGGTCCCTCTGCTCTGCTGCTCTTTCTGCTGCAGAAGAAAGAACAAAGCAGCCTGGACACTGGAGGACCCTGAGGAGAAGCAAGGAAGGATGGATGCAGCCCTCCGCCATTGCAAGAGGAGCAAAATTATACCGTTCCTCGACAGCTCGCGTCCTCCACCCATCTTCACAGGCACCCCTCCCTCTTTCTGTCTATATGTGTTGGATGGATTTACTCCTTCCTCTGGTGCCTTACCGTGGATCACGATAAAACTAGAAGCTCAGATGTTCATAACGTGATATCAACTATTCATGAATCAAAATATGCTTGTAACAACCATTGCTAAACAATAGCAACATAGAAAACTTTACACTCTTGACAGTTGACAATATGCACAACACTAGAGTTGTAAGCAATCAAAATAATGACAAAACAAAATTAAACACTATAGCTATGTTCAGGAAGAATATCCCTGATCATTTAAGGAACACCTTCATTGCAAGTAATAACTCATCTTTTCCGTCCAAAAAGTAGTAATTGATTAGTTTCAATGGGCGGCGTGCATATCTTACCTTCTTCACGATAAAAGCATTTTTCTCTCAGCTAGCTGCTCCATCAAATCAAACTCAACAAACCTCCACAACTTTTTCTTAGATTAGTAATCATCAAACCCTTTCCTTTCCTTTTATCAGAGTTTCTTAGAGTTGGAATCGTGTCCAAAATGGTGACAGAGGTCAACACATTACAAGAAAATAAGAAATGCGGGTGTGGCGTCAAGCGTCCAAGTCCTAAGTCCACGGCTAAGTTCGCGGCATGGCAGCTATTACATGTGTGTACATGTAGTACTTCATCTAAGTGAACTAAAAGATGTGAATCATATATTGCGCCCAAGCTAGGATTGCATATAGTGAGACAGTGAAAACAAGATATAGAGAGGGAAAAATTAGACCAGGTTCAGACATGCTCGATTCACTGCGGTTCAGGTGCATACATGGCGACCCAAGTTTCCACTAGTTTCATCACAGCGATGGTCATTCTTAGGTGGGGTGAGAGGAGAGAACAAGACTCGACCTCAGGATCACTCACTGTTAGCCATGATACCTCTACGGGCTAGCCAACTGCGCCACCACCCGTTTGTTGTGTTACCGTGAAACAATCCTGCTATTAGCCACACAGGCCCACAAATCTTGGATGCATGCTTAATTCACAGGAGTACATGGCGTGGTCAGTCCTAAATGGAATCTGAGCTTGCGGTTTAAATCGTCGTTGTCTAATTCTCGTCCATCTTGCATTGTCTATGCGTCTTCTCTTTCCTTTTTGTAAAAACTTTGGCAGAGTTCATTGAGGCGAAATGCACGCAAGGATAATGGCAAAACCATGTATATATGCTATGCCTATCGTTTCTTTTTCATCTTGGCTTTGATTGATTATATAAATTCAAAACTCTGAGTCGTTGTGCATAAAACTCGACCAAACTCCATCGGAATTACCAATCCAGCATCGTCATGTGGCGATAGTAACTGAAATTATTCCCTCAAAAAAAAGTAATTGATTAATTTCAATGGATGCGTGCACACATATGCTGCCTTGGCGGCAAAATAATCCCCCTCCCTAGCCCCCTTCTAGCTACCTGCTCCATCAAATCAAACTCAACAAACCTCCACAACTTTTTCTTACCTAGAATAGTAATAAACCGACACATAAAAAATTTCCTTTTAACTTCTTGTCTCGGGTGACCATTATATACCTTTTTCTCCCAACACGCCTCAATTTCCTTCATCTGCTGCATAAACTCAACAAGCCACACCCGTAACGGTGCGATGACAAGCATGAATTATTGCGTTAGTCAGTTTAAACCGCCCGCGCAAATGGTCACCATTCACTAGTAGAAAAAGGGTCAATGTGAGACACATTAGTCGGTTTGTAACAGAACCGGCACTAATGTGGCCATTAAATCTGCATTCAACGGCTAGCAGGAGGAGCTCTTTAGTGCCGTTAAGTGGCAAACCTTTAGCACGGTTCTTGCGAACCGTACTAATGGTGGTGGCAGGATGTTGTCGAATGGGGCCCTTCAGCACCTTTAGTGCGGTTAGTAGCACAAACCGTACTAAATGTAAATCTATAAATCAACCGTCCACCGCACTCTGTTCTTCCCCTTTCCTCTCCCTCTCCTCTGTTCTTCCCTTCTTCCTCTGAGTTCATCACAAATTTGCCCCAAATTTGTCAAGATTTAAGCCCTCATCCATTCAAATGATCACCAAGGTTAGCGTCCTTTCATCTCTCACTGCTAGATTAGCTCTTGCATTGGTTTATATAGTGATTAATTGTGGGTTTTAGTAATTTAGGAGGAATTATATGTGGTAGTATTTGATTTATATGCAATTTGAGGTCAAAATAACACTTAGTTTGCATATGTAGGTGTGGTTTACTTAGTGCCTTCTAAATCTCTGTAACCAACCACATGATCGCCCTTTTAATCCCGTCGCGGCACCTTGTGGTGAGCCTCTTGTTCATAAATTTTATATAAAAAATTGATGTTTGTGTGATTTGGATATATAGTTACTCATATAATAATTATCTTACCGTCGTTGTTTGTTATACATAGTGCCATGGTTTTGATATCCGTCCCGTCGGCCCTCGTCCTTGTTATGATTCGGGATGTGGTATTCTCTTTAAAACTATTTGTTGCATTTCATGTTTATGACAAATTATGCCCATCAAGTTGACATAGATATTTTATCTAGGAGGTATGTGAACCGGAAATTCCAACCGACCCTATTGTCGAGAGGTTAAATTTAGTTGAAAGAAAAGAGTACTTGAAGAAAAATTGAAAAGAATTGAGGAGAAGATGGAATTGGAGTTGCATGTTGCCGATGTGATGATCACAAGATCAAGATGGAGAAAATGCAACGAAGATTAGAAAGATTAGAAAATATGCCATCGATAGTGAGGCTTGGTATCATTATCTGTTGGATCAATTGTTACCTTAGTTGCGATCTTGATCGCATTTATTTATGCATTTAAATGCTTTAGCTAGAAAGTTATTTGTTTGTTGCATTTAAGTGTTGTATGAACTTTATATGAACTTGTATTAATTTGGTCTATTGATTGTTGTGTAATGAAGATGAGCGGCAATGGATGTCGATGACCGATGCTCTCCCAGTTCGTTGAGGCGTGCATACTTTTCTTCTTGCGGCTGAGGCAAACAAGCGAGCGGATGGTTTTATACCTTGTCCATGTGTTGGCTGTGAAATAGTACAATTACTCGTCAAGAACCATTCAAGTCCACCTGTTTGAGTCGGTTTCATGCCCCACTATAATGTTTGGACCAAGCCTGGAAGAAGAGGGTTATGATGGAAGACAATGAAGAAGAAGGGGCGATGACAGCTATCTGGCCATGGGTTCCCTGAATACGATGATACAACAATGGGGAAGAAATGGGCAGTAATGTCAGGAAGAAGCTGGGCGGCAATGCGGGAAGAAGCTGAAGAAGAGGCATCGGATGAGCCGTTGATGATCTAAGTCGGACCATTGCCGATGCAAAGAGAAACTCGCAGAGTGATTTGGAGAAGAAGAAGTTGCGGCATGTTAGATGATCACAAAAATTGTTGTACCAGTGCGTTGGTGATGACAAGAAATAGCTGGGCACACTGGACTTGCTGCAATGGAAGCAGAAGGTGTGTCGACAAAGGGATTTGGAAAGTTTGCTGGTGATAAAGGATATGCTTCAAGGACAACGAATTGCCGATGCGTCTGAAGCAAAGAAGGTTATGCGCCCTCTAGGGTTAGAGGTGCGGAAGATACATGCATGCCCTAATGATTGCATCCTCTACGCGGTGAGTCTGAGGATTTGAGCGCTTGCCCGTATGTGGTGCATTAAGCTATAAGATCAGCCGTGATGAGCATGGTGATGTCGTGGCGCTTGGGAAGAAGATTCCTGCCAAGGTGATGTGGTATTCTCCTATAATACCACGGTTGAAACGTTGTTCCAAAACAAAAGAGCATGCCAGGCGATGAGATAGCTGAAGACCGTAAGAAAAAGGCAAGTTTTTGCTAAGATGGATCCTTTCTAGAAAAGAAGTTTTCTCGAAAGAAGTGAGTGGGAGGAAAGTAGAACTTGATGAGGTAATTGTACCTTCTCCCTTATTGGAAAGTAGTTCATCACAGGAATCAGTTCGGTGATTCCTACACCAATTAGTGAGGAAGTTAATGATGATGATCATGAAACTTCAGATCAAGTTGCTACTAAACCTCGTGGGTCTTCGAGTAAGATCCGCACCAGAGTGGTACGGTAATCCTATTCTAGAAGTCATGTTACTAGACCATGATGAACCTACGAACTATGAGGAAGCGATGATGAGCCCAGATTCCGCGAAATGGTTTGAGACCATGAAATCTGAGATGGGATCCATGTATGAGAACAAAGTATGGACTTTGGTTGACTTGCCCGATGATCGGCAAGCCATTGAGAATAAATGGATCTTCAAGAGGAAGACGGACACTGATAGTAGTGTTACTATCTACAAAGCTCGACTTGTCGCAAAAGGGTTTTGACAAGTTCAAGGTGTTGACTACAATGAGATTTTCTCAATTGTAGCGATGCTTAAGTCTGTCTGAATCATGTTAGCAATTGCCACATTTTATGAAATCTGGCAAATGGATGTCAAAACTACATTCTTTAATGGATTTATTAAAGAAGAGTTGTATATGATGCAACCAGAAGGTTTTGTCAATCCTAAAGGAGCTAACAAAATGTGCAAAGCTCCAGCGATCCATCTATGGACTGGTGCAAGCATCTCGGAGTTGGAATAAACGCTTTGATAGTGTGATCAAAGCATATGGTTTTATACAGACTTTTGGAGAAGCCTGTATTTACAAGAAAGTGAGTGGGAGCACTACAGCATTTCTGATAAGTATATGTGAATGACATATTGTTGATCAGAAATAATGTAGAATTATTCTGCAAAGCATAAAGGAGTATTTGAAAGGAGTTTTTCAAAGAAGGACCTCGGTGAAGCTGCTTACATATTGAGCATCAAGATCTATAGAGATAGATCAAAGACGCTTGATAAGTTTTTCAATGAATACATACCTTGACAAGTTTTTGAAGTAGTTCAAAATGGAACAGTCAAAGAAAGAGTTCTTGCCTGTGTTACAAGGTGTGAGATTGAGTAAGACTCAAAACCCGACCACGGCAGAAGATAGAAATAGAATGAAAGTCATTCCCTATGCATCAGCCATAGGTTCTATAAAGTATGTCATGCTGTGTACCAGATCTATTGCATACCCTACCACTAAAGTTGGCAAGGGAGTGCAATAGAGATCTAGGAGTAGATCAATGGACAGCGGTCAAAATTATCCTTAGTAGAATAAGGATATGTTTCTCGATTATGGAAGTGGAAAAAGGTTCGTCGTAAAAGGTTACGTCGATGCAAGTTTTAACACTAATCTAGATGACTCTGAGTCTCAATCTAGATACATAATGAAAGTGGGAGCAATTAGCTAGAGTAGCTCCGTGCAGAGCATTGTAGACATAGAAATTTGCAAAATACTTACGGCTCTGAATGTAACAGACCCGTTGACTAAAATTATCTCACAAGCAAAACATGATCACACCATAGTACTCTTTGGGTGTTAATCACATAGCGATGTGAACTAGATTACTGAATCTAGTAAACCCTTTGGGTCTTGGTCACATGGCGATGTGAATTATGGGTGTTAATCACATGATGATGTGAACTATCGATGTTAAATCACATGGCGATGTGAACTAGATTATTGACTCTAGTGCAAGTGGGAGACTGAAGGAAATATGCCCTAGAGGCAATAATAAAGTTATTATTTATTTCCTTATATCATGATAAATGTTTATTATTCATGCTAGAATTGTATTAACCGGAAACATAATACATGTGTGAATATATAGACAAACAGAGTGTCACTAGTATGCCTCTACTTGACTAGCTCGTTAATCAAAGATGGTTATGTTTCCTAACCATGAACAAGGAGTTGTTATTTGATTAACGGGATCACATCATTGGGTGAATGATCTGATTGACATGACCCATTCCATTAGCATAGCACCTGATCGTATAGTTTGTTGCTAGTGCTTTTCTTCATGACTTATACATGTTCCTATGACTATGAGATTATGCAACTCCGTTTACGGAGGAACACTTTGGGTACTACCAAACGTCACAACGTGGCTCGGGTGATTATAAAGGAGTACTACAGGTGTCTCCAAAGGCAGATGTTGGGTTGGCGTATTTGAGATTAGGATTTGTCACTCCGAATGTCGGAGAGGTATCTCTGGGCCCTCTCGGTAATGCACATCACATAAGCCTTGCAAGCATTGCAACTAATGTATTAGTTGTGAGATGATGTATTACGGAACGAGTAAAGAGACTTGCCGTAACGAGATTGAACTAGGTATTGGATACCGACGATCGAATCTCGGGCAAGTAACATACCGATGACAAAGGAACAACGTATGTTGTTATGCGGTCTGACCGATAAAGATCTTCGTAGAATATGTAGGAGCCAATATGGGCATCCAGGTCCCGCTATTGGTTATTGACCAGAGAGGTGTCTCGGTCATGTCTACATAGTTCTCGAACCCGTAGGGTCCGCACGCTTAACGTTTCGATGACAGTTATTATGAGTTTATAAGTATTGATGCACCGAAGGTTGTTCGGAGTCCCGGATGTGATCACGGATATGACGAGGAGTCTCGAAATGGTCGAGACATAAAGATTGATATATTGAAGCCTACATTTGGACATCGGAAAGGTTCCGAGTGAAATCGAAATTTATCGAGTACCGGAGGTTACGGAACCCCGGGAACTACATGGGCCCATAGTGGGCCTTGGAGGAAAGGAGAAGGGCCAGCCCTAGGTGGCCGCGCGCCCCCCCCCTTCCCCTAGTCCTATTAGGACTAGGAAAGGTGGGCCGCCCCTCTCTCTCTCCCTCCGGGAATCCTATTCCAACTAGGATTGGGGGAGTCCTACTCGGAGGAGTAGGACTCCTTAGTCGCGCCTCCTCCTCTTGGCCGGCCACCTCCCCCTTGGTTCCTTTATATACGGGGGCAGGGAGCACCCCAAGACACACAAGTTGATTTCCTTAGCCGTGTGCGGTGCCCCCTTCCACCATATTCCACTTCGGTCATATCGTCGCGGAGCTTAGGCGAAGCCCTGCGCGGGAGAAGTCATATCGTCGCGGAGCTTAGGCGAAGCCCTGCGTCGGTGGAGCATCATCATCGTCACCACGCCGTCGTGCTGACGGAACTCATCCCCGACACTTTGCTGGATCGGAGTCCGGGGATCGTCATCGGGCTGAACGTGTGCAGAACTCGGAGGTGCCGTACGTTCGGTGCTTGGATCGGTCGGATCGTGAAGACGTACGACTACATCAACCGCGTTGTTATAACGCTTCCGCTTTCGGTCTACGAGGGTACGTGGACGGACACTCTTCCCGCTCGTTGCTATGCCATCACCATGGTCTTGCGTGATCGTAGGAAAATTTTTGAAATTACTACGTTCCCCAACATGGCGAAGTGATGGGGATTGGCTAGTGGCCCCCTTCGGTTACCGGCAATGTAGGTCTGTGTTAACGGGCCTTCGGCTGCTTTTAAGGGGCGTGTTGAAGTGATGCGCAGCAGAATCAGAGAAGCGCGAGCCACTAGCTCATGTGGTGGCCATCTACATGATAAGGAAGGCGGCGACAGGAGATCCACTTTAGCCGTATGAGACCGGGCCTCATAGAGCTCACCGTGCATCATGAGGTAGACCGGCACGCGACAAGATACATGGATCAGGTAGGTATTGATGTGGGCAAGCTCATCGGTGCCGGGGCATTGTCAACTCAAGGGGTGTTCCGGTGAGATGCACGCTTGAAATTTAGGTGACCCATTGATGAGTGGGTCTCATATGTTGAAAAAGTAGTTAAAAACAAATTAAATATTATTTAGTTTCATATATATATAAATATAATGCTTATTTATTTTAGTTATTTATTAATACAACAATACATTAAGAAACTTAGGTTGCAGCTGGAAGTTAGGTGGAGAGTAGTAATTTTTTTGACTGGTTTTGCCAGAGACAGAGAGGGTGATCCGTGTGACATGTTGCCTGTGCCGTCGGATTAGGAAGGAGGAATGGTTGGCATCGTGCGCGTGACGTGATTAGTGGGAGGCATGATTTTGGGAGCAATAATGAAGAGAGAGGTTTGTTGGACACAGCAGCGAAAGGAATCCCAATCGAAACGGAACGAACCCAAACCCACGCAGCTCTCTCTCATTCCCTCGTCTCACCCCGGGTGACCCCAGCTCTCTATCCTCGCTACCCCTGCCGCCCCGCACCTTCTCTCCCAGATCGACTGCAAGCCGCAGATGAGCGCGGCGGCCAGATCCGCTAGGATCCTCTCTGTGACCACGTGACTGAGCCGAGGTCGGCCGCATCTTCCCGGTCGCTCGTGCGGCCACCGCTTCCTTCGTTCTTTCCTCGCAGCGGAGAGACCTCGCTATTGCTCCTCAGACCAAGGTGTGGTAGGGTGCCTTCGCTCTCCTCATTTGATTAGTTTCGTCTCCAAAAAGTTGGTCTTTTGTTTGTTGCTCTATTCTGATCATCAAGGTCCCTCTGCTCTGCTCTGCTCTGCTCTACTGCAGGAGAAGAAGAACAAAAGCCTGGACCTGGGGGACCCTGAGGAGAAGCAAGGAAGGATGGATGGATGGTGCCCTCCGCAATTGCAAGAGGAGCAAGGTCGCTACCGTTCCTCGACAGCTGCGCCCTCCCACCCATCTTTCCGCAGGCACCCCCTCCCCTCTTTCTGTCTATATGTGTTGGATGGATTTATTCCTTCCTCTGGTGCCTTGCCGACAGATGCAATTATTTTCTGGGTTTGGTTTTGTTGCCATATTGTACGTGGAGATAGAATCCGGTTCGGTGATCGTACAAACACAAGGAACATGGGCACCGGTTTGTTTTAGACCTTTGATTTTTTTTGGTTGCAAGTCATTAACCCAAACGCCTAATGCTCTGACTGGACTAGCCAGCAAAGAGCTTTTGGTAGAGAATGAATGAATTGAGTATGCAATTCAACCACCACATCTGTCACAAATTGTGAATTCCTAACTGAACTAGTACAGATTGTTTCAAGAGTTTAGTGATTATTATTTGTGGTGGGCTGACAGACCGACCTCAGCATGACGGTTAGACGCCACAGAGCATGGGGTAGAAAGAAGGGGGACCATCCAATTACATGAACCACGGTCAAAGGAGACTATAGGGGCGACCACTACCGCTGAACCACTTTCATTGAGTTACAGGGGAGCCGAGGTAATGGACAAGGAGGGGGCAGTCCACCAAGTCATAGTAGCCGGACATGGATGTTTAAATGCCTATATAAAAGAAAGAAAGAAATTGCATTTTAAAAAATAGGGCAGCAGGCTATAATTAACATAATGAGCTAAAATCCACATTTGTAAACCTAGTGTTATGCTCAGAAAAAAATTCCAAAAGTTGATAATCAAGTAAATGCAGGCTAGCATTTCAAGAATAAAAACAGTCTACATCTAAAAGTATATAATATGAATTTAATGATTGATAAAAGTAGAAGCTCAGATGTTCATAACCGTGATATCAACTATTCATGAATCAAAATATGCTTGTAACAACCATTGCTAAACAATAGCAACATAGAGAAACTTTACACTCTTGACAGTTGACAATATGCACAACACTAGAGATTGCTTAAGCAATCAAAATAATGACCAAAACAAAATTAAACACTATAGCTATGTTCAGGAAGAGAATATCCCTGATCATTTAAGGAACACACGCTACATTGCAAGTAATAACTGATCTTTTCCGTCCAAAAAGTAGTAATTGATTAGTTTCAATGGACGCGTCTTTACATCGCTGCCTTCACGATAAAAGCATTTTTTTCTCTCCAGCTAGCTGCTCCATCAAATCAAACTCAACAAACCTCCACGACTTTTTTCTTAGATTAGTAATCATCCGACCCCTTTCCTTTCCTTTTCTCGGAGTTTCATAGAGTTGGAATCGTGTCCAAAATGGTCGACGGGGTCAACACATTACAAGAAAATAAGAAATGCGGGTGGCGCGGCGTCAAGCGTCCAAAGTCCTAAGTCCACGGCAAAGGACGCGGCTAAGTTCGCCAGCGCACGCGCTATTACATGTGTGTGTACATCTAGTACTTCATCTAAGTGAACTAAAAGATGTCGTCTTATATTGCGACTAAGGTAGGATTGCATATAGTGAGACAGTGAAAACAAGATATAGAGAGGGGAAAAAATTAGACCAGGTTCAGACATGCTCGATTCACCTGACGGTTCAGGTGCATACATGGCGACCCAAGTTGCCACTGAGCGTTTCATCACAACGATGGTCATTCTTAGGTGGGGTGAGAGAGGCTCGAACTCTCGACCTCAGGATCACTCACTGTTAGCCACGATACCTACAGGCTAGCCAACTGCGCCACCACCCGTTTGTTGTGTTACCTGCGAAACAATCCTACTTGTTAGCCACACAGGCCCATACAAATCTTGGATGCATGCTTAATACCCAGGAGTACATGGCGTCGTGGTCAGTCCTAAATGGAATCTGAGCTTGCACGGTTTCGTCCCGTACGTTGTCTAATTCTCGTCCATCTTGCATTGTCTGTCGTCTTCTCTTTCCTTTTTGTAAGGAAACTTTCGGCAGGTTCATTGAGGCGAAATGCATAAGGAATGTGTGGCAAAACCGTGTATATATGCTATGCCTATGCGTTTCTTTTCTTCTTCTTGGCTTTGATTGATTATATAAATTCAAAACTCTGGTCACAGTGCGTATAAAACTCGACCAAACTCCATCAGAATCGCCACGTCCGGCATACGTATGTGGCAAGTAATAACTGAACTTTTTCCCTCAAAAAAAGTAGTAATTGATTAGTTTCAATGGATGTGTGCATACATATGCTGCCTTCACGGCAAAATAAACCACCCCCCTCCTCTAGCTACCTGCTCCATCAAATCAAACTCAACAAACCTCCACAAGTTTTTTCTTACCTAGACTGGTAATCAACCGACACCGCAACAAAAAAATTTCCTTTCCATTTCTTGTCTCGGAGTGACCATTAATATATACATTTCCTCTCCCAACCGCCTCAATTTCACGCCATCCACCCGCAAACCTCAACAAGCCACACCGCCGCCGGCCGGTCGACGATGACAAGCATATATTGTTGCCGTTAGTCAGTTTAGGCACGGCGGACGCCAAATGGTCACCGTTAGCCGGCAGCTGACACACAAACTTGACCTAGAGCTCGCCCATTCTAGTGGAAAATCTAAGAGAATGGTCAAGGAGAACGGCCTAGAGTATAAAGCTGAAACAACAGTAGATGAGTGCATCATCCCGACCGCCCGAATGACGACCTAAGAGCACTATTTTATAATTAGCCAACAAAGTTGTGGAAACAAGATTCAGTTTTCAGATGGACTACCATTAATATTGGCAAAGAACCCCGACATACGACATGCTTGGCGAAGTGATGGGGATTGGCTAGTGGCCCCCTTGGGTTACCGACAATGTGGGTCTGTGTTAACGGGCCTTCGGCTGCTTTGAAGGGGCGTGTTGAAGTGATGCGCAGCAGAATCAGAGAAGCGCCAGCCACTAGCTCAGGTGGTGGCCATCTACATGATAAGGAAGGCGGCGACAGGAGATCCACTTTAGCCGTATGAGACCGGGCCTCATAGAGCTCACCGTGCATCATGAGGTAGACCGGCACGCGACAAGATACATGGATCAGGTAGGTATTGATGTGGGCAAGCTCATCGGTGCCGGGGCATTGTCAACTCAAGGGGTGTTCCGGTGAGATGCACGCTTGAAATTTAGGTGACCCATTGATGAGTGGGTCTCATATGTTGAAAAAGTAGTTAAAAACAAATTAAATATTATTTAGTTTCATATATATATAAATATAATGAACTTATTTATTTTAGTTATTTATTAATACAACAATACATTAAGAAACTTAGGTTGGAGCTGGAAGTTAGGTGGAGAGTAGTAATTTTTTTGACTCGTTTTGCCAGAGAGAGAGAGAGAGGGTGATCCGTGTGACATGTTTCCTGTGCCGTTGGATTAGGAAGGAGGAATGGCTGGGATCGTGCGCGTGACGTGATTAGTGGGAGGCATGATTTTGGGAGCAGTAATGATGAGAGAGGTTTGTTGGACACAACAGCGAAAGGAATCCCAATCCAAACGGAACGAACCCAAACCCACGCAGCTCTCTCTCATTCCCTCGTCTCACCCCGGGCGACCCCAGCTCTCTATCCTCGCTACCCCTGCCGCCCCGCACCTTCTCTCCCAGATCGACTGCAAGCCGCAGGTGAGCGCGGCGGCCAGATCCGCTAGGAACCTCGCTGTGACCACGTGACGGAGCCGAGGTCGGCCGCATCTCCCCGGTCGCTCGCGCGGCCACCGCTTCCTTCGTTCTTTCCTCGCAGCGGAGAGACCTCACTATTGCTGCTCAGACCAAGGTGTGGTAGGGTGCCTTCGCTCTCCTCATTTGATTAGTTTCGTCTCCAAAAAGTTGGTCTTTTGTTTGTTGCTCTATTCTGATCATCAAGGTCCCTCTGCTCTGCTCTGCTCTGCTCTGCTGCAGGAGAAGAAGAACAAAAGCCTGGACCTGGAGGACCCTGAGGAGAAGCAAGGAAGGATGGATGGATGGCGCCCTCCGCAATTGCAAGAGGAGCAAGGTCGCTACCGTTCCTCGACAGCTGCGCCCTCCCACCGATCTTCCCGCAGGCACCCCCTCCCCTCTTTCTGTCTATATGTGTTGGATGGACTTACTCCTTCCTCTGGTGCCTTGCCGACAGATGCGATTATTTTCTAGGTTTGGTTTTGTTGCCATATCGTACGTGGACATAGAATCCGGTTCGGTGATCGTACAAACACAAGGAACATGGGCACCGGTTGGTTTTAGACCTTTGATTTTTTTTGGTTGCAAGTCATTAACCCAAACGCCTAATGCTCCGACTGGACTAGCCAGCAAAGAGCTTTTGGTAGAGAATGAAGAATGAATTGAGTATGCAATTCAACCACCACATCTGTCACAAATTGTGAATTCCTAACTTAACTAGTACAGATTGTTTCAACAGTTTGGTGATTATTATTTGTGGTGGGCTGACAGGCCGACCTCAGCATGACGGTTAGACGCCACAGAGCATGGGTTAGAAAGAAGGGGGGGCCATCCAATTACATGAACCACGGTCAAAGGAGACTATAGGGGCGACCACTACCGCTGAACCACTTTCATTGAGTTACAGGGGAGCCGAGGTAATGGACAAGGAGGGGCAGTCCACCAAGTCATAGTAGCGGACATGGATGTTTAAATGCCTATATAAAAGAAAGAAAGAAATTGCATTTTAAAAAATAGGGCAGCAGGCTATAATTAACATAATGAGCTAAAATCCAGATTTGTAAACCTAGTGTTATGCTCAGAAAAAAATTCCAAAAGTTGATAACCAAGTAAATGCAGGCTAGCATTTCAAGAATAAAAACAGTCTACATCTAAAAGTATATAATATGAATTTAATGATTGATAAAAGTAGAAGCTCAGATGTTCATAACCGTGATATCAACTATTCATGAATAGAAATATGCTTGTAACAACCATTGCTAAATAATAGCAACATAGAGAAACTTTACACTCTTGACAGTTGACAATATGCACAACACTAGAGATTGCTTAAGCAATCAAAATAATGACCAAAACAAAATTAAACACTATAGCTATGTTCAGGAAGAGATTATCCCTGATCATTTAAGGAACACACGCTACATTGCAAGTAATAACTGATCTTTTTCCGTCCAAAAAAGTAGTAATTGATTAGTTTCAATGGACGCGTGCATACATACGCTGCCTTCACGATAAAAGCATTTTTTTCTCTCCAGCTAGCTGCTCCATCAAATCAAACTCAACAAACCTCCACAACTTTTTTCTTAGATTAGTAATCATCCGACCCCTTTCCTTTCCTTTTCTCGGAGTTTCTTAGAGTTGGAATCGTGTCCAAAATGGTCGACGGGGTCAACACATTACAAGAAAATAAGAAATGCGGGTGGCGCGGCGTCAAGCGTCCAAAGTCCTAAGTCCACGGCTAAGTTCATGCGCCGCAGCTATTACATGTGTGTGTACATGTAGTACTTCATCTAAGTGAACTAAAAGATGTCGTCTTATATTGCGACCAAGGTAGGATTGCATATAGTGAGACAGTGAAAACAAGATATAGAGAGGGGAAAAAATTAGACCAGGTTCAGACATGCTCGATTCACCTGACGGTTCAGGTGCATACATGGCGACCCAAGTTGCCACTGAGCGTTTCATCACAACGATGGTCATTCTTAGGTGGGGTGAGAGAGGCTCGAACTCTCGACCTCAGGATCACTCACTGTTAGCCATGATACCTACGGGCTAGCCAACTGCGCCACCACCCGTTTGTTGTGTTACCTGCGAAACAACCCTACTTGTTAGCCACACAGGCCCATACAAATCTTGGATGCATGCTTAATTCCCAGGAGTACATGGCGTCGTGGTCAGTCCTAAATGGAATCTGATCTTGCACGGTTTCGTCCCATACGTTGTCTAATTCTCGTCCATCTTGCATTGTCTGTACGTCTTCTCTTTCCTTTTTGTAAGGAAACTTTCGGCAGGTTCATTGAGGGCGAAATGCCGCAAGGAATGTGTGGCAAAACCGTGTATATATGCTATGCCTATGCGTTTCTTTTTCTTCTTATTGGCTTTGATTGATTATATAAATTCAAAACTCTGGTCGTTGTGCATATAAAACTCGACCAAACTCCATCAGAATCGCCACGTCCAGCATACGTACGTGGCAAGTAATAACTGAACTTTTTCCCTCAAAAAAAGTAGTAATTGATTAGTTTCAATGGATGCGTGCATACATATGCTGCCTTCACGGCAAAATAAACCACCCCCCCCCCTCCTCTAGCTACCTGCTCCATCAAATCAAACTCAACAAACCTCCACAAGTTTTTTCTTACCTAGACTGGTAATCAACCGACACCGCAACAAAAAATTTCCTTTCCATTTCTTGTCTCAGAGTGACCATAAATATATACATTTCCTCTCCCAACCGCCTCAATTTCACGCCATCCACCCGCAAACCTCAACAAGCCACACCGCCGCCGGCCGATCGATGATGACAAGCATATATTGTTGCCGTTAGTCAGTTTAGGCACGCCGCACGCCAAATGGTCACCGTTAGCCGGCAGCTGACACACAAACTTGACCAAGAGCTCGCCCATTCTAGTGGAAAATTTAAGAGAATGCTCAAGGAGAACGGCCTAGAGTATAAAGCTGAAACAACAGTAGATGAGTGCATCATCCCGACCGCCCGAATGACGACCTAAGAGCACTATTATATAATTAGCCAAAAAAGTTGTGGAAACAAGATTCAGTTTTCAGATGGACTACCATTAATATTGGCAAAGAACCCCGACATACGACATGCTTGGCGAAGTGATGGGGATTGGCTAGTGGCCCCCTTGAATTACCGTCAATGTGGGTCTGTGTTAACGGGCCTTCGGCTGCTTTTAAGGGGCATGTTGAAGTGATGCGCAGCAGAATCAGAGAAGCGCGAGCCACTAGCTCATGTGGTGTCCATCTACATGATAAGGAAGGCGGCGAGAGGAGATCCACTTTAGCCGTATGAGACCGGGCCTCATAGAGCTCACCGTGCATCATGAGGTAGACCGGCACGCGACAAGATACATGGATCAGGTAGGTATTGATGTGGGCAAGCTCATCGGTGCCGGGGCATTGTCAACTCAAGGGGTGTTCCGGTGAGATGCACGCTTGAAATTTAGGTGACCCATTGATGAGTGGGTCTCATATGTTGAAAAAGTAGTTAAAAACAAATTAAATATTATTTAGTTTCATATATATATAAATATAATGAACTTATTTATTTTAGTTATTTATTAATACTACAATACATTAAGAAACTTAGGTTGGAGCTGGAAGTTAGGTGGAGAGTAGTAATTTTTTTGACTGGTTTTTCCAGCGAGAGAGAGAGGGTGATCCGTGTGACATGTTGCCTGTGCCGTCGGATTAGGAAGGAGGAATGGTTGGGATCGTGCGCGTGACGTGAATAGTGGGAGGCATGATTTTGGGAGCAATAATGATGAGAGAGGTTTGTTGGACACAGCAGCCAAAGGAATCCCAATCGAAACGGAACGAACCCAAACCCACGCAGCTCTCTCTCATTCCCTCGTCTCACCCCGGGTGACCCCAGCTCTCTATCCTCGCTACCCCTGCCGCCCCGCACCTTCTCTCCCAGATCGACTGCAAGCTGCAGGTGAGCGCGGTGGCTAGATCCCCTAGGATCCTCGCTGTGACCACGTGACGGAGCCCAGGTCGGCCGCATCTCCCCGGTCGCTCGCGCGGCCACCGCTTCCTTCGTTCTTTCCTCGCAGCGGAGAGACCTCGCTATTGCTGCTCAGACCAAGGTGTGGTAGGGTACCTTCGCTCTCCTCATTTGATTAGTTTCGTCTCCAAAAAGTTGGTCGTTTGTTTGTTGCTCTATTCTGATCATCAAGGTCCCTCTGCTCTGCTCTGCTCTGCTCTGCTGCAGGAGAAGAAGAACAAAAGCCTGGACCTGGAGGACCCTGAGGAGAAGCAAGGAAGGATGGATGGATGCCGCCCTCCGCAATTGCAAGAGGAGCAAGGTCGCTACCGTTCCTCGACAGCTGCGCCCTCCCACCCATCTTCCCGCAGGCACCCCCTCCCCTCTTTCTGTCTATATGTGTTGGATGGATTTACTCCTTCCTCTGGTGCCTTGCCGACAGATGCGATAAAACTAGAAGCTCAGATGTTCATAACCGTGATATCAACTATTCATGAATCAAAATATGCTTGTAACAACCATTGCTAAACAATAGCAACATAGAGAAACTTTACACTCTTGACAGTTGACAATATGCACAACACTAGAGATTGCTTAAGCAATCAAAATAATGACCAAAACAAAATTAAACACTATAGCTATGTTCAGGAAGAGAATATCCCTGATCATTTAAGGAACACACGCTACATTGCAAGTAATAACTCATCTTTTTCCGTCCAAAAAAGTAGTAATTGATTAGTTTCAATGGACGCGTGTGCATATACGCTACCTTCACGATAAAAGCATTTTTTCTCTCCAGCTAGCTGCTCCATCAAATCAAACTCAACAAACCTCCACAACTTTTTTCTTAGATTAGTAATCATCCGACCCCTTTCCTTTCCTTTTATCAGAGTTTCTTAGAGTTGGAATCGTGTCCAAAATGGTCGACGGGGTCAACACATTACAAGAAAATAAGAAATGCGGGTGGCGCGGCGTCAAGCGTCCAAAGTCCTAAGTCCACGGCTAAGTTCGCGAGCGCACGCGCTATTACATGTGTGTGTACATGTAGTACTTCATCTAAGTGAACTAAAAGATGTCGTCATATATTGCGCCCAAGCTAGGATTGCATATAGTGAGACAGTGAAAACAAGATATAGAGAGGGGAAAAAATTAGACCAGGTTCAGACATGCTCGATTCACCTGACGGTTCAGGTGCATACATGGCGACCCAAGTTTCCACTGAGCGTTTCATCACAACGATGGTCATTCTTAGGTGGGGTGAGAGAGGCTCGAACTCTCGACCTCAGGATCACTCACTGTTAGCCATGATACCTACGGGCTAGCCAACTGCGCCACCACCCGTTTGTTGTGTTACCGGCGAAACAATCCTACTTGTTAGCCACACAGGCCCATACAAATCTTGGATGCATGCTTAATTCACAGGAGTACATGGCGTCGTGGTCAGTCCTAAATGGAATCTGAGCTTGCACGGTTTCGTCCCGTACGTTGTCTAATTCTCGTCCATCTTGCATTGTCTGTACGTCTTCTCTTTCCTTTTTGTAAGGAAACTTTCGGCAGGTTCATTGAGGGCGAAATGCCGCAAGGAATGTGTGGCAAAACCATGTATATATGCTATGCCTATGCGTTTCTTTTTCTTCATCTTGGCTTTGATTGATTATATAAATTCAAAACTCTGGTCGTTGTGCATATAAAACTCGACCAAACTCCATCGGAATTGCCACGTCCAGCATACGTACGTGGCCAGTAGTAACTGAAATTATTCCCTCAAAAAAGTAGTAATTGATTAATTTCAATGGATGCGTGCACACATATGCTGCCTTCGCGGCAAAATAATCCCCCCCCCCTCCCCTAGCCCCCTTCCTCTAGCTACCTGCTCCATCAAATCAAACTCAACAAACCTCCACAACTTTTTTCTTACCTAGAATAGTAATAAACCGACACCGCAAAAAAATTTCCTTTTAACTTCTTGTCTCGGGGTGACCATTATATATACCTTTCTTCTCCCAACCGCCTCAATTTCACGCCATCTGCTCGCAAACCTCAACAAGCCACACCGCCGCCAACCGGTCGACGATGACAAGCATGAATTGTTGTCGTTAGTCAGTTTAGGCACGCCGCACGCCAAATGGTCACCATTCACTAGTAGAAAAAGGGTCAAATGTGAGACACATTAGTCCCGGTTTGTAACAGAACCGGCACTAATGTGGCCATTAGTGCCGGTTCCAACGGCTAGCCGGGAGGAGCTCTTTAGTACCGGTTCGTGGCAAACCTTTAGCACCGGTTCTTGCCACGAACCGGTACTAATGAGAGTGGTGGCAGGATGTTGTCAGAATGGGGCCCTTCCAGCACCTTTAGTACCGGTTCGTGGCACAAACCGGTACTAAATGTCGTCCTATATAAATCCTTCGTCCACCCGCACTCTGTTCTTCCCCTTTCCCTCTCCTCTCCTCTGTTCTTCCCTTCTTCCTCTCGAGTTCATCACAAAATTTGCCCCAAATTTGTCAAGATTTGCAGGCCCTCATCCATTCAAATGATCACCAAGGTTAGCGTCCTTTCATCTCTCACTGCTAGATTAGCTCTTGCATTGGTTTATATAGTGATTAATTGTGGGTTTTAGTAATTTGGGAGGAATTATATGTGGTAGTATTTGATTTATATGCAATTTGAGGTCAAAATAACACTTAGTTTGCATATGTAGGTGTGGTTTACTTAGTGCCTTCTAAATCTCTGTCGTAACCACCGCCGATCGCCCGCACCGTCCCGTCGCCGGCACCACCTTGTGGTGAGCCTCTTGTTCATAAAATTTTATATAAAAAATTGATGTTTGTGTGATTTGGATATATAGTTACTCGTATAATAATTATCTTACCCGTCGTTGTTTGTTATACATAGTGCCATGGTTTTGATATCCGTCCCGTCGGCCCTCGTCCTTGTTATGATTCGGATGTGGTATATTCTCTTTTAAAACTATTTGTTGCATTTCATGTTTATGACAAATTATGCCCATCAAGTTGACATAGATATTTTTATCTAGGAGGTATGTGAACCGGAAATTCCAACCGACCCTATTGTCGAGAGGTTAAATTTAGTTGAAAGAAAAACGAGTACTTGAAAGAAAAATTGAAAAGAATTGAGGGAGAAGATGGAATTGGAGTTGCATGTTGCCGATGTCGTCGATGATCACAAGATCAAGATGGAGAAAATGCGCTTGAAGATTAGAAAGATTAGAAAATATGCCATCGATAGTGAGGCTTGGTATCATTATGCTGTTGGATCAATTGTTACCTTAGTTGCGATCTTGATCGCATTTGTTGTTGCATTTAAATGCTTTAGCTAGAGAGTTATTTGTTTGTTGCATTTAAGTGTTGTATGAACTTTATGTATGAACTTGTATTAATTTGGTCTATTCGGTGTTGTGTAATGAAGATGAGCCGGCAATGGATGTACGATGACCGATGCTCTCCCCAGTTCGTTGAGGGCGTGCATACTTTTCTTCTTGCGGCTGAGGCAAACAAGCGGGCGGATGGTTTTATGCCTTGTCCATGTGTTGGCTGTAAGAATGGTCGCAATTACTCTACGTCAAGAACCATTCAAGTCCACCTGTTTGAGTCCGGTTTCATGCCCCACTATAATGTTTGGACCAAGCACGGAGAAAGAGGGGTTATGATGGAAGACAATGAAGAAGAAGAGGACGATGACAGCTATCCTGGCCATGGGTTCCCTGAATACGATGATACAACAATGGGGGAAGAAGCTGAGCCGGTAATGCGGGAAGAAGCTGGGCCGGCAATGCGGGAAGAAGCTGAAGAAGAGGCATCAGATGAGCCCGTTGATGATCTAGGTCGGGCCATTGCCGATGCAAAGAGAAACTGCGCAAGTGATTTGGAGAAGAAGAAGTTGCAGCGCATGTTAGATGATCACAAAAAATTGTTGTACCCGAATTGCGTAGGTGACAAGAAATAGCTGGGCACCACACTGGACTTGCTGCAATGGAAGGCAGAGAATGGTGTATCTGACAAGGGATTTGGAAAGTTGCTGGTAATGATAAAGGATATGCTTCCAAAGGACAACGAATTGCCCGAGAGTACGTACGAAGCAAAGAAGGTTGTCTGCCCTCTAGGGTTAGAGGTGCAGAAGATACATGCATGCCCTAATGATTGCATCCTCTACCGCGGTGAGTACGAGGATTTGAACGCTTGCCCGGTATGTGGTGCATTGCGCTATAAGATCAGCCGTGATGAGCATGGTGATGTCGAGGGCGAGCGCCCCAGGAAGAAGATTCCTGCCAAGGTGATGTGGTATTCTCCTATAATACCACGGTTGAAACGTTTGTTCCAAAACAAAGAGCATGCCAAGGCGATGAGATGGCACAGAGAAGACCGTAAGAAAGACGAAAAGTTGAGAGTACCAGCTGACGGGTCGCAGTGGAGAAAAATCGAAAGAATGTACGGGAAGGAGTTTGCAGATGACGCAAGGAGCGTATGGTTTGGTCTAAGTGCAGATGGCATTAATCCTTTTGGGGAGCAGAGCAGCAACCATAGCACCTGGCCTGTGACTCTATGTTTGTATCACCTTCCTCCTTGGTTGTGCATGAAGCGGAAGTTCATTATGATGCCAGTGCTCATCCAAGGCCCTAAGCAACCCGGCAACGACATTGATGTGTACCTAAGGCCATTAGTTGAAGAACTCTTACAACTGTGCAATGGAACAGGTGTACGTGCGTGGGATGAGCACATGGGGGAAGAATTTGACCTAAAGGCGTTGATGTTCGTGACCATCAATGATTGGCCTGCTCTCGATAACCTTCGTGACAGACAAACAAGGGATACCGCGGATGCACGCACTGTTTGGATGATACCGACAGATATATATTTGAATAGTTGTAAGAAGAATGTGTACAGGACATCGCCGATTTCTTCCGAGCAGGCATCCCGTAAGAAAGAAAGGCAAGCATTTCAAAGGTGAGGCGGATCACGGACGAAGCCTCGCCACCGTCTTTGGTGCTGATGTACATGATATGGTCAAGGATTTGAAGGTGATATTTGGAAAGGGTCCTGGCGGACAACCTGTTACAAAGGACGCTGACGTACGCGCACCCATGTGGAAGAAGAAATCTATATTTTGGGACATGCCATATTGGAAAGACCTAGAGGTCCGCTCCGCAATCGACGTGATGCACGTGACGAAGAATCTTTGCGTGACCCTGCTTGGCTTCTTGGGCGTGTATGGGAAGACAAAAGATACACCTGAGGCACGGGAGGACCAGCAACGTATGCACGGAGAAGACGGCATACATCTGGGTCATGCAAGCTACACTCTTACCAAAGAAGAGAAGGAAATCTTCTTTGAATGCCTGCTCAGTATTAAGGTACCTTCTTGAAGGAAATATGCCCTAGAGGCAATAATAAAGTTATTATTTATTTCCTTATTTCATGATAAATGTTTATTATTCATGCTAGAATTGTATTAACCGGAAACATAATACATGTGTGAATACATAGACAAACAGAGTGTCACTAGTATGCCTCTACTAGACTAGCTTGTTAATCAAAGATGGTTAAGTTTCCTAACCATAGACAAAGGAGTTGTCATTTGATTAACAAGGTCACATCATTGGTTGAATGATCTGATTGACATGACCCATTCCATTAGCTTAGCTTCCGATCGTTTAGTATGTTGCTATTGCTTTTATCCATGACTTATACATGTTCCTATAACTATGAGATTATGCAACTCCCGTTTACGGAGGAACACTTTGGTACTACCAAACGTCACAACGTAACGGGTGATTATAAAGGAGTACTACAGGTGTCTCCAAAGGCAGATGTTGGGTTGGCGATTTCGAGATTAGGATTTGTCACTCCGATTGTCGGAGAGGTATCTCTGGGCCCTCTCGGTAATACACATCACTAAGCCTTGCAAGCATTACAGCTAATGAGTTAGCTGTGAGATGATGTATTACGGAACGAGTAAAGAGACTTGCGAATCGAGATTGAACTAGGTATTGGATACCGACGATCGAATCTCGGGCAAGTAACATACCGATGACAAAGGGAACAACGTATGTTGTTATGCGGTCTGACCGATAAAGATCTTCGTAGAATATGTAGGAGCCAATATGGGCATCCAGGACCCGCTATTGGTTATTGACCGAGACGTCTCGGCCATGTCTACATTGTTCTCGAACCGTAGGGTCCGCACGCTTAAGGTTTCATGACGGTTATATTATGAGTTTATGTATTTTGATGTACCGAAGGAGTTCGAGTCCCGGATGTGATCACGGACATGACGAGGAGTCTCGAAATGTTCGAGACATAAAGATTGATATATTGACGGCTATATTCGGACACGGAAAGGTTCGGAAGTTTCGGAGAAAACCGGAGTGCCGGAGGTTACCGGAACCCCGGGAAGTAATGGGCCTTATTGGGCCAAGAGGGAGAGAGAGGGCTGCACCAGGAGGTGGCGCGCCCCCATGGGGAGTCCGAATTGGACAGGGGGGCGCGCCCCTTCCCTCTCTCCTCTCCTCTTTCCTTCCCCTTCCTTCTCCCTAGTAGGACTAGGAAAGGGAGTCCTACTCCTACTAGGAGGAGGACTCCCCCTCCTTGGCGCGCCTCCTTGGGCCCGGCCTCCCCTTGCTCCTTTATATATGGGGGCAGGGGCACCCTAGAACACACAAGTTGATCTTCGTGATCGCTCCTTAGCCAGTGTCGGTGCCCCTCCACCATATTCCACCTCGGTCATATTGTAGCGGTGCTTAGGCGAAGCCCTGCGATGGTAGAACATCAAGATCGTCACCACGCCGTCGTCGACGGAACTCCTCCCCGACGCTTTGCTGGATCGGAGCCGGGGATCGCCATCGAGCTGAACGTGTGCCAAGAACTCGGAGGTGCCGGAGTAACGGTGCTTGGATCGGTCGGATCGTGAAGACGTCTGACTACATCAACAGCGTTGATATAACGCTTCCGCTTTCGGTCTCACGAGGGCGTGGGCGGACACTCTCCCTCTCGTTGCTATGCCATCACCATGGTCTTGCGTGTTCGTAGGAAATTTTTGAAATTACTACGTTCCCCAACAGGGTATCGAGCCTGGTTTTATGCGTTGATGTCATATGCACGAGTAGAACACAAGTGAGTTGTGGGCGATATAAGTCATACTGCTTACCAGCATGTCATACTTTGGTTCGGCGGTATTGTGAGATGAAGCGGCCCGGACCGACATTACGCCAGACGCTTACGCGAGACTGGTTTCACCGCTGCGAGCACTAGTTGCTTAAAGGTGACCGGCGGTGTCTGTCTCTCTCACTTTAGTTGAACCGAGTGTGGCTACGCCCGGTCCTTGCGAAGGTTAAAACAGCACCAACTTGACAAACTATCGCTGTGGTTTTGATGCGTAGGTAAGAACGGTTCTTGCTCAGCCCGTAGCAGCCACGTAAAACTTGCAACAACAAAGTAGAGGACGCCTAACTTGTTTTTGCAGGGCATGTTGCGATGTGATATGGTCAAGACGTGATGCTATATTTTATTGTATGAGATGATCATGTTTTGTAACCGAGTTATCGGCAATCGGCAGGAGCCATATGGTTGTCGCTTTATCGTATGAAATGCAACGCCATGTAATTGCTTTACTTTATCACTAAGCGGTAGCGATAGTCGAGAAGCAATAGTTGGCGAGACGACAACGATGCTACGATGGAGATCAAGGTGTCGCGCCGGTGACGATGGTGATCATGACGGTGCTTCGAGATGGAGATCACAAGCACAAGATGATGACGGCCATATCATATCACTTATATTGATTGCATGTGATGTTTATCCTTTATGCATCTTATCTTGCTTTGATTGACGGTAGCATTATAAGATGATCTCTCACTAAAATTATCAAGTAGTGTTCTCCTGAGTATGCACCGTTGCCAAAGTTCGTCGTGCCGAGACACCACGTGATGATCGGGTGTGATAAGCTCTCGTCCATCTACAACGGGTGCAAGCCAGTTTTGCACGCAGAATACTCAGGTTATACTTGACGAGCCTAGCATATGCAGATATGGCCTTGGAACACGGAGACCGAAAGGTCGAGCGTGAATCATATAGTAGATATGATCAACATAAGATGTTCACCATTGAAAACTACTCCATCTCACGTGATGATCGGTTATGGTTTAGTTGATTTGGATCACGTGATCACTTAGATAACTAGAGAGATGTCTGTCTAAGTGGGAGTTCTTAAGTAATATGATTAATTGAACTTAAATTTATCATGAACTTAGTACCTGATAGTATTTTGCTTGTCTATGTTTACTGTAGATAGATGGCTCGTGCTGTTGTTCCGTTGAATTTTAATGCGTTCCTTGAGAAAGCAAAGTTGAAAGATGATGGTAGCAATTACACGGACGGGGTCCGTAACCTGAGGATTATCCTCATTGCTGCACAGAAAAGTTACGTCCTGGATGCACCGCTAGGTGCCAGGCCTGCTGCTAATGCAACTGACGACGTTAAGAACGTCTGGCAGAGCAAAGCTGATGACTACTCTATAGTTCAGTGTGCCATGCTTTACGGCTTAGAACCGGGTCTTCAACGACGTTTTGAACGTCATGGAGCATATGAGATGTTCCAGGAGTTGAAGTTGATATTTCAACAGAATGCCCGGATAGAGAGATATGAAGTCTCCAATAAGTTCTATAGCTGCAAGATGGAAGAGAATGGATTTGTCAGTGAGCACATACTCAGAATGTCTGGGTATTACAATCACTTGACTCAACTGGGAGTTAATCTTCCGGATGATTGTGTCATTGACAGAATTCTTCAATCACTGCCACCAAGCTACAAAGGCTTCGTGATGAACTATAATATGCAAGGGTTAGTAAAGACTATACCTGAGCTCTTCGCAATGCTAAAGGCTGCGGAGGTAGAAATCAAGAAGGAGCATCAAGTGTTGATGGTCAATAAGACCACTAGTTTCAAGAAGAAAGGCAAAGGGAAGAAGAAGGGGAACTTCAAGAAGAACAGCAAACAAGTTGCTGATCAGGAGAAGAAACCCAAGTCTGGACCTAAACCTGAAACTGAGTGCTTCTACTGCAAGCAGACTGGTCACTGGAAGCGGAACTGCCCCAAGTATTTGGCGGATAAGAAGGATGGCAAGGTGAACAAAGGTATATGTGATATACATGTTATTGATGTGTACCTTACCAGAGCTCGCAGTAGCACCTGGGTATTTGATACTGGTTCTGTTGCTAATATTTGCAACTCAAACAGGACTACGGATTGCTTAACACTGGCAAAGGACGAGGTGACGATGCGCGTGGGAAATGGTTCCAAAGTCGATGTGATCGCAGTCGGCACGCTACCTCTACATCTACCTTCGGGATTAGTTTTAGACCTAAATAATTGTTATTTGGTGCCAGCGTTGAGCATGAACATTATATCTGGATCTTGTTTGATGCGAGACGGTTATTCATTTAAACCAGAGAATAATGGTTGTTCTATTTATATGAATAATATCTTTTATGGTCATGCACCCTTGAAGAGTGGTCTATTTTTAATGAATCTCGATAGTAGTGATACACATATTCATAATGTTGAAACCAAAAGATGCAGAGTTGATAATGATAGTGCAACTTATTTGTGGCACTGCCGTTTAGGTCATATCGGTATAAAGCGCATGAAGAAACTCCATACTGATGGACTTTTGGAGTCACTTGATCATGAATCACTTGGCACTTGCGAACCGTGCCTCATGGGCAAGATGACTAAAACCCGTTCTCCGTACTATGGAGAGAGCAACAGATTTGTTGGAAATCATACATACAGATGTATGTGGTCCGATGAATGTTGAAGCTCGTGGCGGATATCGTTATTTTCTCACCTTCACAGATGATTTAAGCAGATATGGGTATATCTACTTAATGAAACATAAGTTTGAAACATTTGAAAAGTTCAAAGAATTTCAGAGTGTAGTTGAAAATCATCGTAATAAGAAAATAAAGTTTCTACGATCTGATCGTGGAGGCGAATATTTGAGTTACGAGTTTGGTCTACATTTGAAACAATGCGGAATAGTTTCACAACTCACGCCACCCGGAACACCACAGCGCAATGGTGTGTCCGAACGTCGTAATCGCACTTTATTAGATATGGTGCGATCTATGATGTCTCTTACAGATTTACCGCTATCGTTTTGGGGTTATGCTCTTGAGACGGCCGCATTCACGCTGAATAGAACACCATCAAAATCCGTTGAGACGACACCTTATGAACTATGGTTTAGCAAGAAACCAAAGTTGTCGTTTCTTAAAGTTTGGGGATGCGATGCTTATGTGAAAAAACTTCAACCTGATAAGCTCGAACCTAAATCGGACAAATGTGTCTTCATAGGATACCCAAAAGAGACAGTTGGGTACACCTTCTATCACAGATCCGAAGGCAAGACATTTGTTGCTAAGAATGGATCCTTTCTAGAGAAGGAGTTTCTCTCGAAAGAAGTGAGTGGGAGGAAAGTAGAACTTGATGAGGTAACTGTACCTTCTCCTTTATTTGAAAGTAGTTTATCACAGAAACCGGTTTCTGCGACATCTACACCAAATAGTGAGGAAGTTGATGATGTTGATCATGAAACTTCAGATCAAGTTACTACAGAACCTCGTAGATCAACCAGAGTAAGATCCGCACTAGAGTGGTACGGTAATCCTGTTCTGGAAGTCATGCTACTAGATCATGATGAAACCTACGAACTATGAAGAAGCGATGGTGAGCCCAGATTCCGCAAAATGGCTTGAGGCCATGAAATCTGAGATGGGATCCATGTATGAAAACAAAGTGTGGACTTTGGTTGACTTGCCCGAGGGTCGGCAAGCAATAGAAAACAAGTGGATCTTCAAGAAGAAGACTGACGCTGACGGTAATATTACTGTCTACAAAGCTCGACTTGTCGCAAAGGGTTTTCGACAAGTTCAAGGGATTGACTACGATGAGACCTTCTCACCCGTAGCGATGCTTAAGTCTGTCCGAATCATGTTAGCAATTGCCGCATTTTATGATTATGAAATTTGGCAAATGGATGTAAAGACTGCATTCCTGAATGGATTTCTGGAGGAAGAGTTGTATATGATGCAACCAGAAGGTTTTATCGATCCAAAGGGAGCTAACAAAGTGTGCAAACTCCAGCGATCCATTTATGGACTGGTGCAAGCATCTCGGAGTTGGAATAAATGCTTTGATAGTGTGATCAAAGCATTTGGGTTTATACAGACTTTTGGAGAAGCCTGTATTTACAAGAAAGTGAGTGGGAGCTCAGAGCATTTCGATATTATATGTAGATGACATATTACTAATCGGAAATGATATAGAATTTCTGGATAGCATAAAGGATACTTGAATAAGAGTTTTTCGATGAAGGACCTCGGTGAAGCTGCTTACATATTGGGCATCAAAATCTATAGAGATAGATCAAGACGCTTAATTGGACTTTCACAAAGCACATACCTTGACAAAGTTTTGAAGAAGTTCAAAATGGATCAAGCAAAGAAAGGGTTCTTGCCTGTGTTACAAGGTGTGAAGTTGAGTAAGACTCAATGCCCGACCACCGCAGAAGATAGAGAGAAAATGAAAGATGTTCCCTATGCCTCAGCCATAGGCTCTATCATGTATGCAATGCTGTGTACCAGACCTGATGTGTGCCTTGCTATAAGCTTAGCAGGGAGGTACCAAAGTAATCCAGGAGTGGATCACTGGACAGCGGTCAAAACATCTTGAAATACCTGAAAAGGACTAAGGATATGTTTCTCGTATATGGAGGTGACAAAGAGCTCATCGTAAACGGTTACGTTGATGCAAGCTTTGACACTGATCCGGACGATTCTAAATCGCAAACCGGATACGTATTTACACTAAACGGAGGAGCTGTCAGTTGGTGCAGTTCTAAACAAAGCGTCGTAGAGGGATCTACATGTGAAGCGGAATACATAGCAGCTTCGGAAGCAGCTAATGAAGGAGTCTGGATGAAGGAGTTCATATCCGATCTAGGTGTCATACCTAGTGCATCGGGTCCAATGAAAATCTTTTGTGACAATACTGGAGCAATTGCTTTAGCAAAGGAATCCAGATTTCACAAGAGGACCAAACACATCAAGAGACGCTTCAATTCCATCCGGGACTTAGTCTAGGTGGGAGACATAGAGATTTGCAAGATACATACGGATCTGAATGTAGCAGACCCGTTGACTAAGCCTCTTCCACGAGCAAAACATGATCAACACCAAGACTCCATGTGTTGAGGATACAGCTACGGAGTGTGAACCGCCCCGGAGGGGCCGGTTTACCCTCGTGCGTGGTCCAGGCCCATATGGAGGCCTGGAGCCCAGAAGGGAATTAAGATCCATACATGTAAACCGCCCTAATACTGTAACTTGTATTGTAAGACAAGAAAGGAGAGACCAAACCGGACTCCTGTATGAGCCGGATTGGGATTCTGTAAGCCGGCCGGGCGTTAACCCGTGTATATAAGGGGACGACCCGGCGGCGAGTTGGGGACAAGAGATTGGAGGCTAAGGCAAAGCTATTGCTCCCTAGTCGCCGAATCATATCAATCACACCACAACTGGACGTAGGTCTTTACCTTCATTGAAGGGGCCGAACCAGGATAATTCCCGTGTCTTGTGTCCGCATTAACCCCTCTAGGTAACCCGTACGATGGCCCTGCGACTAAGTCCTTTCATGAGGACATCTGCCGTGACAATTCCACGACAGTTGGCGCCCACCGTGGGGCTATCGCACGATGGTTTGATGATCTTAGAGGGCAAGTTCGAAGGACTCAAGGCTATCAGATGGGCGGATGACTAAGAGTCGTCGCGGCAAACTCTACATCGACGATGCGGACTGGGGCCCCGAGGCCAGCTCGGTGGAGTATGGATACCGGGTCCCCTTTGGCGGCATACACGTGTTCATCGGCAAGATTGGCGAGTCAGGGCCTGGGCCAGACATCTGCACCGCCCTCGTCGAGACGGCTCAGCGGGCGAAGAAGAGTCCTGCCCTGGCCAAACCGGCGGTCAAGCATGTTTTCGTGGGAGTCGTCCACGGAGGTTACGAAGGCGGATCAGCATCTGGTGACGAAACCGTCGTTTACTCTGGCGACGAGTCGTCGGCCGGAGAAACTGAGTCTTTATACCAGCTGCAGGATGGCCAGATCGGGGGCTGTTCCGACGGTGAGAGCATTCCGGACCCCTTCGATCTACCCAACCGGGTCGGGGTCTTCATGGCTGGCACGCAGGAGGCGCTTCACTCTTCGGCCGCGGCGCCCCTGGTCGCCGGTTCAACAGCGGTGATGGCAGCCGGGGAAGGAGGCCCTGTGCGCCCGCCGGCTCAAGTTTTGTCAGAGCTTTTACGCGTTAGCTGTGCTCTGGCGGAGGCTAATCCGCCGGATCAGGACTTTCACAACGCGGAGATTGCAAAGGTGAGGGGACAGATCGCCAATGCTAAAGCGGACTTGGCAGCCGCGGACGAAAGGATGGCAGCGGAGCGGGCCGCTTTGGATGCGCAGGCTTATAGGCTCAGGCTGGACCAGAGCGCGGCACAGGAAGTCATGAAAAGGAAGTACAAGTCCCGTTTACCTTCCGTTTTTGAAGGAAGGGAGCTTTTCAATACCCCAGGGGCAGGGACCAGTAATCCGCCGCCATTGGTAAACCGGCCGGAAGCACCTGGGACGGCCGCACCGGTTCAGCCCCGGATGATAGATCTACCTCGCCATCATACCGGCGCACCCCAGACCGTGCAGACACCTCCGGGTCACTACTCCAACCCGATGGATAACCTCGTAGCGGCTGCGGCACGGTTAGAGGCAATCCCAATTGAAGGCGATTCACCACAGGCAGTGGAGACACGCCGGGTCAAGGAGCTCCTCAGGACGGCCTTGGCTCAGCAAGAAGCGTACTCATACAGTCGAGATAGGATCCATTCCACCCCCCGCCCGAGTCGGAGCTGCAGCCGGCGCGTCGATGAACCGGCCGTATCGAGCAATGCGCAGCGTGGACCGCCCCGCGGCAACAATCCGGCAGGCGGCTTTGAGGATGCTCAAGTGGTAGTGGACCGCGCCAGGGCACGTAGGGAGGCCGGATTAGCAGCACAAGCGGAGGATCATCCGCCCGCGCCGGTTCGACCAACCATCTTCGAACCAGGGGTCACGTCTGGCTCTTTGGGGGTGCCTTGCCTCGTCCCTGCTTTACGCAACGTGCGTTTGCCCAAGGATTTCAAGGGGCCACGCAAGGTGCCCAACTATACTGCCGACTTGGCTCCAGAGGCATGGATAGAAAGCTACGAGATGGCCATGGAGATGCTGGATGTGGATGAAGCGGCATGTGCAAAGTACTTCACAATGATGCTGGAAGGTACTGCCCGGACCTGGTTGAAAAACTTGCCGCCTGACTCTATCAGCTCGTGGACGCAGTTGAGAACCCGGTTCATCCAAAATTTCAAGGACACCTGTAAACAGCCCATGTCGGTGGTGGATCTGGCGACTTGCGTCCAGGCGGACGGAGAGTCTACAACCCATTGGGTGCGCCGTGTCTCGGAAGTTTTACATTCTTCAGACCGGATCAACCCTGGTTCCGCGATCATGACCTTGGAAGCCAATTGCCGGTTCGAGCCGTTGAAGCTGAAGCTGGGTCGTATGAAGCGTTTTTGCCATGATATGGGCACTCTAATGGGTGTTTTGGTAAAGTATGCTGATTCTGATAGTACCAAGGATCCTGAATCGGAGAATGATGAAGCGGGAAGGAAAACAGAACGGCAATTCCAGGAGCCAAAGCATCATCGGCCGGCAGGCAATGGAGGGCACAAGCGTAAAGTTTAACGGCAACATGGGCTTTGTGGCCAACACCAACACGCAGGACAAGGGTCAGCGGCGCCGGGGTAGGCAGTCAAACCGGAGTGGTCACAATCCGGATCGATTGAACTTCGTATTAAATCAACCTTGTCCAAAGCACGGGACGAAGGAGGCACCGGCGAACCACCTTTGGAAGGACTGTTATATTATGCAGGAGTTTAAGAACTCCAACTCTTTCCGGTATGATCAAGGGTCTGGCGGCGGTTCAGGGTCCGCTCCGGGTTACGGTGGAGGAAATTCCGGCCCAGGGTTCGGCGGTAATCCGGGCGGGCAAGGCAATCAGAATAATGAAGGTAATCAGAGCAGTCAGAACCAAGGGGGCTACAATCAACAACAGCAGCAGTCGGGTTATCAGAGCAATCCAAAGCAATTGAATGGCGGACAGTACCACGTCTTTACCACCAGCTTAGACCGACGAGACCGGAAACTTCAGAGGCGGGCGGTCAGTGTTGTTGAACTGCTGCGCCGCATTACCTGCGCTTGGTCCGAGCAGCCGATTGTGTGGAGCAGAGAGGACCATCCTCCCCGTGTTTACAATCCGGGTCAGTTAGCCCTGGTGGTGGCACCCCAGGTAGGCGGGTACAAGTTTACCAAGGTCCTTATGGATGGAGGAAGCAGCATTAACATTTTATACTACGAAACTTTCCGACGGATGGGGTTAACAGATAGGCATCTCAGGCCGTCCAGTACAGTGTTTCACGGAGTAGTGCCTGGTAAGTCGGCATATCCGGTCGGTAAGATAGCCCTGGAGGTAACCTTTGGGGATGAGCATGATTCCAGAACAGAAACGTTGACATTTGAGGTGGTGAAAATTCAGAGCCCTTACCACGCCCTCTTTGGGCGGCCGGCTTATGCTAAATTCATGGCACGGCCCTGTTATGTCTACTTACAGCTGAAAATGCCGGGTCACAAAGGAACAATAACGGTTCATGGGAGCCGCCGGATCGCTCTGGAATGCGAGGAAGGTGATGCGGCGTATGCCGAGTCGGTTTGTGCCACGGAGGAGTTAAAGTATTATAAGGATAATGTTGATCCGGCGGATATGACCCCTTTGAAGAAACCAACTACAGAACATGATCCGGACTTGAAGTTCAAATCGGCCGCTGAAACGAAGCTTGTTGATTTTGTGCCCGGCGAATCATCCAAGCAGTTCACCATCAGTGCCAACCTGGATCTTAAATAGGAAAGCGCGCTCATCGAGTTCATCCGTGAGAACCGGACATCTTTGCATGGAAACCTTCCGACATGCCAGTGTACCGAGGGAACTCGCTGAGCACACTCTTAATGTTGATCCGGTACAAACCGGTAAAACAGTTTCTTCGCGGTTTAACGAGGAAAGGCGCAAAGCCATCGGAGAAGAAGTCGCTAGACTTTTGGCGGCAGGGTTTATCGTTGAAGTCTTTCACCCAGAGTGGCTCGCTAATCCGGTGTTGGTCCTTAAGAAAAATGGCACTTGGCGCATGTGCGTGGATTACACAGATCTCAACAAAGCTTGTCCATCGGATCCTTTCGCCCTCCCCCGCATTGATCAGATCATTGATGCAACGGCGGGTTGTGAGCGTTTGAGCTTCCTGGATGCATATTCTGGTTATCATCAGATTAAGATGGCGGTTAAGGACCAGGAGAAGACGGCATTTATCACCCCTTTTGGAGCCTTCTGCTATGTGTCCATGCCTTTTGGGCTCAAGAGTGCCCAAGCAACTTATCAGCGTTGCGTCCAAAATTGTTTGCATAAGCAGATCGGCCGTAATGTGCACGCCTATGTGGATGATATCGTGGTGAAGTCAAGGCAGAAGGAGACATTGATTGAGGATTTAAAGGAAACCTTTGACAACTTGCGGGTGTACAAGATGATGCTCAACCCGGCCAAGTGCGTCTTTGGTGTTCCGGCAGGCAAGTTGTTGGGTTTCCTCGTGTCAAACCGGGGGATTGAAGCTAATCCGGAGAAGATTACAGCTATTACTTCTTTAGCTAAGCCAAAGTGCATCAATGATGTTCAACGTTTGGCAGGCCGGATTGCTGCGCTAAGCCGGTTTATCAGTCGCCTCGGAGAGAAGGCTATCCCTTTATACCAGATGCTGAAGAAGACGGATCAGTTCGCTTGGAGCTCAGCTGCTGATGAGGCCTTGGAGGATCTAAAGCGGCAGCTGGCCAACCCGCCTGTTCTTGCTGCCCCTATTGACAGGGAGCCGCTCCTGTTATATGTTGCTGCTAATGCCAGGGCAGTGAGTGTGGCCATTGTGGTGGAGCGCAAGGAGGCAGGGAAGGAGTATCCGGTTCAGCGGCCAGTTTACTACATCAGCGAGGTTCTCATCGAGTCTAAACAAAGGTATCCACATTGGCAGAAGCTGGTATATGGAGTCTTTATGGCAAGCCGGAAGCTGAAGCAATATTTCCAAGGGCACCCCATCACGGTGGTCAGCTCGGCTCCTTTAGGCGATATCATACTGAACCGGGAAGCAACTGGCCGGATTGCTAAGTGGGCTATAGAGCTTGGGCCACACGGTTTAAAATACGTGCCCCGGACGGCCATAAAGTCCCAGGCACTTGTGGATTTCATTAATGATTGGACGGAGTTGCAAGCACCAGAAGAGAAACCGGATCACACCTATTGGACCATCCATTTTGATGGGTCCAGGCAGTTGGAGGGCTCGGGGGCTGGAGTCGTATTAACTTCCCCACGAGGTGACAAGTTCTGTTATGTTCTCCGCCTAATGTTCCCTTGTACTAACAATGCAGCTGAGTATGAAGCCTTGCTCCATGGTCTCCGGATGGCCAAGGAAATGAATCTCAGCCGGGTTAAGTGCTTTGGTGACTCGGACTTGGTGGCCCAGCAAGTATCCGGCACTTGGGACTCCAAAGATCCGCTCATGGCTGCGTACCGACGGGAAGTGGATGTTGTGGCAGGACATTTTAAAGGGTATCAGGTAGACCATGTGGATCGTCGGAAGAACGAAGCGGCTGATGCTTTGAGCCGGCTGGGTTCCCAGCGTAAACCGGTCCCGCCCAACGTTTTCCTTGATGTGCTGCACAAACCGTCGGTCAAGCTCCCTGATGAGATTGATTTGGCTATCCCTGATCCGGAGGCTCAACTGGTGGCGGCCTTGCATATCATTCCGGATTGGACGCTCCCTTATTTGGCATACATGAACCGGGGAGAATTACCAGACGATGAGACGTTGGCCCGGCAGATAGTTCGGCGGTCTAAGTCTATGACCATTGTTAATGGTGAGTTGCACCATCGCAGTGTGTCAGGGGCGTTTCAGCGTTGTGTGTCCCCTGAAGAAGGCTGTGAGATATTGCGAGAGATTCATGAAGGGGATTGTGGTCACCACGCCGGTTCAAAATCCCTGGTGGCCAAGGCATTCCGCCATGGTTTCTATTGGTTGACTGCCCATGCTGATGCGGAGGATCTAGTCAGACGATGTGATGGTTGCCAAAAGTTCTCCAGGCGTGCTCATGTGCCAGCCCAAGAATTGAGGATGATTCCAATTACTTGGCCGTTTGCGACTTGGGGGCTGGACATGGTTGGACCTTTCAAAAGGTCCAAGGACAAAAAGACACACCTGTTGGTAGCTGTAGATAAATTTACCAAGTGGGTCGAGGCGAGCACATTAGCAAGTGTGATGCAGCCACGGCGGTTCAGTTCATCAAGCGGGTGATTTTCGGTTTGGGTTTCCACATAGTATCATCACGGACAATGGCACCAATTTATCCAAGGGAGCTATGAAGGAATTTTGTGAGCGAGAGCATATCCGGCTTGATGTTTCTTCTGTAGCCCACCCACAATCCAATGGTCAAGCGGAGCGAGCTAATCAGGAAATTTTGAAGGGTATCAAACCCCGGCTTATGGTCCCTTTAGAGAGGACGCCGGGTTGTTGGGTGGAGGAGCTACCGTCAGTGATATGGAGTATAAACACTACTCCCAACCGATCCACTGGATATACGCCGTTCTTTATGGTCTATGGAGCGGAGGCGGTTCTTCCCAGTGATATCCGTCATGACTCGCCCCGAGTGGCAGCTTATGTTGAGACAGATAGTGAGGCAGCACGGCAAGATGATCTGGATCGACTGGATGAAGAGCGTGATATGGCAGCAGCTCGCTCGGCGGTTTACCAGCAGGATCTTCGTCGGTATCACAGCCGTGGGTTAAAACCAGAACCTTTCAGGAAGGAGACTTGGTGCTGCGGCTCATTCAAGATCGAAAGATATGCACAAGCTATCCCCACCTTGGGAAGGGCCTTTTGTGGTCAGCAAGAATCTATACAACGGTTCCTACTATCTTGATCGATGTTCGAGAGCGAAAGGATTCACGCACGTCGAGAGAAGAGACCAACAGCCGTGGAACATTGCTCATCTTCGACCTTACTATACCTGAGCCATTGGCTCCGCTTATGTACATATTAAGACAATGTATATATTTTGAATAAAAGCAATAAACCGGATCCTCGGCTAAAGCGGGGTATCTGTTCTGCATAAACTTCCGGTTTGGGTACATGGAGATGCTGTCGTGAAGCGGCCTCCGGTTCAACCCTTAGCCTTGTTTTCAGAAACTTTTGTCATTTGGGGGCTTGGTCGTATCCGAACCAATGCAATGCCTCTTGGCAGGCGAAAGCCACCAGATCATTTGGGGACATGGTCATGTCTGAACCAGTCACGCCTCTTGGTCGGCCTAAGGCCATAGAATCACTTGGGGGCTTTGGTCGAACCCGAACCATTGCAATGCCATTTGATCGGCATCATGCCACGAGTTCAGTTGGGGACCTGGCTGACTTGAACCATCGCTACGCCGTATAGGGGGCTTGGTCTTGTCCGACCATGGTGACACCATCTGATCCGGTTCAGTACAGCCTTTTCTTGCAAAACGATTCTTTCGTTGATTTTGCTTTTATGTGGTTTTGATACCAATCATTTGGCTTTTGTCGGCCTTCTTAAACCGACACATTTTTAAAACCGGATTTATGTTGTCGGTACGTTTTTACGCTGGCGATTTTTTGTTCCGGTTTGATTTTACTGTTAAACATCCCATTGTGGAGTAACAGGGGGCTTATCATGCCCGGCACGATTTGCACGGTAAATCGGTCTTATACACACAGAGATTACTCTCCTTTGACGGTGATGGTTTATAAAGACCTCCGCTTCGGGATTGGCTAAAGCCAACTGTGTGCCTAATGCTGGCAGGTATGTTTGTATCACATAGTTTTGATCATGTGCCTCGGTATTTTTCTTTCATATAAATATTGATCAGTCTGGCTAGAGGTGTAAACCGCCATGGCGGTTTAAGAACTTGTGATTGCAGGCGGAATATGTTGCAGGATTTACTACAAAAGCCAACGGATCCAGCATTGCCATGCAAAAGTTTACAGACTGAGGTTGTACCGGCATTGTTTAATAAAAGACACTTGCTAGCCTATTACAAAGCCTCTCGAGGCCCGGCGTTTCACGCGGAGTTGTGCCTTGAAGCTTTGGAGATCACCCAGCTTGACGGATTACGCTGCTTCACCGGGTTGGCGCGAAGTAGAGGGGACGGCGCCTGGCGTTGGTTCAGCTTCTTCCTCTTCCTCACCCAAAGCCCGGAAGTCATTGGTAGACCAGTCAATCCGGGTTAAGGCCTGAAAGACAGCTTCTTCACTTATCAGTTCAGCCGGATCAGCGTCGGGGCGTAAGTGTGCTTACGGTTGGAGGATCAGGCTCGCACTTCGGGATGACAAACTCTACCCGCTTGTTATTGGCATCATAAAAAGATCGGTGAACCTCCAGATTGGCTTCAGCGGCCAGTTGACTCGCCAACGGACGCATTTCCTTTGTAATCCGCTTCAGGGTGTTGTTATCAAAGGCTTCACCGTTCTCTTGAGCGCTGGGAAAACCTTTAGCTATGTCAGCCGGATCAAGGTCCGCTATCCATGCCTTGGAACGCGTCAGAGCCAGTAAGGTGCCAGCCCGGGCTGCGGATCGCTTCATCTCTTCAAGCTGCCCCGGAATCATCGACAGCCGGTCCAGCGTCTCTCTGATCAGGGACGGCGCCGTGTTGTCATATGAAGTGGCGCATATGACCCGCTGGGCGCCGGTATATAGCTGCTCGATCAGAGTGTACGAAGCTTTGAGTTTTTTCCGCACGTCGGAGCCCAGATGGGCAATACGTTTGCCTGCACCAGGTTTAGACAGCTCAAGTTAAACCGGCGGACGCGTTAACACAGGCATAGTCAGTATAAATTTGCTTACCAAAGATGGCAGAGGTCATGGCATGCACTTGGCGTTTAAGTCCGGTCAGCTCTTCCGTCACCGGTTTAAGGGCCGCCTCAGCTTCCTCCGCCCGCTTTACTAAACCGGCTTTCTCGGTATCCCAGTTGACCCGTTCGGATTTGTACCACTCCTTCAGCTGTTCCATGGTGGTCGGGGCAGTTTCAGCTCATCCTTGGCTTTGGTGGCTTCATTATTTGGATTTCCAGATTGGTTCGGAGGTCCTTTAGTTGCACAGCCTGCTGGTGTATTTCACTCTGATGACAAAGGAAGCAGGTTAGTGGTTTCATTATGCAAGTCCCAAGCTTAATACAAGTATTCAACTTGGCACTTGGGGGCTAATGGCTAGTTGATCTCAATTTTGCTATGAAGAGAAACACCTTAAGTCCCGGTTTAACTTTGCAAAGTTAAACCGACCCTTGGGGGCTACTATGCAGTTAAGATATAAGAGAGGTCAGTTCATTACCTCATAGCGGTCCTTCATGCGGTTTACTAGACCGGCTTCAAAGTCGCGGCTTGTATAAAGCCGGTTCAGAAAGCCGGAATGAAGCTCTTGGGCAGAGAAATTGTCGTAAGCCGACATATCAGTCTTCCCCTTGTCCTTGCTCATAATAGTGGAACCGTCTTTGATGCTGTGCTTTGTTAAAGCGACTGGTTGGCCAGGAGCAGTGTAGCCAGTACCTGTCACGATAACGTCGTCGTTCTCAGCGGTCTTGTTTGGGCTTGCCATCGTTTTGCTTTGGCTCGGCGGTTCAACAGTCACGACCCGCTCGGCGGACGGATTTGATGGAACAGGTTGGGAAGTTTCCACTTGGGCCTCCGGTTCAACTAATGGCGGATCAGCACTGTCGTCTTTGTACAGTTCGCCAGAGCTTTCCTTAGCTTCAGGATTCTCGTGTGTTTGTTCGGGGATGTTTTCCGGATCAACATCCAAGGTAGGATCAAGAGTTTTTGCCTTCTTGCTCAAGCGAGCCTTAGTGCTGCAATAGTCAGAGTCGGATCAAGACAAATTTACCAGGGTGACGGTGAGTCGAATTGGCAAACAGTAATTACGTACCCTGCGGCGATGTTCAGCGGAGGCAGTTGTGTGGTGGATGAACCGCCAGACGAGTTGGAAGAGGCCTGATAATTCGGGTCAGACGGATTGAGAGGACATCGGAAGAAACCTTTTAAGGGATAACGCTTTTCGGGAGAGCAAGTCACCTCTGGCCGACGCTTCCGGATAGGTGTGTCCGGTAAACCGGCTGAAGTAACCTGTTGGCCACTATGCCGGGTTGTCTGACGCCGTCGCCTGTTGTGTCTTCAAGTTAAGATTTGGATTCAAGTAAGCACAGGAATGGTATTTTTTCACTTTCCGGACGGCGCGACGAATTCTCTTAACCGGCGTAAGATCGGATTCGGAAGAAAGTAAGATTACCTCAACCGGGTCGGCGTGGCTGGCTTCCGCATCATCCTGGGAAGAAAATTGTCAGAAAAGATTGTAAGAGGACTAAGCATGTGCAGGAAGAAACATAAAGCGGCAAGCCGGTTTACCTCAGCGTCTGATTCTTCGTCCTCCGCCGGATTAGAGGACTCGGCGGTCTTCTTCTTGCCCGTTTTCTTAGTGGCCTTTGACTTTACACGAGGCGCCCGAACCGGTTTGGTTCGTTTCCAGAAGGAGCTGTCGGCCTGAGAAGGGATAAAAGATTAACGTGCATTGACGGAGTATTAAGAGCTTGAAAGATAGAGAATAGAACTTACTGCCGGCGGTTTGTTGGTGGCACAGAATGGAGCTAATCCGGTGAGGCTGCAGACGGAGATTGGTTCATCAAGCATCTTCTTGACGATTTCGGTGACCTCCTGTTCAGTTATAGGCAGCTCGTGACGCCTTTGAGGATCTTTGAGGCTGCCGGTGTACTCGTGCATCAATCCGGGCCGGCGGCTTAGTGGCAAAACACCCCAAGAGACCCAGCAACGTACAAGATCTATGCCGGTTAAACCATTGGCCATTAGAGCCCGGAGCTTGATTATTTGCGGTGCGAAGTTTTTTCGTTCCGCGGCGGTTAAGCGGGAAGGCAGCGGATGAGTGTTGCTGAGCCGGTGAGAACGGTAACCCGGCAAGGGGTTTTCGTCAGCAGGGGCAGTGTTCCGGCAGTAGAACCAGGTTTGGTTCCATTCCTTTGGATGGCTGTGGTGCTTGGCGTGTGGAAAATCGACTTCCTTCCTCTTCTGGATCGACACGCCGCCCAGCTCTGTGTTCGGACCGTCAGAAAACTCTGTGCGGCGGTTCAAATGGAAAAAATCCCGGAACAACTCCACAGATGGTTCTTCTTGAAGATAGACTTCACAGAAGACTTGAAAGTTGCATATATTCGACACCGAATTTGGGCGATGTCACGAGGATGAAGCTGCAGACCGGAAAGGACATCCGGAAAATTTTGAACGGGTGGACAGAACCCCGGTCTAAGTGATGCATGAACACGATTACTTCTCCTTTCATGCTCGGGAGAAATTCGCCTTCGGAACAGCGCCCGATGGAGGACACTTTTGGAGCCAAACCGCCCGGTGGTGACATAGCCATTGAGCTGCGTCTCGGTGACTCTGGACGGACCCGTTGCAAGCAGAAAATTGAGGAGCCATTCCGGAAGATTATATGGGAAAGCTGCGAAAGAAAGGAAGAAAACGGTTCACTATTAAACAGGTCAGGCGTTACAAATATTGTTAAACCGGCAGTTCGTAAGCCGGCTTCCCGGTCCGGTTTAACTAAGGACTAATGGAGGGTCGGATTAAATATCAGAAGTTAAACCGTCGGAAGAGCTAGTGCTGGAAAAATTGCTAAGTGTAGACAGAAACAGGTTTCCCATGCAAAAGGAAATAATCTAGATCTACCAGGGTTCAGTAAAGAGAATTTCTGCGACCTATACAGACCTCCTATAGCGCAGGAAGGTTCAGGCATGTTAAAATGGAAGATCTGAACAAGGGGGAAAGGCGCCTAGAATCGGGTAAACGGTGAAAGCGTCCGTTTGCATATGAGAAGCGATGCGGCCGAGCTGTGCGACCATGGCGGAACAGGCGTGCAAGGTCGGCAAGAACATTCATGGATTATCGACGAACCAAGTTTCCAGATGAGATCTAGGGTTTAAAGATGACCTTACGGATGAGCAGGAACCACGGAGGAGCGGAGACTCTGGTCGATCCGGTTGATGCAGCGGGGGCCCGGAAGCGTCGGTCGAAGGTTGAAGGTGACGGCAAGAGCTTGAGGTCGGCAGGTCGCGAGGAAGAAGAAGAGAGGAAGGAGAAGAAGAGAATGACCCGACCGGTCTATTTATAAGGGCAGGGGTAATCAATGGGCGCGAAATTGAGGAGCCAAAAGCGGCGGAAGGTGCAGCGGCCGCCTCGATTCAGCAGGATAGCCTTAATGAAGGGAATCTTCTGTTTAGATTTTTGTCCAAAATGACATCGGGGCCCGACACGAAGATCGAGGATGATGTCACGGCGGTTCAAGTCAATGGCGGTTTACAAGGAAGATCAAGGGTTGCTCGAAGGCGTGGAAGATTAACTGAACGGTTCAAGTCAATCTGGGCCTAATGTTGAGGATACAGCTACGGTGTGAACCGCCCGGAGGGGCCGGTTTACCCTCGTCGTGGTCCAGCCCATATGGAGGCTGGAGCCCAAAAGGAATTAAGATCCATACATGTAAACCGCCCTAATCTGTAACTTGTATTGTAAGACAAGAAAGGAGAGACCAAACCGGACTCTGTATGAGCGGGATTGGGATTAATAAGCCGACGGGCGTTAACCCGTGTATATAAGGGGACGACCCGGCGGCGAGTTGGGGACAAGAGATTGGAGGCTAAGGCAAAGCTATTGCTCCCTAGTCGCCGAATCATATCAATCACACCACAACTGGACGTAGGTCTTTACCTTCATTGAAGGGGCCGAACCAGGATAATTCCCGTGTCTTGTGTCCGCATTAACCCCTCTAGGTAACCCGTACGATGGCCCTGCGACTAAGTCCTTTCATGAGGACATCTGCCGTGACAATTCCACGACACCATGGGTGTTAGAATCATTACTATGTAATCTAGATTATTGACTCTAGTGCAAGTGGGAGACTGAAGGAAATATGCCCTAGAGGCAATAATAAAGTTATTATTTATTTCCTTATTTCATGATAAATGTTTATTATTCATGCTAGAATTGTATTAACCGGAAACATAATACATGTGTGAATACATAGACAAACAGAGTGTCACTAGTATGCCTCTACTAGACTAGCTTGTTAATCAAAGATGGTTAAGTTTCCTAACCATAGACAAAGGAGTTGTCATTTGATTAACAAGGTCACATCATTGGTTGAATGATCTGATTGACATGACCCATTCCATTAGCTTAGCATCCGATCGTTTAGTATGTTGCTATTGCTTTTATCCATGACTTATACATGTTCCTATAACTATGAGATTATGCAACTCCGGTTTTACGGAGGAACACTTTGGGTACTACCAAACGTCACAACGAATCGGGTGATTATAAAGGACTACTAGGTGTCTCCAAAGGCAGATGTTGGGTTGGCGTATTTCGAGATTAGGATTTGTCACTCCGATTGTCGGAGAGGTATCTCTGGCCCTCTCGGTAATACACATCACTAAGCCTTGCAAGCATTACAGCTAATGAGTTAGCTGTGAGATGATGTATTACGGAACGAGTAAAGAGACTTGCGATGAACGAGATTGAACTAGGTATTGGATACCGGCGATCGAATCTCGGGCAAGTAACATACCGATGACAAAGGGAACAACGTATGTTGTTATGCGGTCTGACCGATAAAGATCTTCGTAGAATATGTAGGAGCCAATATGGGCATCCAGGTCCCGCTATTGGTTATTGACCGAGGCGTGTCTCGCCATGTCTACATTGTTCTCGAACCGTAGGGTCCATGCACGCTTAAGGTTTCGATGACGGTTATATTATGAGTTTATGTATTTTGATGTACGAAGGAGTTGAGTCCCGGATGTGATCACGGACATGACGAGGAGTCTCGAAATGTTCGAGACATAAAGATTGATATATTGACGGCTATATTCGGACACGGAAAGGTTCGGAAGTTTCGGAGAAAACCGGAGTGCGGAGGGGTTACGGAACCCCCAGGAAGTAATGGGCCTTATTGGGCCAAGAGGGAGAGAGAGGGCTGCACCAGGAGGTGGCGCGCCCCCCATGGGGAGTCCGACTGGACAAGGAGGGGGCGCGCCCCTTTCCTCTCTCTCTCCTCTCTTTCCTTCCCCTTCCTTCTTCCTAGTAGGACTAGGAAAGGGAGTCCTACTCCTACTAGGAGGAGGACTCCCCCCTCCTGGCGCGCGCTTCCTAGGGCCGGCCGGCCCTCCCCTTGCTCCTTTATATACGGGGCAGGGGGCACCCTAGAACACACAAGTTGATCTTCGTGATCGTTCCTTAGCCGTGTGCGGTGCCCCTCCACCATATTCCACCTCGGTCATATTGTAGCGGTGCTTAGGCGAAGCCCTGCGACGATAGAACATCAAGATCGTCCACCACGCCGTCGTCTTGACGGAACTCCTCCCGACGCTTTGCTGGATCGGAGCCGGGGATCGTCATCGAGCTGAGCGTGTGCCAAGAACTCGGAGGTGCCGAATAACGTGCTTGGATCGGTCGGATCGTGAAGACGTCGACTACATCAACCGCGTTGATATAACGCTTCGCTTTCGGTCTCACGAGTGCGTGGGCGGACACTCTCCCTCTCGTTGCTATGCCATCACCATGGTCTTGCGTGTTCGTAGGAAAATTTTTAAATTACTCGTTCCCCAACACTTCTGGCTTCTCGTCGAATATAAAGGGAATAATAAACATGGCAGAGAAAAAGTTCCAGAACCTAAAGTCTCATGACTGCCACGTGATTATGATGCAACTGCTTCCGGTTGCATTGAGGGGGCTTCTACCGGAAAACGTTCGATTAGCCATTGTGAAGCTATGTGCATTTCTCAATGCAATCTCTCAGAAGGTAATCGATCCAGAAATCATACCAAGGTTACAGAATGATTTGGTGCAATGTCTTGTCAGTTTTGAGTTGGTGTTCCCACCATCCTTCTTCAACATCATGACGCACGTCCTAGTTCACCTATGCGAAGAGATTAACGTTTTGGGTCCTGTATTTCTACACAATATGTTCCCCTTTGAGAAGTTCATGGGAGTCTTAAAGAAATATGTTCATAACCGTGCTAGGCCAGAAGGAAGCATCTCCAAGGGCCATCAAAATGAGGAGGTCATTGAGTTTTGTATTGACTTTATTCCTGACCTTAAGCCGATTGGTGTTCTGAATCGCGGCATAAGGGCAGACTGGATGGAAAAGGCACGCTAGGAGGAACAAATAATATGTATGGACGGACATTCTCTCACCGAAGCACACTACACAGTTCTACAGAATTCCCCTTGGTGGCTCCGTATATGGATGAACACAAGAATTTGCTACGCTCCAAACACCCGGGCGGTCTGATGACTGGATTACACGTGAACAAACCAGGAGTTTCGCCAGCTGGTTGCAAACACGTACCATGCATGACACCTCTATTGAAGATGACCTGTACTTGCTGTCCCAGTTACCATCTTCGAATATAATGACTTTCAAAGGGTACGAGATAAATGGTAATACATTTTACACGATCGCCCAAGATAAGAAGAGCACCAACCAAAACAGTGGTGTCCGCTTTGATGCAGAAACCAAGACGGGAAAGGAAACATATTATGGTTATATACAGGACATATGGGAACTTGACTATCGACGTGGTTTAAAGGTCCCTTTGTTTCGTGCAAATGGGTCAATATGACACGAGGCGGGTAACGGAAGGCCCGCGATGCGGAATGACAACAGTGGATCTCAACAATTTTGCGTATGCAGAGCAACCATTCGTCCTAGCCAATGATGTGGCACAGGTTTTCTATGTGAAGGACATGTCTACCAAGCCAAGAAAAGAAAAGATAAGGAAGCGAATGCATCGTACGATGAGCCAAAGCGGCACATAGTTCTTTCTGGGAAGAGAAACATCGTGGGAGTGGATTACAAGACAGACAAGTCAGAAGATTATGAAAAGTTTGATGAAATTGCTCCATTCACAGTGAATATTGACCCGAGCATCCCGTTAAATGATGAAGATTTTCCATGGTTACGGCGCAAAGGGACACACTCGAAGAAAAAGTTTCACACCCAAAGATCTGGGATGTGATCGGCTTCACTAGCTATCATCACTTTCTTCTGTGTTTCGCACCGAGAGGGGAATCTCTGTAATAGTTAGGGTAGTTATGTGTTTTGGCATTTGAAACGCGAAGAAATTTTATGTGCAAACAAATTCACACTAATTTCAAATAATTCAAAATTTAAACTATTCAAATTTGAAAACTACGGGCACTAACAGAAAGTTTGTAATTTTTTGTACCTAAAGAGGCTGTGTCAGCCTCCGGTCAGGCTATGGCCCCACCATCACCATTTAGTGCCGGTTCGTACCACGAACCGGTACTAATGAGGTTGTGTCAGGTAAGGCTGGGGCCCCACGAGCACCTTTAGTACCGGTTCATGGATGAATCAGACGTAAGCTGTTTTTTAGTCCCACCTCACGAAGTGAGAGGGACTAGGAGCGGTTTATAAGCCCTGAGTGCAGAGACGATGAAGAAGAGGATCAATGCTCACGTTGCTTAGCTTCAAGCCTTCAGGAATACGGTAGACTGCACGGAGCTATGCGCAGTGCAGTTTACACTATTCCGAAAGGCTTGAAGCAAATTAACGAGCATTGCACCTCTTTTTTATTTTTAGTAACTTATTACAACTCCGAACTTCTTCTGTTATGGCAAAAACTAATTGCACGTCGACATTTCTTTTTTTTAAGTTATAACTCCAGACTTTGACCATCAAGTTTTGCAGAAAATAAAAAATAGCAGAAAAGAAAGAAAAACTACAGCTGAAAAGAAAAAAAACTATATAAAAAAACTACACAAAAATAAATAGAAGAAAATAAATATAGCAGAAAAGAAAAACTACTCAGAAATAAATAGAAGAAAAATAAAGTAGAAAAGAAAAAAATTATATTTGCTATTTTTCAATCGTCTACAAAATGATCGTGAAATTGAAAATCACTACAAAATGAACTCTGAAAATGTTGAATTTTTGGCAAACTAGATGAAAAACTACTCACAAATAAATATAACAGAAAAGAAAAAACTATACAAAAAACTACGCAAAAATAAATAGAAGAAAATAAAGCAGAAAATAAAAAACTATAAAAAAAATTGGGGCGCTGCCCTGTGGGCCTGATAGGCCACAGGTGTGTAATAACAGGCCATAAAGGCCCAGCAGACTCACAGGGCAGAGCGCAGAGTTTAGGCCCACAAGCCTGCTATAGAGAGGAGTTCGAAGTGGTAGCCGCGGCTGGGTTTATAAACCAGTGCGGCTGCCCTTCGCCAGGCGAGGTGGGACTAAACTTTGGGGTGGCAGCGAGGCTTTGGTACCGGTCGTGGCACAAACCGGTACTAAAGGGGGCCTTTAGTACCGGTTTGTGCCACCACCCGGTACTAAAGGGGGTCGCTTCCCGCCGCTTGGGCTGGCCAAAACAGGCCTTTAGTACCGGTTGGTGGCTCCAACCGGTACTAAAGGTGCCCTCTATATATACAACACTTCGAAATTTTCATTCCCTCTCTGTTTCTTCCTCTGTTTCAGTCGTCTCCGTCGCCGTCGCTGCCCCCGTCCCCGTCGCCGCCCTCGTCTCCGTCGCCGCCCGTCCCGTCGCCGCCCTCGTCCCGTCGCCGCCTGGCCCATCCCGTCGCGTCGTCCCAGCGTCGCCGCCCGACCGTCACCGCCCCGCCGTCGCCTCGCCGTCGCCGCCGCCCCTGTGAGCTCTCCCATCTAACCCTCTCCCTCGCCTCAGCCACACCATGGCGCCGCCCCTCCCCGAGCCCATACACACACACACAAGCATGATGAACACACACACACACACAAGCATGATGAACACACACACACACACATATGTATGAATTAATGCATGTATATATTAGTATATATGTATTTTGTATGTTTAATTAGTTTAGATTATTTAGATTATTATTTTTCACTATTATATATGTATGAATGCATGTTAGATGGATATAATTAGTGTTTAATTAGTATGGAAATTTTTATATAATGTTGTTTTTCAGTTTTTAATGGATGTATAGAAGTTGTGTTTTCTGTTTTAGTGTTAGATGCTTAATTAGTATGAAATAGTATATAGATTTTTGAAATAGTAGAAATGTTAGAAATTTTAGTTATCAAAATCCAATCATTAAAAAATATTACTTTTTATGGCATATAGCTAGTATTTGTTCTCGACGATGCCCGCCCGCATCCTCGCCGTCGACCCGTCATGACGACGTCCAGCCGACCCATGTCCGGACTGGCTCAGCTGGCTGGCACCGGGAGGTGCTGCTCGGAGGGGCGCGCCGCTTGATGAGGAACCCGGCCCCGGGTCCCGTCGTCGACCCTGATCTCGTTTGGTGGCATTCGCGTGGGCCAGTTTCGGTGCGGAGGGACCCGGCCCCGCCGGAGGAGGTACGTCACCGTGTCAGGGAGGAGGACGAGCACGTCCATCGCTACATGGTTGCGTTAGAGGGCGGCAAGTTCTCCAATACCGGCGATATCTTCGAGGATATCACTTCAGCTATGATCCCGTGAGGGTTCTTCTCTTTGGGTGTCCACCACCAGCGCCGCAGAGAACGCGAGTGTCCTAGATTCTTCTGTAGTATTCGATCTTTAATTAGCTAGCCAGTGATGTACTATTCAATATTATATATTATTCGAGACGATGTATTCGAGATTGTATCTATTATTCTAGACGAAGTATTCGAGATTATATCTATTATTCGAGACAATGTAATTTGAATACTAAATTGTTTTATATTTCTTTTGAATTAGTTAAATAAAAGCTATGGCAAACAATACCGACAGAGAGGGAGACCAGACCATGTTCGATATGATACGCGGGCCAGATGATGATCAGAATGAAGAAGATTATGATGGCTCCGAATTTCTAAACAACACCGGAGAGGGTGATATGATATTCGATCGTGACGACCGAAGTCATGAACTACGATTATGGCGATGACGAAGAACATGTTGATCCTGAAACAACAAAGACCGGCGAGGTATATATATTTATATAAGCAGGTATCTGGTGATCATCACATGTTTTAAATGACTTGAAGATATATTAACGAATCGATCTTTGTTCTTTCAGCCATCCGGATCGAGCAAATCTTCAGGCAAAAGGACGAAACGAGGCCCGAACAAAAAGTTGAAGGAGGGCGTAAAGTACAATATCGAGGCAGTCAGACCTAATGGCGAACCATTAGCGCCTAAGAAGATTGCGGACAAGTTCGTTCGTCAGTGCGGAGTTCTTGTGAAGGACCAACTCCCGATCTCCCTTCAAGAATGGAGAGAGCCAGCAAAAGACAAAGGACAAAAAGGCAAAGAGGACGCTGCTCCACGTCCAGATGTTACTTTTGTCGACAAGAATCAAAAAGATCTTCTTTGGGATACTCTCATGGAACATTTCACCCTACCAGATCATTTCACAGAAGCAGATGTGCAGAAAGTCAAGGACGCTGCTCTTAGGAAGATGGCGGTTGCATTCAAGAACCACAAGAATCGTGAATGGGACAAGTACGTCAAGGAGGAAGGAAGACTCCAGATTCGAGGGAACACTAGAGAACCAACATGCTCATTGGGACGATTTCGTGAAATTCAAGGATTCGGAATTAGCTAAGGAACGGTCGAGAATAAACAAGAAGAATGCCGAAAAAAAGGATAAGTTCCATAAGCTGGGGCCAGTGGCTATCGCGTGGCAATGCCTAAGTGGGATAAGTCGAGAAAGAGATGGAGGATGCAGGTGCCACTCCGGTTACTAAGAGCTGGCCCCTGGTCGGGACTTGGTTCTATGCGCATGGGGGAGTTGGACCCAAGACAGCAATGTTTCGACGAGGGCAAGTCTGAAGGGAGCCGACGATGCGATACTTGTTGCAATAGAAGAGGCACGATCGGGGGTGTTCAAGCCCAACAGAGAGAACGACGAGCTTACGCGTGCCCTGGGAAATCCTGAACACCCGGGAAGAACACGAGGCAAGGGCGCTATTCCATGGTATGAGGGGTTTTCAGACTGGAACACCGACTACAGAACCCGTGTGAGAAAGAAGATTGCGGAGGAGAAGAAGAGGAAGATGGAGGAGGAGCAGAGGAAGCGGGACTATGAACGCCTTCAAGGCCTAGAAGCAAGTCAAGCGGAATTGGTAGTCAAATTCCAGCGGCAGCAGGAGCAGATCGACTCACTTACCCAGCAAAGGGGGTCTCAGCAGCTGCAGCAGCTAGCGAATGATCCAGCATTGGATAGCACCGCCCCATCCATGCCGAGAAGCAGCATGGGTTCCGCCCCGGACGACGCAATGCTGGGTAGATACCCCGTGGATGACATCACGGAGAACACTAGCTGCGAGCTACACGTCAAAATGAAGAACATATCCATGAAGGTGGCGGACGGCGTTGCTTTTCCAGTTACCCCCAAAGCAGCCTACCATTGCATCCCGATTCCAGAGGGTTATGCTCGTGTCATGGTTGACGAGGTGGTGCACCCATATTCGGAGCTAGAGCTTGACATTCCGGAGGTGACGACGAGCGCTTTCGGAGACGCCAACCATCGATCATCCTATGGAAAAGGATTGCATCATCTTTGAAGGCCACCGACACGCGTCATCCGACTCCTCGTCAAGTCCGCCACCGAGTCAGCAGTCTCCCGCTCCTGCAAGTCCACCAAGTCCGCAAAGTGTCGAGCCACCCTCCTCCAAGTCCGCAAAGTGTCGTGCCACCTCCTCCTCCAAGTCCGCCACAGCGCCGACGCCCACCTCCTCCAAGTCCGACACAACCTCAGGCCACTCCTCCTCCAAGTCCGGCACAGCTTCAGGCGGCCACTCCTCCTCGTCCAACTCAGCCCCGTCAGCCGGCGTCTCCGCCATCTCAGCAATCGCAGAAGAGACACCCCGCAACTATGGTGCGTAGCGGTACGAGTCGAGGTAGTACAGGAAGTACAGGCGGAGGCAAGCGATATAAATATGGACCAAGCCTCACGCCTCTTCCGCGGAGGTCTTATGACAGGTCCGAGGAGGAAATCGCAGCCATATCGAAGTCCGAGGTGGAAGCCCATTTGCACCAAAACCGCCACCGCCGCCAAGGGAGAAAGTGCCTGAGGAAACGATTGACCACTTCATTCGTATGGCTCAACCACCAGCTCCCAAGCCTGTTGACACAGACTATGAGCGCCACATCAGGAAGTTAAATCGAGCACGTCTCGTAAGGAGGCGAGCTCGGATCGAGCAAACAAGAAGCAGCTGTCAAAAATGCGGAAAACCATTCCCACTGGGAGAACAGGCGACGCAATCGATCCCTCGCTTGTTGTGCCAACAACACGTGATAAAGACGCTGCGCCCAATATTATTGTGGGCAAACAGTTTACGTTCCTGAGGTGGGCAATGTGGTAATAATGGAGGACCATATAATGCAGGCTGAAGTTCTCAAAATCACTGTTGGACAACTCCTCGAGATCGAGCCCATGCCTGTGCTTAGAGAGGATGAAATAAAACGGAAATATGTCCGGGGCCAACCTTTGGTCGAGCCAGACAAGGTCAAGAACCTCCCAACGAGAATGTATGAATTGCATCAATGGTACATGAACATTACCAAGATTTCCGATCGATTGTCCCTCATGGTGAATGTCAAGGAGGAGCATTACTTCCATGAGAAAGTTGTGCCCGTTGAGTATTCTGAAATGTTTCAGTTATACAATCAAGACGCACTCGACAAATCTATCGTCAGTTGCTATTGTCTGTAAGTGATTTCTTTCTGTAATTTAAGTCTCAAGCTAGCTGTAGTGATCCTTTTGATTAATCATTACCTGTAATTATCCTCACTATATTCTTTTCTGTGGTATTATATGCAGGATGAAGATGTATGAAATGAGAAAAGGTGGATGCTTTGGCATTGGGTTCATCGACCCAAACACCGTTAATGAATACACATGGAAAATAAATCAACGTCATCAAAAGGCCGTAGAGGACAACATGCTAGAGTTATTGAAGCGCCTCAAATACAATGAAGATATACAACTTTCAGTGAGTCACACTGTCTTGTACTACAAATTCTCTGTTTTTACCTACTAGCTAGCTACATGTTTTTGCTTACATATGCCCGCTTAATTAAGACATGCAAACGTGTGTGCATGCAGATTTCACAGGGTCTTGTGTATCATTAAAGTTGACGCCGGAACAGTTGAAATACTGGACTCACTACTCAAAGAAAAAACTGACTATAACATCTTGTTTGGGATAGTCAACGGGTAATTTCAATCATTATTAACTATATATCTCGGCCTATTTAGTTCGTCATTTTTCATGGTATGAACTATTTAATAACCCCTTTATTCATTTTCTTTGTCGGCGGGCAGGGCTTGGGCAAGGTTCATCAACGTGACCCCGGAGAATGGAAACAAAAGCTTAAATGGTTTCCACCCAAGGTAAGTAATTATAGTACTAGCTAGCTAGCTAGCTGCCATCTCTTTAATTATCATGCTTGATTAATTATTATCTGATCAAATTCCATTCTCGTAAAGGCCCTGAAGCAGGCGTGGGGACTGATCTGTGTGCATTCTGCGCTTATGAGAACATTCGCATGATGGCGCCCGAAAGGAGCAGATCTCAAAGACAGGAATGGGTACGCTTGTCAAAAAACTATTCACAATTTTTACACCATTATCGATATCTAGTCACACAACTAATACACATGCATATTGATCTCCTTCTTAACAGTTCACAGAGGTGCGGGAGAAGCTCCTAGAAACGGAGCGCGTAGAAGCACTTCAAGAGGAAATATCGGGATTTTTGCTCGACCAGGTCATAAATCCGAAGGGAGAATACTATTACCCACTACTGCGCCCATGAAAACCACTTCCAATTGTCATCGTTCTCCGAAGGCACCAATTAGGCTAATGCCACTGGCTCCGAAGGCAACATGCATATGTAGGAGAAATTGAATATAGCTATACATGTGTGTATGTGTGAATTAATTAATATGATGGTTTGTGAGACAATGATGATATATATATATATATATGCATGATTGGTTCTACTAGAAATTTATTTATATATATATATATATATATATATATATATATATATATATATATATATATATATATATATATATATATATATATATATATATATATATATGCATAACGTACAATGTGTAGTATCGTAAAATACCAGCAAACGAAAAAGAATTAAAATGGAAACACAAAATTAAATGAAAAAGAAATCATAAAACTAAAAACCCCCCAAACCTTATAGTACCGGTTGGTCTTACCAACCGGCACTAAAGGGCTCCAGGCCCCTTGAGCTGGCTCGTGCCACGTGGTTTCCCTTTAGCACCGGTTCGTGCTGAACCGGTACTAAAAGGGGGGGGGCCTTTAGTGCCCACACTTTAGTGCCGGTTATGGAACCGGCACTAAAGGGCCTTACGAACCGGTGCTATTGCCCGGTTCTGCACTAGTGATTAGCCGGCAGCCGACACACGAACTTGATCAAGAGCTCCACCATTCTAGTGGAAAATCTAAGAGAATGGACAAGCAGAATGGCCTAGAGTATAAAGCCGAAACAACAATAGATGAGTGCACATCCCGACCGCCTGAATGACGATCTAAGAGCACTATTTTATAATTAGCCAAAAAAGTACTGGAACCAAGATTTAGTTTTCAGATGGACTAGTGCCATTAAATTGACAAAGAACCCCGACATACGACATGCTTGGCGAAGCGATGGGGAGTGGCTGGTGGCCCCCTTGGGTTGCCGGTAATGTGGGTCTGCTCACGGGCCTTCGGCTGCTTTTAAGGGGAGCGTTGAAGTGATGCGCACCAGAATCAGAGAAGGGCGAGCCACGGAGAGCTCATGTGGTGGCCATCTACGTGAAAAGGAAGGCGGCGACAGGAGATCCACTGCAGCCGTATGAGACCGGGCCTCACACTACTAGGGAAAAGCCTAGCAGCAGCGTGGGTTTTGGGCCTATTAGCAGCGCGGGGGCCGGCGCTACTAATAAGGCGCTACAGCTAACGTATAGCAGTAGCGCGGGTGCCACCCGCGCTACTACTACGTCCTTTAGTAGTAGCGTCGGTAAAAACCCGCGCTACTACTACCTGCGCGGGTTTTTTTGAATTTTTTCGAAAAAATATTTCGATTTTTTCCCTAATTTTCAAATTTCTGAATTATTTTAACCTCAAATCTCTAATCGCCCCTCATCGCTGCTCAATTTAATCTCTAATCACCCCTCATCATTCCAAATCATCTAACTTCCCCGACAATAGTAAGATGTCAATAGTAAGATGTCAATCCTATTAACCTCAGGAATTTAGTTTGAGCATGAAGTCACACATTTCACTATTTGAGTTTGAAACTATTGTTCTAAAAAATTAGTAACACTAATATTTCTTGAATAATTGGTTTGACCACAGTTTGACCACAGTTTGGCCATAGTTTGACCAGATTTGACCAAAATTCAAAAAAAACAAAAATAATTATTTAGTAACACTAATATTCTAGAATAATTAGTTTGACCATTGTTTGACCACAGTTTGACCACACAGTTTGAATTTTTTTTGATTTTTTCCACTCTAGATCTTAAAAGCCCCGTAACTTTTTTTCTGTTAGGTTTTTGAGGATTTTGAAAATGTTTAACGGGGTTCCCCCAGTTAAATTTGGATGTAACTTTTCGAGTAGATGATTTTTCATATTAAAAACTTTTTCATCCGAGTTAGTATGCAAAAGTTATGCCCATTTTTACAAGTTCTCGAGAGATTTTGCAAATAAAATTGAAATTCATATTTGCAAATTTTCCCAACAACTAGACCACATATCACATGGGAAACTTATTTTCTTTTATTTTTTTGACATTTTCATCATTTTCTTTTATTTTTTTTAAAACTAAAAAGGCGATCCAAGTGGGGGGTAGAGTTTGAAAATGGGACCTTTAGTAGTAGCGCGGTTTTTTACCCCCTCGCTACTACTATGGCACCACTTAGTAGTAGCGAGGGCTAAAAACCAACGCTACTGCTATCAAACTTAGTAGTAGCGAGGTTTTAAAAACCGGCGCTACTACTATGGCATGTCCCGAGGGGCACGGTAGAGACCGCTTAGTAGTAGCGAGGGTTAAAAACCCGCGCTACTGCTATCAACTTAGTAGTAGTAGCGAGGTTAAAAACCCTCGCTACTAGTAACTTTCTGTGTATAGGCTTTTCCCTAGTAGTGTCATAGAGCTCACCGTGCATCATGAGGTAGACCGGCACGCGACAAGATACATGGATCAGGTAGGTATTGATGCGGGCAAGCTCATCGGTGCCGGGGCATTGTCAACTCAAGGGGTGTTCTGGTGAGATGCACGTTTGAAATTTAGGTGACCCATTGATGAGTGGGTCTCATATGTTGAAAAATTAGTTAAAAACAAATTAAATATTATTTAGTTTCATATATATATAATGAACTTATTATGCGCTTGAACATTTGAAAGATTAGAAAATATGCCATTGATAGTGAGGCTTGGTATCATTATGCTGTTGGATCAATTGTTACCTTAATTGCGATCTTGATAGCATTTTTTGTTGCATTTAAATGCTTTAGCTAGAGAGTTATTTGTATGTTGCATTTAAGTGTTGTATGAACTTGTATTAATTTGGTCTATTCGGCGGTGTGTAATGAAGATGAGCCGGCAATGGATGTACGATGACCGATGCTCTCCCCAGTTCGTTGATGGCGTGCATACTTGTCTGATTGCGGCTCAGGCCAACAAGCGGGCGGATGGTTTTATGCCTTGTCCATGTGCTAGTTGTAAGAATGATCACAATTACTCTAACTCAAGAACCATTCACGTCTACCTGTTTGAGTCCGGTTTCATGCCCCACTATAATGTATGGACCAAGCACGGAGAAAGAGGGGTTATGATGGAAGATAATGTAGAAGAAGAGGAGGACGATAGCTATCCTGGCCATGGGTTCCCTGAATACGATGATACAACAATGGGGGGGAGAAGTTGAGCCGGCATGCGAGAAGAAGCTGAGCCGGCAATGTGGGAAGAAGTTGAAGAAGAGGCATCAAATGAGCCCGCTGATGATCTAGGTCGGGCCATTGCCGATGCAAAGAGAAACTCCGCAAGTGAAAAGGAGAAGAAGAAGTTGCAGCGCATGGTAGAGGATCACAAGAAATTGTTGTACCCAAATTGCAAAGCTGACAAGAAAAAGCTGGGCACCACATTGGAGTTGCTGCAATGGAAGGCAGAGAATGGTGTATCTGAGAAGGGATTTGGAAAGTTCCTGGTAATTATACAGAATATGCTTCCAAAGGACAACGAATTGCCGAGAGTACGTATGAAGAAAGAAGGTTGTCTGCCCTCTAGGGTTAGAGGTGCAGAAGATACATGCATGCCCTAATGACTGCATCCTCTACCGCGGTGAGTACGAGGATTTGAACGCGTGCCCGGTATGCGGTGCATTGCGCTATAAGATCAGCCGCGATGACCTTGGTGATGTCGATAGAGAGCGCCCAGAAAGAAGATTCCTGCCAAGGTGATGTGCTATGCTCCTATGATACCACGGTTAAAAAGTTTGTTCCAAAACAAAGAGCATGCCAAGACGATGCGATGGCACAGAGAAGACCCTAAGAAAGACGGAAAGTTGAGAGTACCCGCTAACGGGTCGCAGTGGAGAAAAATCGAGATAAAGTACAGGGAGGAGTTTGCAGGTGACGCAAGGAACGTATGGTTTGGTCTAAGCGCAGATGACATTAATCCTTTTGGGGAGCAGAGCAGCAACCATAGCACCTGGCCTATGACTCTATGTTTGTATAACCTTCTCCTTGGTTGTAAATGAAGCGGAAGTTCACTATGATGCCGGTGCTCATCCAAAGCAACCCGACAACGATATTGATGTGTACCTAAGGCCATTAGTTGAAGAACTCTTGGCTTGCAAACGACGGCAGGAAGCGGGTAGCGCGGGGGCGCGCGAGCGGCGGCGGCTGCAGGAAAGCAACGGCGATGCGGTGCGGGGCGCGGGCGCCGACGCGAGTGGGCGAGCGGCAGACGCCGAAGCAGAAAACAAATAGGGCGCGGTGCGCGAGTGCGCATGCAGGTGGCTCAGGGTGCGGCAGTCGCGTGCGGCAGCGGTAGCTGCACCGGGCGGAGAAGCAGGCGGCGGTGTCAACCGTAGCAGAACAGCAGCAGGCGAGAGCACGAGCGGAGGCGCGGCCACGAGGGCGGTCATGGTGCAAGACGCGCGCTGGGGGCGGCCGACGAACGGGGCCACGGCGGACGGAGAGCACGGCGGGCGAGGGTGCCAGAGCGGAGAAGGGGAGTTGCTCACCCACGTTGCTGGGAAGAAGGGCCGCGAGGCCTGTGGAGACCGGCAGGGAGGGGACGAGGAGGCGCGGTGCTTGGCGATTCGGCGACGGGCGGCGGGTGGTCCAACGAGGTGGCGAAGGGGCACTGGCTTGGTGGCGTCAAACGGCGACGGGGCGTGGGGCGATGGCTAAGGGAGATGTGCGATGATCTGGATCGGGGGGGCAGAGGGACGAGGGAGACATGGGGGCGAGTGGGGTATGTGAGCTATGGTTCGTTCGGTGATGGGTGGATAAGGGGGCGGCTGGCTGGGCCAGGTGGGCCGACTGACCAGCTGGTTGGCCCAGGGGAGTGGGGGGTGTTCTTTCTCTCTTTTGCATTTTATTTTTTGTTTAAATTTTTGTTACTGTTTTCTATTAAACTGTAAATCTAAACGAGTTTTTTTAGATGAGACTTGTCTCGTAAATTAAGCACATTATTTTTAGGAGTCACAAAAAGTTCGAGGCCAAAAGGAGTTGTCTAACCATTTTTAGAAATTGGAAAGGCCAATTTTAAAAGCTGCTGGACCACTAAATAAATGCGGCCCATCAGGTAAAGACGGTACTGCACCCACTCTACTTAGCAACACTGTGTTGTTTTCTCCAAGCTAGTTGCAAAATTAGGCACCTGCTACGAGCATCAAAGAAGGAATATTTGCCTATAAATGAATATATGGTCACTGCTTAACACACTGGGAGATCACTGGCCATGTAGCAAATATTATCCATGTTGTGCATAACAAATTCAATCAAGACTACTGGTTCACTTCTTAACACCATTAGGAGATAACTGGGAAGTTGTGACATGGAGAGAGGCTCTCGCCAGGGGTTCCCAGGCAGCATCACGACAATCTGGACGGTCTCGCCATAGCTGTTGTGGTGCAGGTTCACGATGAATGGGGTCAGCCTCCACCTGATCACCATCAAGCCCCCTTCCACACTTAAATACAAGTGTTGTGGCTGCAAGGAAAACAAAAATATTAGATGAGTGCGCAAGTAGTAAAAAAGGCAATGCATGAGGGGGTGCAGGAAACACTATAGGAGCTCCTAATATCACTTTTTTTATCCAAAAAATACACTCTATGTCCTCCTTTGATTTGTAGGAATTTTATAGGAATGCTATAGGATAGGATTTGCAAAGGAAAAATTACTTTGAAGCCCTTTGGTTTGTAGGAATGGATTCCTATTCTTATGTAGGATAGGAATCAATCCTTCACATTTTGGAGGAAAAAATATTAGCTTAGACTCAATGAAAAATTTCCTATCCTATGCATCAAATGACCTCTCTTTATTTATAGAAATTGAGATGCATGTCATTTCACTTCCTATGATTTTTCTATTCCTATAACATTCCTAACCCATGAAGCAAAGGAAGCGTATATATGTGGCACAGATCATAAACCAACCCATCAAAATCATATTTGCAAATTGCTTTGCTTTGGACACTCACAACACAACATTAGAGCCAAAGAGCAGTGCACATCTAACTCATGCGAACGGATCTCTTGGAAACCAAATTCTACGAATCAAAAGACCAACAGATCAATAGTAGGAATCTAGAACGGCTTAAATACATTATATCCAAGCTTTCCTCCGACAGCGAACCTTCCCTGATGCTACCCTCTATCGCAGCCTTGTTGGAGCCTTGCATTACATGACTCTCACCGGTCCTGAGCTTGCTTACTCCGGCAGCAAGCTTGCCTCTACATGCATGATCCTCGTCTTCCCTATCTCAACCACATCAAGCGCATCCTCTGATACCTCAAAGGTACTCTCGACCACGGTCTCCTCATCAACAGCTCTTCTCCTCATACCCTTACAGGATACTCTGATGCGGACTGGGCAGGCTGTCACGATACTCGACGATCTACTTACGGATATGCATATTTTTGGGTGATAATTTGATTTCTTGCTCGTGTAAACGACAGCTAACCGTCTCCAGGTCCTCCGTGGAAGCCGAGTATCGCTCGGTCGCTCACACTGTTGCTGAGCTGAGACAATCTGGCTTTGTCAGCTCTTTGGTGAAGTTCATTGACCTATCCAGTAGGGGGGGGGGGGGGGGTTGTTAGGCGATGGACCTGGTCAGCGCAATGATTATTAAGCCTGCTCGATGATTACGAAACCAAACCGGCCCTGGTGCACTCTTTGTAACAAGAGATCAGTATTAATCCACGTGCTCAATGCCTACAAGCTGGACCGATGAAGGCCCATAAGAAGGCCCACTTAAGATCATGACCTCCTCCCATCCGTTTCTAGAGTCATTAAAAGGCGATTAGCGTTGACGGCCGCCTTCTCTTGAACTCTTGGTCGGATCGGAGTCGGAGTAGATTCAGATTAAATTAGGCGACGACGGCGTCGCGAGCGGCAACCACCAATTCTCCTGCGGTCCTGCTAACTAGCCAAGGTTCATTGATCACCGGCAGTGAGTTGCAGATTAGTCTAGAGACCATGTCCTTCGTCGGGGTATCCGTCATCGCCAACGGCGAGCTCCTCGGCGCTGACACCTCGCCTGCAAGCTGCCCCAGCGCCAGCGGGTACCACTTGCTTGTCGTCCAAGGCCACTCGCGCATGCGCGACGAGTCCAACATATCTCACTGTTTCTCCGTCGGAGGCCGCCGCTGGCGAATCGTGTATAACCCCGCGCTCTATGACCTGGGCGAAGACGGGGTCGTAGTACTTTGTGTCTTCCTCGACGAGAAACTAGACACCACTACAGAGCCCGTGAAGGCGCAGGTCGAGTTTAGCTTTGTTGACGAGACCGACAAGCAAGATCCGGCACGTATCCGCGCTAGCAAAATACTAGAGCTACGAGGCCAGTGCCATGATGCGTTTAAGTACATCGACAGAGCAGTCTTGGACAAACATCTCAACAACGACAGTTTCACCATCCGGTGCGACATCGTGGTCCTAAATCCAACATGGGACACCGTGTTCATCACGGTGCCACCGTCCGACATGCAACAGAACTTCGCCGACTTTCTCCATGCAGGGGAGGGCACCGACGTGGTCTTCCATGTGGGCCACGAGAAATTCGCCGCTCATAGGTGTATTCTTGCGGCCCGGTCTACGGTCTTTAGGGCAGCTCTCTTTGGCCCCATGAAGGAAGGTACACCCACGAACGCCACCGTGCGTATAGATGATATGGACGCTACGGTATTCAAGGCCATGCTTGGGTTCATCTACAGTGACTCATATCTAGCGATCACCGCGGATGAAAATGAGGGTGCCCTGCTGCAGCACTTGCTCGTCGCCGCAGACAGGTATAGCCTCCCAAGACTCAGGGCGATGTGCGAGAAGAAGCTTTGTGAGCACATAGGCGTGAGCACAGTGACCACCATACTAGGGCTTGCCGAGCAGCATGGCTGTGACGGGCTGAAGAAGGCGTGTTGCAAGTTCCTCCGGTGTCCGGACAACTTGAGGGCAGTGGTGGCCATGAACGGCTTTGATGATTTCTGCAGGAGCTGCCCCGCTCTTATGAAGGACATGATCCTTGGAGTGCTACCGGCAAAGTAGGACTTCACCATATTAATGTTAGCCCTTCATATATTCTGTCAATTTTTTCACGTGCCTTGTTTACTCTCTTTGTCAACGCAGAAGGAAAAGGAAAAGGAAATGAAGGCTCTTCAACTTCGATCTGGAAGACTGTTGGAAACTGTAGCCGACGTGTTTTGCAGCTCAAGGGGGTGGCGCCCTTGGATCACTCATGGTTGACGTCGTCTGCTTTGAAACGAATTGCTTTCTACAGTTTTGTACCTTCGTTGCTGGCTACGTTGTAGCATGTGTGTGGACGTTTCATAAAAGTTTCCCGCAAGAGGGGATCTTCGTATCCTCCAGGATGTTGCTATTTCTTTACATGCTGTGTTTTGGAACTTTGTGCAAACATCTAGTGATTTCCTTAACTAAAGTAGAAGAAAAGGTGTTTTCACTTCGTTTTTTGCCCTTTTAATTCTATCATTTCCTAGGATTAGGAGATTTAAATTTAAAATGTGGCTTATTCATTGGAATCGATGGGGTAGGAGTTAACCTAGCTATCTCCAAAACCTCTATGAGACAAGGCGTACATCAAACTATGAATATTGACCTTGTCATAGGGCTTTTGGTAATCCAACTTCAAGACCAAGCCCTCTTGGTGATTACATGAAACCAGATTGGATCAGATTCAGCAATCTATTCATTAACGGCTCTCGAAAGATGGAAATTTCCAACTCAAGAAAGAAAGAAAGATTGAAATCACTACCAGAATAGCTGCGTATGACGATAGCTAGATCTATGCCGACGGCCCCAATCGACATAGATGGATGTATCCCGACGGCCCAGGTCAACCCGTCGGCTTAGATAAGTCGTCAGCATATATACATCTATGCCGACGGCAGCGTCGGCACAGGTGCGCCGTCGGCATCGTGAACTATATGCCTATGGCGGCTGTCGCCATAGATCAAGTCGTCGTCAAACATGTGGGCCCGGCTACCCGGCGGCGATGACCGTATGACGGCGTGAGGCCTACGCTGATGACGGCTAATGGGGGCCGTCGGCATAGCAATGCCGACGTCATCGATCCGCGAGACCACCACGTCATCGATCCAAGCCCCTCGCTGGTCCGTGGGGTGGCGTAGGTACGCCAAGGGCCTTGTCGTTAGCATAGGCCTGGCCCATGGCTTCTGCCATGTCATCGATCCGGGAGACATGCCATGTCATCAATCCAGGGCACTGGCGGTCCGTAGAGGTAGCTATGCCGACGGCTTTGCCGCCGGCATAGTTTTCTACTAATTTTTTCCCATTTTAATTATTTTCTCTTTTTTATTTATTTTTCTTTTTTTTAAACTAATTTGATTAACTTAAATGTGCATTATGTAAAAAATATACCTCGACTGCTCCCCCCACCCCCCTGCCCCCCGCCCTCATGGGTGTCGCCGCCGCCGTGTCACGGAGGGGGAAACGTCCACGTCGGGCCAACACGGAGGGAATCTTGGGGTGGATTGGCCGGGACCGTGTTCGGGGGTGTAGCTATGGGCTAAACTATGATAACCAGGTGAAAAGGTCCACCGGTCAAACCCCATCCGACAGAAGTCAAAGGGTTAGACGGGACAGGGTACCTGGTGGTAGCAATGTCGCCAGGTGTTGCGGTGGGCCCTCCTACGCTTGTGGAAGCATGGTGGCAGGCGCGCGCACCCTATACGCGGCTTCGGGGTGTGCCCCCCCCCTCACGGGCGTCGGTGTCGCCGTGTCACTGAGGGGGGAAACGGCCACGTCGGGCCAACACGGAGGGAAACTTGGGGTGGGTTGGGCCGGGACCGTATTCGGGGGTGTAGCTATGGGCTGGGCTATGACAACCAGGTGAAAAGGTCCACCGGTCAAACCCCGTCCGGCAGATGTCAAAGGCTAGATCCGGCGGTCGTCTGTGCCAGGGTTAGACGGGACATGTAACTCATGTAACTTCGGGGGTAGCAATGCCACCAGGTGTTGCGGTGGCCCCCTGTACACTTATGGAAGCATGGTGCTAGGCGCACGCACCCTACACTTGGCTCTGGGGTGCCCCTCTCTCTCTCTCTCTCTCTCTCTCTATATATATATATATATATATATATATATATCTCCCTCTCTCTCCCTCTCTCTCTCTCTCTCTCTCTCTCTCTCTCTCTCTCTCGCCTCTCTGTCTCTCCCCCTCTCTCTCTCTATCTATCTCTCATGACCCCTCATGGCACAGTCAACGACCATTGATTCCGGCGATGTTCACCATCTCACAGCACACACACACAAGCTGGTCTTCGATCCTAGCCCTCTAGGCCGGCTAGATCCACCTCTCCTAGTCTTCAGCGCTCGCCCGCGACCCCGAGTCCGTGGGTAGGGTTTCGGCCATGGTGCTGCCTCCATTGTCGGCGCGTCTCCGACGACTCCGCTGTGTTCCAGACCGCGTGCCCTCGTGCTCTCCCCACCTCCTGGATGGCAATCCCTAGGGTTCGCTCACGCGCGTTGGGCTGCACGGCTGCCACCCCGACCTCCTCTGCTGTGGTGCATTCTATGGCAACCTCCTCTGCATCATTTGGACCACTGCAGGCCCTCCCTTGCCCAGGTGAGCACCTCAAACGCCGTCTTCCTCTCCTCCTGCCATCTTCTTTTTTGTTATGATGTGCTTTGACTGACTCAACGTCTTCATCTATATATATCTGAACAAGTCCCGGTTCTTGCAAGCATAGAACATCTATTTACCGTGTGCAGTAATAGTTTTGGTGTCAAGCTTCTATAAATAAAGGAGGTAATCCAAATGGATTCAAATGAGAAGTTTTGTGGGAGCTTATTGAGGCTTTATAGGTTCTTTAGTTAAGCTGAACTTATGAAGCATGATCAGATGCTCTAATTTCTCCCAACGATTCAGAGTAATGTGTATTTCAGATGCAGAAACTATGTTATGTTCTACTATTTGTTGTTATAGTTTCCCCTGATTTCAGAAATATCTAATGTCGTTTGTGTACTTTGTAGTATCTATATAATAATTACAGATACATGATAACTCAGTTCAGCTTAAGCGTATGATTTTCTTATCTTGTTTGGCTGGGTTACGTATTTACAGATATAACTGTTGGGACATTGCGCACCATAATTGCAAACCTATCCATGGGTAGCTAAAATCCAATTAATTATTATACATTTCCCGAAAATATAGATTGTAGCAAACATGCAATTTTTTTTTATTTTTTTGTTTTCTAACACGAAAAAGAATAAGCATTTTTTAATGGATATATGTGAGTACGATTCTAGAATGAGTGACTGTCTAGCTTGGCAAACTTTGCGGTCATGTGCAAACTATAATTGACAGAGAAAATTAATTTAACATCGATTCTCTTGTATTAGTTCGATGTGCTCATTGTAAAAAAAAGTAATTATTTGTCAAGGACTAAAATTACGGTCAATGGACCTTGTCATGGCAGGTGCAAAATTATGCGATAGCAATGCCATTTCTGGCGATTTAGATAAGAGGCAGTTAGCCCTGAGATTTTTCATGCGCAATAGCGGCACGATTGTAGCCAAATCGTGGGAGATTTATAGCTTTCTTGTGTGCTCACAATAGATAAAGGGATGGATCATAAATTCAAAATACTAAATCGAATCTCTCGGTTAGATCTCTCTACGATTATCCAATAGCTAATCAAAATGGCCTGGAAGTATACTAGGTATCCAAAGATATATGATTAACAATCCATTTTATTCATTGACACTTCAAGTAGAAAGCCACTTTGCAGCCAAATATTGCTCCATCTTGTGAGTGCCTAAAGCCGAACCTAACTGGTGTGCCATGTGCTCATGTGCTTGCTGTTTGCAAGTATAGGAATCTGAATGAAAATTAAATAGTACATCCGTATTACTCTTCTCAACTGCTTGCAAACACTTGGGCCGGGCAATTTCATCCTTATGGTAACCAAAATGGGTGGCCAATATATAGTGGCCCTACTATTATTCCCGATGAGAAGTTAATAAATCGTGGGCATCGACAACACGAAAAGATTCCGATGTACATGGATGAAATGCAAGGAAGGAGAATGGGGCACCAAGCTCGACGTTCCACAATAGACAATAATCAAATAGGTATACAAGCAAGTTATCCAGTACTGGATTATATATAAAATTTATTTACATTTGATTTAACTTGTGTGTCTTACCTTTAGGCACATCATCTGGTCAAGGACAGACCTCATCGTCGAGTCGAGGAAAGAGGTTGAGTCAAGGGAACAACACAGCATCCAAAGGTGCCTCGGGACGAAAATATAGATTGTATCAAACAAGCAAAATTGTTTTCTTTTTTCTATTTCTAACACGAAAAAGAAGGAGAATTTTTTAATGGATATATGTGAGTATAATTCTAGAATGAGTGACTGTCTAGCTTGGCAAACTTTACGGTCATGTGCAAACTATAATTGACAGAGAAAATTAATTTTAACATGGATTCTCTTGTATTAGTTTGATGTGCTCACTGTAAAAAAAGTGTGTTTATTTGCCGAGGACTAAAATTACGGTCGATGGACCTTGTAATGGCAGGTGCAAAATTATGCGATAGCAATGTCATTTCTGGCGAATTAGATAAGAGGCAGTTAGCTCTGAGATTTTTCATCTGCAATAGCGGCACAATTGTAGCCAAATCGTGGGAGATTTATAGCTTTCTTGTGTGCTCACATTAGATAAAGGGATGGATCATAAATTCAAAATACTAAATCAAATCTCTCGGTTAGATCTCTCTACGATTATCCAATAGGTAATCAAAACGGCCTGGAAGTATACTAGGTATCCAAAGATCTATGATTAACAATCCATTTTATCTAACAACCGATTCATGCACCCTCCATTGTGTGGGTACTAGAAATGCAATCATGCATATGTAAGAATAGAAGAAACAAAATATAGAATAGAGCTAGGCATGGTTGTATTAAGAGGAGCTACTTATTTAGACTAGGGCAGCATCCTAAGGATAATGTCCTTCATAAGATGGGGGCAGCTCCTCTGCAGATGTTCAAACCCTTCAGTCTGCACGACCGCCTTCAGGTTCGCGGGAAAGCCGAGGAAACCATAGCACGCCGTCTTCAACTTGTCACAACCATGCTGGTCGGCGAGCACCAGAATGGTCGCTGCCGTGCTCACGCCGATGTGGTTGCACAGCATCTCCTGGCACCTCGCCCTCAGCAATGGGAGGTCATACCTATCCGCCGCGACGAGCAGGTGTTGCATAAGGACGCCCTCGTTCTCATCCGGCAGAGAGTCACCGTAGATAAACCCGAGCATCGCCTTGAATACTGCAGCATCCATGTCGTCTATTTGCACGACAGAGGTGGTCGACGGCGTGCCTTCCTTCATGGGGCTGAAGAGCAACGCCCTAAAGACAGCAGAGCGGGCCGCAAGTACGCACCGGTGGGCGGCGAACGTCTCGCCACCGACCCCGAACACAATGTCCGTGCCCAACCCAGAAAGTTGAAGTTCAGTGAAATTTTCCTGCATGGACGGCGGTTCTCCGACGACCACGACATCGCACCAGATGATGAAACGGTCGTCCTTGACGAACTTCTCCGAGACCTCTCTTTTCAGAACCTTCTGACGGTGGTCGTACCGGCCCCTGAACTCAAATATTTCACCATGGATACGTGAACGTGCCGGCTCTTTCTTATCTTTTTCTTCAACGAAAGTGAACTCGAACTGTGCCTTCACCGGATCTACGCTGCCCTCTAACAGGCAAAGCTGAAGTGTTATGAGGCCGCCGTCGGCATGGGGGAAGTAGTAGATGCGCCAACGTTGGCCGCCGATGATGAAAATGCGAGAGCATATGGATCTGCGGGAGCGCGAGTGGCCTTCAACGACAAGCAAGTGGTACCCACTGGCCGCGCCGGCGTTGATGATAGGGGCGGCGCCGTCATCGAGGAGCTTGCCGCCAGTGAAGATGGATTCACCTGTGAAAGACATGATTTATGGATCATTCGCAGAAAAAAGGTAGCAGCCAGATCGAGTTTTGACGCGTGGGGAGCACTAGCGAGATATCTGCTTCCCAAATCACGTCGTATAAGGAGCTACCGAGCTTTGTATAAGGATTTGTTACCATAACTACCCCGTGCGTAAATCACGTCGTATATCCCGTTCTTTAACTATTCTTTCCACATCACGTGGTTTTCTTCCTTAGAATTAGGTGGGAAGTTAGTCTGGTTTCCATTTTTCTTCAAACAAAAAGAAAGAAAGACTGTGGATCAAGTGAGGGGTGGACCCAACATCGGAGAAAGTTGTGCTGTTCGCGGTGCACGAGTTCATTCGGTTATGATGGTTTGTTGTGTCTCTTATCTCTAGCAGCGCTGCCGCAGTGGTGGAGATCGACGGCAGTTGGCAATCTGGACAAGCACCTCCAAGGCAGTTGGCAATCTTGGAATTTTTGAAATAAATTGAAAGCCTGATTTTTTTAAAATGCCTAACTTTCTTTGGAAAAGGGAACAATTTTTGAAGACGTTATATGATTTTTTGTATATGTTTAACATTATTTGAAATTATGGGTTTTTATAAAAACAAAAATGAAATGAAAAAAGGAACAGAAAAAACGAAAATTAAGAGAGAATAAAACATGTTCCTGAACCTTCTAGATGGTTGGCAAACTGGTTCAAACCGGCATGGAACCTTATAGAAGGTTCCAAAACCTTATAGGAGGCAACGAGCTAATTAAACGGGCCGGCCCATGTTACCTCGCCTCGCTAGAGTCTGTGCGAATCAGCGTCGTCCTATGCCCTAGACGACTCTGCCGGCGGCCTCTCTGCTGCCCTCCCTTTTGTCGATCGGACACAATGCCGGCGTCGCAAGGCGTCCAGTAGGCTACACCCAGCAAATCTCCAGTGATCTCGTGGACTAATATCCAACATACTGCAGATTATTCTGCCATGTATTTCGCCGGAATATCTGTCATCGCCAAGGGCAGGCGCCTCGGCGCTGACACCTCAACTGCCACCCCCAGTGTCAGCGGGTATCACTTGCTTGTCGTCCAAGCCACTTGCGCACGTGCCAACCCTTACTATCTCACGGTTTCACCATCGGTGGACGTTGCTGGAAAATCTTGTATAAGCCCGATGACTATTACCGGGATGAAGACGGCTATATATTACTATGTGTTTTCCTCAACGAGGAAAAGGATACCACTGCAGATCCCGTGAAGGAGCACGTCGTGTTCAGCTTCGTTGACGAGACCTACAAGCAAGAGCCGGCACATATCCATGGTAGCAAAATATTAGAGCTACGTGGCCAACGCACTGATGTGATTAAGTACATCAAGAGAGCAATCTTGGACAAACATCTCCAGAACGACAGTTTCACCATCCGGTGCGACGTCGTGGTCCTAAATCCAACATGCGACGCCGCGTTCATCAAGGTGCCTCTGTCCGACATGCAACAGAACTTCACTGACTTTCTCCTGGCAGGGGATCGAGGGCACCGACGTGGTCTTCCAGGTGGGTGGTCAGACCTTCGCCACCCATTGTTGTGTTCTCGCGGCCCGGTCTACGGTCTTTAGAGCAGCTCTCTTTGGGCCCATGAAGGAAGGCACATCGACGGACACCACCGTGCAAATAGAGGACATGGACGCTGCGGTGTTCAAGGCGATGCTTGGGTTCATCTACAGTGACTCATTTCCTGCGCTGATGCTGGATGAAAACGAGGGCGACCTGCTGCAGCACCTGCTCATTGCGGCGGACAGGTACAACCTCACAAGACTCCAGGCAATGTGCGAGAGGAAGCTGCGCGACCACATCGAAGTGGGTACTGCAACCACCATCCTAGCGCTTGCCAAGCAGCACGGCTGCAATGGGCTGAGGAAGGCGTGCTACAAATTCCTCCAGTGTCCGGACAACCTGAGGGCAGTGGTTGACGCGGACGGCTTTGATCAATTGTGCAGGAGTTGCCCCTCTCTTATGAAAGACATGATCCTTGGCCTGCTACCCCCAAAGTAGGACTTCATATTAATGCTAGCTCTACATATTCCGGCGATTTTCCCACTTCCATTGTTTACTCTTTGTCATTGCAGAAGGAAAAGAGAAGGAATGCTCTTCGACTTAGATCTCGAAATTTATTGGATCCAACAGCCGAGTTGTTTAGCAAGTCTGAGGGGTGGGCACCATTGGATCACTGATAGATGACGTTGTCTAGCTTGCGACAAATTGCTATATCTTCAGTTTCGTTCGTCCCTTGCGGGAGTTAATTATCCTGCAAGAGTTTCATTCTGCTATCCTTGTATCCTCCAGGAATGTTGTTATTTCTTTACATGCGACCTTTTGGAACATTGTGCAAACCCTAGTGATTTCCTTAATTAGCAATAAGTGGTTTGGGCGGTTTGCTGCGCCATTACATATTAGCACTAATCATTGTATCCCTCTTTTAATCGTATGCTTGATACTGTTTCTCGTCTGACAATCACTATTTCTGTCCAATTACTCGTATTTTCCTCGTTGCCCTTCTTTGTTCCTCAGCCGATGTTATGCCACAATGGAACCCTATCCGCGACTGGTACAGTTAGGACAATGATGAAATATACTCGTCAAATAGTTGTTGTTTCCTCATATGGTTGGTACGCCCGTCAGAGTTTTTTCACCAACCAACGTCATTGCAGGCCAGGACTTGACACCTCCGATGCATGCATGTTTTGTACCCTCTTCCAAACAGTCAAGCATGCTCTTCCTCTCGACCGTGATGTCCAACCTTTGTAGATGGTTGTAGATGGTTGTTCCCTCGTTACATTCGACTGTCATTAGTTGTACTAGAACTATGGAATTGTAACGCCCTTTGATGTCCAACCTTTCATTTAGTACATTGTTTATCTGTCTAGATCAGTATTTTCCTCTTATCTAGCAGGGTTTCAAACGATCAAATGAACGTCCTGATCTCTTTGGCACTCTTAATCTCTAAGTTTCAATGGACTCTTAGCATGCAAAGATAGATGTATTTTCGGTAGACTACTAGTTAGTAGTAGTACACTTTTTTTACTTCCTCCGTTCCTAAATATTTGTCTTCTTAGGATTTCAAATGGACTACTAATACGGATGTATATAGATATATTTTAGAGCGTAGATTCACTCATTTTGCTCTGTATGTAGTCACTTGTTGAAATTTCTGGAAAGACAACTATTTAGGAACCGAGGGAGTAGAAGATAGCCAGTAGTAGTACTTTGTATATCTCTTCAAGTGAAAATTGCATATTGCAGTTGACCAGCAGTCCTTTCCTACGAAAATTGAAGCATGGCAAGGATCACGTCCTTCATAACAGGGGGGCAGCTCCTGCAGAGATGATCAAAGCCGTCCTTGGCGACCGCCTCCCTCAGGTTATCCCGAAACCGGAGGAAATCGTAGCAAGCTTTCTTCGGGCCATTGCAGCCATGCTGCTTAGCAAGCACCAAGATGGTCATCGCCGTACTCGCGCAAATGTGTTCGCACAGCTTCTTCTCGCACAACAACCGCAGCCCCGGGGCGTCACACCGATCCGCTGCGACGAGCACGTGCTGTAGCATGACACCCTCGTTCTCATTGTCCGCCGGCACCGGCGGAGATTCACCATAAATGAACCCAAGCATCGCCTCAAACACCATGACGTCCATGTCATCTACATGTACCACCATCGACGTGCCTTCCTTCTTCATGGGGCCTAAGAGCAACGCCTGAAGGCGGTAGAGCGGGCCGCAGGACGCAATGGTGGGCGGCGAATGTCTCGCCGCCGACCTGGAAAACCAGGTCGGTGCCGTCTCTAGACTGGAGAAGGTTGGTGAAGTTCCATTACATATCGGATGACGGTACCTCTTGATTTGGTCGCTCAGCATAAGTCCAAAATCGTATTTGCATGTGCAAACATGAAATCAAAACGGTTAGCCTTTCTAATTTCCGAATTAAAAGAAATTGGTATCGTACAGTACGTGACATCTCCATATAAGATAGAGACATTTGCTTCTCTTTTAGTTAGATGGACAGAGGAGACGATCCCGTCGACGACGAGGCGCCTATGGTGACTTCGTAGATCTCAAGATGATATGTCGGCTCAGTCTTTCGGAGGTGCTCATAGAGGTAGGATGTGCATGTGTGCGTTCATAGGAGTGAGTGTATGCGCGTGTATATGAGCACTTGTGTCTGTACTGATGCTCAAAAAAAATTCTTTATCCATTATGTCTTTCACTTACTAGTACATTATTTATCTGTGGTAGATAAACTGACGTGTGAGGTCCTCTTCAATTTCAACTTATTTGGACATCTAAAGCTCTTCGAAAAAAAATTTATTTTTTTTCTGACTGGGTGCAGATGGGTCTGGGCACCGAAATTTTTAGAAGATAGCTAGTACTTTGCATTTCTCTGTACTGGAAAAAAATGTTTCGCGGTACTATACCCCGTCTGATGCAGTCATTAAGTGAAAATTACATATTGCAATTGACCAGCAGACTTTTCCTATGAAAATTGAAGCATGGTGAGGATCATGTCCTTCATAACAGGGGGGCAGCTGCTGCAGAGATGATCAAAGCCGTCCGTGGCCACCGCCTCCCTCAGGTTATCCCGAAACCGGAGGAAATCGTAGAAAGCCTTCTTCAGGCCATTGCAGCCATGCTGCTCAGCAAGGGCCAAGATGGTCATCGCCGTACTCACGCAAAAGTTCTCGCACAGCTTCTTCAGACACAACAACCGGAGCCTCGGGACATCATACCGATCCGCCGCGATGAGCAGGTGCTGTAGCATGACGCCCTCGTTCTCATGGTCCGCCGGCACCGGCAGAGATTCACCATAAATGAACCCAAGCATCGCCTCGAACACCATGGCGTCCATGTCATCTACATGTACCACCGTCGACGTGCCTTCCTTCTTCATGGGGCCTAAGAGCAACGCCGTGAAGATGGTAGAGCGGGCCACGAGGATGCAACGGTGGGCAGCAAACATCTCGCCGCCGACCTGGAAAACCACGTCGGTGCCCTCTCTAGACTGGAGAAGGTCGGTGAAGTTCTGTTGCATATCGTATGACGGCACCTCACACAACTTATTCTCGCACATCTCCCTTAGCCTCGGGAGGTCGTACCGATGCGCCGCGACGAGCAGCTGCCGCAGTAGGACGCCCTCGTTATCATCGTCGGCCGACACAGGCAGAAAGTCTCCGTAGATGAACCCAAGCAACGCCTTGAACGCCGACGCATCCATGTCGTCTACCTGCTTGACTACAGTGGCCGTCGCCAGCGACGTACTCTCCTTCATGGTGTCAAAGAGCAATGCCTTGAAGACACTAGAGCGGGCCGCAAGAACGCAGCGGTGGGCGGTGACCATCTCGCGGCCGACCTCGAAGACAACGTCGGTGCCCTCCCCGTTCAGGAGAAAGTCGGTGAAATTTTGGCGAATGTCGGACGGCGGCACCATGATGATCGGAGGAGTGGCAGCGGCAGTGTCATCATCCACGACCACTACGTCGCACCGTATGGTGAAACTGTTGTGCTTGATGTGTCTCTTCAAGGCTTCTCTTTTGATGAGTTTTTTATGGGACTCATGGAATGCCCGAAACTCCAATACTTTGCTAACGTTGATACGCGCAGGATCTTGGTTGTCAGTGTCTTGAGCGAAACTGAACTCGAACCGTGCCTTGACGGGACATGAGGTGATGTCCATGAGGCAAAGCTCAAGCGATATGAAGTCGGCGATGTCCTGGTGGTTGCCTCCGGGGTTGTAGTAGATGCCCCAGCGTTGGCCGCCGATGGTGAAACTGCGAGACCAGATGGGTTTGTGGGTCGGCGCGTAGCCTTCCACAGCGAGCAAGTGGTACCTGCTGGCCGCGCCGGCGTCGACGCGTGGCGAGGTAGAACCGCCGACGAGCTTGCCGTCGGCGATGACAGATACACCCGCGTACGACATGGTGGATAGATCGACGAGTCTGCTGTCAAAGTACTTGTTGTGCGTGATACACAGATTAGGTGTTAGAATCCGATCTATATTATACAAGGACCCCACGGTGGTAAACCATAATGTATAGGCACGCAAGCATATATATACAAGGCAAAGACCTCACGGTTGTATTCATTATGCGAGACCGAATTTCAATCCACCTAATTTGATATGGTATATATAAGGAGAACCGTGTCTAATAAAATCCGATCTTGCCAACCGGTGGGTAAATTCAATAGATATTTGTGTTATATTCTTGCATTGTGTAGTCCTTGCCCTATCTCTAATTGATCTTCATCCAACAAATAAAAATTGACAACCGCTAGGACGCGCGCGGTGGCTCAAGATCAATATCATGCAGATCTTAATAGTTCTAGACTAGATAGAACAAGAATTCGCAAAAAAAAAGAAAAAAAATCCATTATATAAAAAAATTTATAGTCATCTCTATTACATGCTAGGCTGGCTTAACATAAGACTGTCTGATCAATAAAACCTAAATAGCTGTAGCCATTCCATGACCCCCGCGCCGGCTCCCAGGAAGGTGGCGCAGGGGTGCCTTGGCTGGCCTGGATCCGTGCACGCACCCCCCATGGCCCTTGCCCGCCCCTTTCTGTCGGACTCCGGCTGCTCCTGGACTTCGCCGGCGCGTCCTCCCCACCTCCCTTCCGCACCAGATCGATGGCGGCAAGAAGCACCCTGCTACTACTGGTGCCGGATCCCGGGAGGAAGGGGCACGGGCTTCTAGGCCGGTCTGGCCGGCCCTAGGGATGCCGCGGTGGCGCTCTTTCCCTCGAGCTGTAGCCATGGCTCTGTGGTGGCGGTTCATCTCGTTGGTTGTCCGGCAGTGCCTGCCTCCTCCGTCATGCTGGCCGGGTGTGTGGCATGCCTGCGAGCTCCCTTCGCCCCCTTCCCTGCCGGTGTGGCTTCAGCCTCGGTAGACAGGGAATGCGCCCTCCTCCGGTGTCCATGGCTTGTGGGTCCGGCTCTAGATTCATCGCCTCCCACGACGCTTCTATCTCAGGCTCATCTGGCTTGTTGGTGTCTCGGTAGCTCCGCTAGCACCCCCTGTGGACGTCTTTGGTCGACCTACATCCACCCCGGTGTGGCTTCTACTCTGGTGTGCTTCTGGAGCTGCTTCGGTCCCGATGGTGGATAGATCGGCGAGCCCGGTGTCGCTTTATGTGCCCCCCTATTCGGGCATCAGGGGAAACCCTATGTCCGGTTCTGTGGATCGGACGATGACGGCACCCCGACGTCGGTTCTCCTTCATGAAGGCGTCGTCTTGTATGGTCGCGGTGTCCTCGGCGCTAGTTTTGATGGTGTTGGTCATCTTGTTGGTTTGGTTTGGGCTATGTCCCAGGGTAGCGAGTTTAGCTATGTTACTTTTTTGTTTGGGCGGCCGCCGAGGATCTGGTCACGGAGCTCGCTGACATTTTTTCCACCATGACGTGCATATCGTGTTATTGCTCTTCGTGGCGCGCGGCGGCATCGGCACGCGTGGTGATGAAGATGACCTGACCCTCGGGGTCCTTCTAGGACGCCTTGCACTAGACTCCTCATTCTTGATCAGGATGCCAGCTGCCCGCAACGTCTCTTCCCCCGCCGCCGCTGAAGCCATCTCTACATTCCTTTGCTTCTCGCCGCTCCGGTCGCATCGGGTGGGTGGCTCCGTTCGCTGGCGCCCATGGAGCAGCAAAGGAGGAGCAGCGGGCTGGCGATGGCGATCTTTCAGGACAGAGATTGGATTAGGGGAGAGGGTTTAGGTATGTGGTCGGGGACGCGGAGTGCTAACACTTATTGGCAGACCACGACGTCTGCTTGGCAGAACATTTGATCCGAGACATTGATTCAGGTGACAGACTATTAACTTAATATGGACGGTAGAATATGTTTTAACTGATTTGATCAGAGGGTCCTAGTTATCTTGTATACACTTTGCTATGTGGCTTTTGAAGAATTTATGTTTGCTCTTCTAATAGTAGTATAGACTTTCTATCGGGTTTCTGTACCACACATGTTAACAGCCATCCAGCCATCGCTTTCATTCCATGGCTTGCAGCCATAGTTCACAGATTCGTACTTCCTCCGTCCGGAAATACTTGTCAGATGAATGGATGTATCTAGACGTATTTTAGTTCTAGATACATCCATTTTTATGCATTTCTTTGACAAGTATTTCCGGATGGAGGGAGTACGAAAATTGGACACCAGGTTGTGGAAAGCGTAGTGACTTGGCCATCTCTGGCGTGACGCTTGAAGTGGAGGTGGATGCCATTAAAGTGGAGCAGTACACAAGTAGGCACCCGAAGAGACTTCCAATCTCACAACTAAATTAATTAGTTAAAGTGGATCGTCGTCCTTAGAAGTGGAAGTGGAAATCATAATGGGAAACACTGGGTTGGCCGGGGTGAAAACCTACTCTATCTTCGGACAGACGGGCGATGGCGTAGATCGCTCCCTTCTTGAAGGCGTCGTCACGGCTATCATTGCCCGTCGTGTTGCTCCGGGGGAAACTCTGATCCTTGGATCGGGCGGTGGCGGCGCTCCGGTGTCGTATCCTTCTTGAAGGCGCCGCCTTGGAGCCGACGGTTCGTCATATGCGGCTTCACTTCTTCGCGGTGGTGTTCACGGCCGAAGCCCCCGGCGGCTCTTGTAGTGCTAGGGAGTGTGTTGCTGCGCTCAGCGCCTATGTATCCAGCCTTGGGTGTGTGCGTGCGTTTTTGTTGGGTGAGTGTGGTTGTATCAAGCACTGTTGGTCTATGCTTTATATATAAAGCGGGGCAAAAGACTTTTTCGGTATGCACTTCAGTATGTTACAGCTGAGCCGGGCCAACGAACACGCCGTGTACGATGGCGAAATCCTCCTCGACGGCTCCTCGGGTAAGCAGCAGCACCCCCATGGTCGTTTCTATTTTCAGAGTCTTTTTTTTTTTGTGTGTGCGTGTGCGTGTGTGCTGATCATACCTTCATTTTTTTGTCCATTGAGGGTCCGCAACTGGGAAGAACAAGTGTTTTCAGAGGCTCCTTTCTTGTGTGTGCTGATAACGCCTCTCCTCTTTTTTTTTTTTTTTTTTTGCGAATGATAACGCCTCTCCTCAACAGGCAACAACGAGGGATTTCCAGTTCCAGTGCATGGACGATATCCACAAAGGACCAACATGACAACCAATAGCCCGAGCCCGACCATGGCGCCGCGGCGGGCGACTACAACCTCTCCGGTGAGTCCAGCTCCTACCTACAGCTCCCTAAGTCACAACGAAGGGATGGCTGGGTCATCTTCTACTACCCCGACGACAAAGATAACCTGCACAACACCGGCTTCGTATCACTTGCCCTTTCCCTGCAGGATGAAGAGGAAGCCACTGCACGTGAAGGCGCTGGTCGAGGTCAGTTTTGTTGACGACACCGACAAGCAAATGCCGGCATGTACACTATATATTCTGTAGTGTTTATACATTGTCTGACGCCCAGGGATTCGTCCTCCTTTTCTTTGTTCATTGACGAGACCGACAAGCAAAAAAAGATATATAAGAAAAGTGGGAGGCCGGTTAATGAAAGCAAAAAAAGTTCAGTCTTTAATCATACTAGCTATACAAAAATATAGTATTCAAGATATTATGTCAAAAATTGCATGTATTAATGAAAACAATGTGAGTTTATTATTAAGATAAGATATATAGTATCATTAAAGCAATTTTTTAATATAAATAAAGAATAGAAAATTAAATTTAACACGTCAAAAAACATTCAAATGGGTATACGTAATTAGAAGATAAAGAATTTTTACAAAGAGCAAACTTGATATCAATTCTATAAAAGAACATTCTGACATTAATTTAATTGAAGCAAAATATTATATCTCTACTCGATCACAAATAAAGAGAACCCAATATATTTTCTATTCCTCTCACCATTATTTTGTTTCACTTTATAAATTAGAAAAATTCTTATTAGAGAGATGTGACTGTTTGTCTTACAAAAATACACCCTCTTTCCCAATTGATTAGGCGTATTAGTATTTGCATGCAATGCTAGTATTTAAGTCGAGTGTAGACTATTTCCTATCTCCAGCAATTAAAACATGCTAAATGATGGCTTATTCCTAGAGATCATGTTAAAAGCAGATTGTGCATGCCTCCCTTATGTTTTTTAGTCGTGAATTCACCCACTCTCAACAACTTGTACGATGGTTCAGCAAATGATCAATGTGCGCTAATTTTTGTGCTAAGAACTAGCACGCCTAATAATGGCAAGGAGGGAGTATATATTTACCGCAACACTTCTCCTTCGTTTATAAATAAAAAGATACCTGCATTTTTATTAGAAATTCGACGAAATGTATTCTCACCATAAAATTTCATAATTTAATAACTTCAGTGATATTTGATACGTTATTAAATAAATTGTGCCTTAAAAGAATTTCTATTTCGAAGACTATTACATTCTTTTGTTTTAGCCAAACCGAGAAACATGTCAGTTTAGAGAGCATATGAGAAATCAGCATTTCTGTGGTCTTGGATTGGATGAATCATGGTAGACACAATCTGGTGGAAATTCACGGTTACTTGATGAATACTTGGTGGGTTCGGCATTGAAAAGCGAAATATACGGTTCCGACTTTATGATCGATGCAATAAAGTATTTTTGAAAAATCCATCCTATCCCTTTAAAAGCAAACTCTTATATTGGCTCAACCATTTTTGTACAAAAAGAGTTTGAACGCGACCCCCCCGCGATGTGTTGAGATTGGCCAACTTGTGACATTTGCCAGGTTCTAAAGTGAGTAAACAAATTGCCATCCTGCATTATGTTCAAATGATTTTTCTCCGAGAGGAATTGTGAATCTATTAAAAATTGTTTAGGCTTATCGGCCTGCATTAACATCTCTAGCAAGGAGAAATCACATTGACAAATTGGCGGATGAAGTTCATGAGAGGCTAAGAATCTAGATGAAAAATTGTCACATTAATATTATTTTTGTGTGTGTCTTTGGAGATTTGTGTCGAGTAGAATGCTAGAATGTGTAGAAATGCCTTCATCCTGATCATCATCATTATGGCAAAATTGAAAGATTTTAGGTTTACGGCACACTCCAATGTCTCAAGGAACATTTTTTTGGAGAGTATAGGCTTTTGACACCTCCATCGTCACCCGAAAAAAAAACCTCCATTGTCGTTCTAACAATTTTAGATGTTACCAATTTTGGAGAGTATCTTCCATTTTATCTTCTGTTTATATCCTTGATGGTCAATTAAAACTAGCAATTTCCTTTTTAAGACTGCTTGAGACAAACCTATACTGCAAAACAATTGCGTCCAATGTGTTCCAATTGTTAAAGTAAAACCGCAAACTTGTATTGATTGATGGTTACAAGGACTATATTTATGTCCTGAACAGATGTGACGTTCCGAGAGAGACGCCGGTTGGGAGAAAGAAGGACATGGTTGTTGCAGAGTGCAAACAGCTCGACGGTTTGGCAAAGGGAGATTCCCCACTAATTACATGTGCTAATTAATCACAACACTCTCCCTAATCTAGGTTTACCATGTAGAATCATCTCACGATCATCCAGGTAGCGCTATCATCTCAAAAGGATTCTCCTTCAAAAGTTCTTCACTAAAATCTTTATGAGCATGTGAAACACAAACTCAGAAAGAGAAATAGCGTAATGTGATGTTTTGAACAAGTATATCTCAAGAAGAGACTCTCCTGATACTAGCAAGTCCCCAAGTCGTCACATATGAATTCCATGAACATATTTCTGGAGTGGTGCCAGGAGACGCCAATCTTCCAGCGCCTTCCTCCGCCGGCTCCTGTCCGTCGGCGACCTCGATCGCCGGTGGTGAGGGGGGTCGCCGGATCCACGCGCGTGGATCGTTTTTTTACTTTCTTAAAGTCTAGGTTTTTAGACTGTTCATCGTCTTGGCTTCGGTGACGACGATAACGATGTTGAATAAAGATTGTTCGGATCCTTCCCTGATGGATTCGGAAACCATTCTGTTCAAGCAAGGATGGCATGGCAGCGCTGTGTCCTCGGGCTCCGTCATTGTGACGGCGTTTGCTCCAGCGTCGGCGCGGAGCTTGGGAGGTAGTCCGGGAGCGGATGCAGATTGTGGTCAGCATCAACGACATCTGGAAGACGGAATGTGTGCTGAGTTCGTGGTTCGTGGATGGTAGGTATAGTTTCCTCCTTCAGTGTCTTAGTCGTGTTGGGGGTGTTGCCCTGGTCTGATTCGTTCAATGGTAATGGCTTCACATTTGGCGAGCCACCTTGGAGGTCCGCAAAGCTGCATATCCGCGATGAATCCGCGTCGAACTCGGGTGTGAAGGTGATCTGTTATTCTTTTCTTCGGTCGTCGCTCCTGTGGTGATGCCGGAGGCAGGTGACGGGCGGTTGTGTCAAGCTCAGAGATGTCCTGCCATCTTTTCAGTTTTGTCATGTCGGTCTTACGTGACTTGTACTTTGATCTTTATGATATGGATGAGACACATATTGTCCTGCGAAAAAACCTATATAATATGGGTATTTAATACATAATAAAGGAGAAATGCCATTTAAGGAGGTAACTATTGTTGATTATTATTCCCTATGATATTTAATCTCCTGCCTTTCAATCATGTAACATGTATGCATGTGATGGTTTCCAAATCAACCGCTAAACAAGATCCAACGATGGATAGGCAAGATGCCCAGGCACCTAGGTGTGTGTGTGTGCTGCTTCCCTATGGATCTTTGTATTCTGCGGGTTGTTAGAGCATCTACAGTCGAACTTGGCAAATCCGAACATTCAAATGGCCGCAGACGCGTGGGTGGACAGTGATCGGGCATCACTCAAATCGCGTCGTCCGCAAGTGTGTGTATGTGTTATGGCCCTTATGGGTCGAGAGGCACGGAGGCGAGCGAGCGAGCGCCGAGAGGCCATGCATGCATGCATGGTCCGGTTGAGAGCTACGGCCGGGTAATTCCGTTCCGTGTGAACACGTTGGCATGCATGCATGTCTTCATCTCGTGCGTTGACAGCTAGAGTACGTAGGAGGCCTGCATGCGCTGACGTCATGCGTGTACAGCTAGGGTAAGATCGATCGACGCTGCCGTTGCTTGTACACAACATGAACCTCCACCTTTCTTGACTTTGCTTTTCAAAGGCTCCCACAGCTAGGGATCTACACCCGCACCATGGGGAATGAATGACTTGGGACTTTTTTCGCGTTCCAGATGGTTCCAGTGCGTGCGGGGGGTCAAAATTGGACTATCAACTAGTATGAGTGTACCACCAAGCGGATAGCTACCTCAAAAAACAATCAACAACTAAAAAAAACTATGAGTGTACTTAAGCACTACGTAATTTTGATGGGCAAAACGAAAAATAGTGTATTTTTTTAATAATTAGCCAAAAAAGTAGCGGGAAAGAGATTTTCATATTGACGGAGAATCCCATCATACGACATGCTTGGCGAAGCGATGGTAGCCCCCTCGGGTTACCCGGTATAGCCAAGAAGTGGAAAATCCAATGTCACATGAGCAACATCGGTCTGCTCACGAGGCCGTCCGTTGCATTACAAGGGCGGCGAAGGGATGTTTATCAGAGTCGGAGGAGGGCAAGCCACGGAGAGCTCGTGTGGCGGGAAGGTACCTACCTAAGGAGGCCTATTGTAGGCGTAGGAGACCGGGCCACGTAGAGCTCATCGGGCAGCACAAAATCATTGAGCACGCGACAAGATACATGGCTCGGTTGGATGTCCATGCGGTTAAGCTCGCTGGTGCAACTCAAGGGGCGGTTCGATGAGATGCACGATTGGAATTTAGGTGAAGTGAAGAAGGTATGTAAACTGTAATGCATTGATGAGTGGGCCCCACATGTTGAAACAATTCTAGTGGTTGCTGTTAAAAAACCAATTTAAAAATTCTTTAGTTTAATTATTAATAATGAACTTGTTTATTTTAATTATTTGTTATAATACAATAATAATACATTAAGAAACTTTGAGTCGGGAGTCTGATTAAGAGTACTAGTAGTTTTGTTTTTAAAATACAATAGTTTTACCAGGAGGAGAAAGAGCGTATCCGCGTGACTTGTGGTCTGTGTCGTCAGATTAGGAAGAAGGAATGGCTGAGATGGAAGCGTGATTTTCGAAGCAGCAATAATGATGAGAGAGGTTTCTTGGATAGAGAAAGAGAAAGGAATCCCAAAGGAAACGAACACAAACCCAACCCAATCCCTCACGCACCTCTCTCATTCCCCCCCCTCTCTCTCTCTCTCTCTCTCTCTCTCTCTCTCTCTCTCCCGACTTGATTCGATTCGTCTCAAAAAGTCTGTCTTTTGTTTGTTGCTCTGTTCTGATCATCAAGGTTCCTCTGCTCTGCTGTAGGAGAAAGACCTGGACGTGGTTTTCCATAAATATTTCCATGAGCCTTCCTCACTATTTGTAATGGACGCGCCTGCCTCTCCATTCAACCAAGCTTTCCTCCTTGTTTTTGTGGCCACTAGCATTTTGTAAGCTATTTTTTTTTTTGCGAAAAGCATTTTGTAAGCTGACTTGACTGAAAAAAGTCTTTTCCTCTCAAAATTCAAGCACCAAAAATCTGCTAGGTTGCCAACTAATTAAACGCCTTTTTTTAGAACAACTTTTTTTAGGATCTTTTTTTAGAACAACTAATTAAACGCCTGCGCGTGCAGATATGAACATGTACGTGAATTGAGCCCAGTAGAGGAACCACATGGTCGGCCGCGGCCCACCTCGGGCCTGTATAGCATAGGTGGTTATTTAGAGATGTGCCAGGAGAAAAAGGCCCAGTAACATCCACTCTACGCTGCTCGTCTGCTTCACTGCTTGTCCGGAAGCGCACGGGATTCATCCGCCGCCAGCGGAGCGCCGGAGCCGCCTTCCGCACCGCCGGATCTCCCTGCCCCCCTGCCTCCCGGCGGGCTGTTATCCACGTAGGCGCGCACGGCGCACCACCGCGCACACGGCCCCCAGCCGCGCTGCTAGCCGAAGCTGCCCAGTCCGGCCAGGCGCTCAGCAGGCAGCAGTTGATACCCCTAATCAAGCCTTCTTCAGAGAGAGATAGTGAGGTACCTCATCCCCTTTTGTATTTTACAGTACGCATACACATAATTTTGCAGTATATCAATGTGATTTTGCAGTACATCTCCATCTGAATTTGACTCATATGCATAATTTTGCAGTACATTATGATTTTGGCTAGATGCGTATGAGTTCATAATTTTGCAGTACACATTCCTGGGCTTCCTTCTCTCACTAGATGTAGTACACAAGTAGATGAACTGATGAACTCATACACATAATTTTGCACATAATTTGTTCAACTATGTCATTACGATTGATAGAATGTAATTATTGAAGAATTAAGAGGATCGGAAGCATTGCTTCTCTTTTTGAGAGACATGCTAACAAGAAAGGGAAGAAAGCTAGTATGCCGGATGTGTAGGCGACTGCGGATGTGGCCGAAGAGCAAATCGAAGAATTTGTGGTTCAAGTGCAAACATTGTCTTTTTTGAACTTCTCAAGATATGGAGTACTCCCTCCGTTCCAAATTACTCGTCGTGGTTTTAGTTCAAAACTAAACCACGACGAGTAATTTGGAACGGAGGGAGTATGTATTATTGAGGATTATTTATACAAACCTGATACTTAATTGAGAATTTGTTATACCATATTTGATATAGATATTTTTATGTGATATGGGTAATTTGTTAGAATATTCACATGTCGTATTTGTTGTCTTTTTCTGAGGCGGACCACCCTGTTGTCAAATACTAGCTCAATTTTAGCCGACCACGCCCCATCATTAATTTCTCAGTTCAGTACACAATATATGTTTCTTGGTGCGCGACATGATGCATATAACTCCTTCATCCTTCGCTTGCAGTCAGTTGCAGGTTAATCCATCATGTTGTTTGCTGGTGTATCTATCATTACGAATGGCAATCTCCTGGACAATTCAATCTCCCCAGCAACAGCCGGCGCCAACGGGTACCACTTGCTTGTGGTTGAAGGGCACTCGCAGACCAGCAACCTGCCGCAGGGCAAAGTCTTGGTGTCTCGCTACTTCATAGTCGGAGGCCATCGCTGGCTCATCTTCTACTACCCCAACGGCAAAGATAACCTGCAAAACACCGGCTTCGTATCACTTGGCCTTTCCCTGCGGGATGAAGAGCAACCCGCTGCAGCAGAGCCCGTGAAGGCGCTGGTGGAGTTCAGTTTTGTTGATGACACCGACAAGCAAATGCCGGCATGCACGCATGCTGGAAAAATATTCGAATTCCTAGGGAACTACGTGAGAAGGGAGAACATGGACATATCAAAGTACCTCAAGGACGGCAGCTTCACCGTCCGGTGTGACATAATGATCCTAAGTCAGACATGCAACATCTCTGCTTTCATCACGGTGCCGCCATGTGACATGCAACGGAACTTCACCGACCTTCTCCTATCTGGGAACGGCTCTGACGTGGCCTTCCAGGTCGGCGGCGAGAAGTTCGCCGCCCACCGGTGCATCCTCGCTGCTCGATCAACTGTGTTCAGAGCGGCGCTCTTTGGCTCCATGAAGGAAGGCACATTGACGGTGGTACAGGTAGATGACATGGACGCGGCCGTGTTCAAGGCGATGCTAGGGTTCATCTATGGCTGTTCGCTGCCTGCACCGGGTACCATTGAGAATGAAAGCGTCCTTGTGCAGCACCTTCTCGTTGCAGCGGACAGGTACGACCTCCCAAGACTCAGGGCGATGTGCGAGAAGAAGTTGTGCGAGCACATCGACGTAAGCACAGCAACTACCATCCTGACGCTCGCCGAGCAGCACGGCTGCGACGGGCTGAAGAAGGCGTGCTTCGAGTTCCTCCAGTGTCCGGACAACCTGAGGGCGGTGGTGGCCACTGATGGCTTTGATCAGTTGTGCAGGAGCTGCCCCACTCTTATGAAGGACATGATCCTTGGACTGCTGCCGGCTAAGTAAGACTTCATCATCATATTGATGGATAGCTCTTGTGTTCATGTGAATTTCTCACTTCCCTTGCTTACTGTATTTGTCATTGCAGAAGGAAAAGGGAATGAAGGCTCTTCAACTTCGATCTAGGAAGACAGAGGACGCAGCAGCCGAGGTGTTTAACAGGTCGAGGAGTGGGCGCCATTTCTCACACTGGTTCAGTGACGGATGACGTTTTCTAGCTTGGTCGAATTGCTATCTAATGTATCGTTTCTCGGTTGCTGGCTATGCTGTATATATAGCATCGGTGCTTATGGGTGGATATTTCATAAAAGTGTGCTGCCTCCTTGTGGATCTTGGTATTCTCCAGGATGTTATTTCTTTACTACAAGCTAGTCTTTTGAACCTTGAACGAAGATTGATTTCCTTAACTAAATTGATTGATGAGAAAACCCTTTTTTATGAGAAAAAACAGGAGATGAAAAGTTGTGGTCATTTTCCTTTCCCCTCTGCCGTGTTTGTTAGTCCATTTTGTATGTCTAGAGTCTAGATTCATTTCCCCCTCTGCTGGGCATGCTCGTTCGCTGGACAATACCATTAGCAATTTCCTTTTTGCTGATTCCTTGTGACGATTCAGAGTACTGGAGAGCGACTTCAAGCGAAGTATGCCTCTGGCGTTGAACATTTTGGTATTTAAAGTAGAGTTAATTCCATTTTGCTGTTCATCCTAATTTGATGCTGATGTAGCATACCATGTACATGTTTTTTTCAATTTTCGGTGGTTTTGTTTTTAATTTTTCTTGATTTTGGACCGGTTATTTGTGTGTGTACCGAACCAACCGGTGCTGGCGCCCACCAGGTCTGGCCGCACCAGGTCTTCGTCCCGCCCGCTAGCTCTGTGTGAGAGAGACAGCCCTGCAACCCCTTCTTTCCTTTTTTGGGTACATTTTTCCTGCCACACTTCTCTTCCTCCCACTCCGCCACATTCTTTTCTTTCTCGTCGACAGTGGAGTCGAGATAATCACGGTGACGTAGTGATGGCGGAGAGCTAAATGAGGCACTCGACGGAGCACACGCCGTCGCCATTCATAGGTAAGCTCTCCTCCTTCATGTCCATGTCCTCCATCTCCTCAATGTACTGGTAAGCTCGTGGCCGTGTTTTATTTTACTCCATGTCCATGGCATGGTGCTAGATCTGGTCCATCACCATGTGCTAGGGTTTGCTCCATGTACATGTCATTGTCTTCAACTTCTTCTCCATCTTCTACATATCTCTGAACTAATTGCTGAAAGTAGGGTTTTACCACAGAAAAAAGCACGGCTTTGAAGAGTTGTTTACGTGTCTTGCTACTGGATCCGATGTGTGTTTAAGGAATGTTAGCACAAACAGAAGGATTTGTAATAGATTGAAAGTTAGGGTTTATGATTGAAGTGCTAACAATTGTGTCAACAAAGTTCATTTGTGTCCATGCTCAGTTAAGGTGTCAATATTCCGCTAAGGTGTCAAAATTCGATTATAGGAGTAAAAAAAGTTAAGTTATTGGCATGGCTTCGAAGAGTTGTTTATGTGTCTTACAGATATATCCTTGTTACTCCTGGCCAGCCCGACCGGTCACCTTCGTTGCTGTATTTAGTATTGCCACATTTTTCTTCAAACCGAGCTTGTTAAAATATGATCCATTTGTTTCCGGAACCGATCCCGTTACATAGTGCGTCATGCATGTTTTGGATTAGATATAGCCGCTAGTGTTAGAGTGAGTCACGGTCACGTTGCATGCATGCACAGATTCATATTAGAGCAAGTACAGTAAGGTGATGTAAGCGGGCTGTAAGACATTAAATATTATATTCTTGCTTACATGGAAGAGAGAGAAGAGGAGAGAGAAGAGAAGCGGGCTACTAGTTAACAGCCGGTTGCAGCACGTGCTCCTAGGTACTTTGTCAGAGAGTGGGGTGAGCCATGTATCAACAAAATAGTACATATTTATATCTAGCTATTGTACTTGTTGGCTATAAGCTTGATTATACTCCCTCCGTTCCTAAATAATTGTCTTTCTAGAGATTTCAACAAGTGACTACATACGGAGCAAAATGAGTGAATCTACACTCTAAAACATATCTACATACATCCGTATGTTGTAGTCCATTTGAGATGGCTAGAAAGACAATTATTTGAGAACGGAGGGAGTATGTGACATGGCAACATCATATAGCCAACATCTGGCTATATTGTTAACCATGCTCTTAGCGTTCGTTGCATCTTGTTATTAGTAGTACGTCGTGCGATTTATGTAGTTGGGCGCGTCCATACGTGAGTTACTCGATCACCTCAAGCGCTGTGGTATTGAAGGCTCGCGGAGTCCCTAGGCAGTCGTTGAGGCCTGTACACATGGAGCAACGATCGAGCTGGTACTATAAATAAGAGGACGCGAGATTTCTAGCCACTGTTTGCGTTCGTCCTTGTGATCTTGCCCGGCCGGCGAGCGAACAACGGCAATCCTCCGCCGTTTTTTCTTGATCAAAGAAGGGCTCGCCCCTTCCGATTTTCATTACTAAAAATCACTGAGTTCTACATGTAAGATTAAATGAAAAAGAAAAGAAAGAACAGAAACAGAGCTGCCAAAACCACCAGGCATCCCTAGCAGCTAACACAGGGCCAGCCATTTTCCTCACAACCTAAGTTCAAGACAACCACTAAGTTCATACTGCCAAATCATCATTACAACCAGAACAAAAGAAGCAAAAAGACCCAAGGGTTCTGCCAGCAGGAGCAACAAACATCAGGTTCACCATCGCAAGAGAGATCTTCATTCCAGCCTTGCCACATTGATCTTCCATCCTTGCTTGGCAGTGAACACCTCATTTGCTGCCTGTTCTAGTACCCTTGCTCCCAGCTCCAGTGTTTTTCTTGACGACTCCTTTATCTGCAGGACGGACCAGTCAGTTAACCACCTGCATAATAGTTTGACAATATATAAAGGATCATTTATCCTTTTGTTTTCAAAGACAATTGCATTCCTGCTTTTCCAAATTGCCCAAAGCAGGGCTGCAATCCCCACCAGAACCAATTTTTTTCCTCTTTATTAAATTTCCTAATCCAATTCCCAAAACAGTCTCTTACATTTGATGGGACAGTTTTAAATTCACACACACATCTGACCAAACTCCATAACAGTGAAGCAGTGGAGCAGGAAAAAACAAATGGTCAATTGATTCATCTTTCCCACACAGCACACACCCTTTCCCACCCTTCCAGCCTTTTCTAAGCAGCACATCCCTAGTTAATATACTTTTTTTATTAACTAACCAAAAAAACACTTTCAGTTTTGCAGGCAACTTGGTCTTCCATAAGTATTTCTGTGGGAAGTTCATCCCAACTGCTATCAATTTCCTATATAAGGACCCCACGGAAAACTTATGATCTGCAGTTAGAGTCCAGAGAACTTGGCCTGCCCCTCCCTGCAATTGAATTTCCTCACATCTTTTTTTCAAACAGTTCCAAAGCCCTAAAGTTTCCCCATGCAAGGTTCTTCTGAATTTGAACCCACCCCACCCTTTCTGTATAGCCTCTTTCACAGTAATGTTGTGGTCAAAGCATATATCATACAACCTAGGGTAAGCCTCCCTCAAAGGTTTATCATCCACCCAAGTATCTTCCCAGAACCTAGTATTTCTCCCATCCCCCACTTTTTTCTTAACAAATTTATAGAATGTTTCCTTAATTTTCAACAAGCTAGCCCAAAGCTGGGAATCCCCAGGCTTCTTGCTTACTAAAGCTAAACATCCCCCTTTTCTATATTTTCCATCCAAGATATCTTGCCACAGACCTTTTTCATTTTCCATTTTCCAAAACCATTTTGCTAGAAGTGAAATATTCATAATCTCTAAATTCAGTATCCCTAACCCCCCCCCCCCCCCATGTCTTTAGGTCGACAACACTCTTTCCAATTCACTAGATGGTATTTTTTTACATTCTCATCTTGCCATACCAATCTGGATCTAAAGAAATCAGCTTTCTTTATGATCCCTCTAGGCACAACATAGAAGGACATCATGAATAAAGGCATGTTAGTCAAGCAGGCTTGCACCAAGGTAATTCTTCCTGCAATAGAGCCCAGTAGCTTCCCCTGCCAACATCCACACCTTTTCTCAATTTTATTCGTCACACATTCCCAGTGTGAGTTCCCAACTCTGTTCTCAGAAACAGGCATCCCAAGTACCTAATGGGCAAGTCTCCCATCTTACATGTTAGGATATCCTGGTAGGTCGATTGCTTCTCTCTAGCTTTGCCAAGTAACAGCAATTCACTTTTATGAAAATTTATTTTGAGCCCAGACATTTGCTCAAAAGCCCCAAGTATAAGTTTAAGATTTTTGACACTTTCCACCTCATCTTTGATCAAGAAGATAGTATCATCAGCATATTGTAACATATTAACCCCTTTTTCTCCATTGCCATTCAGCACACCCTTAACCAAATCATGCTTCAGGGCATTACTCATTATAAAAGCTAGGGCATCAGCAGCTATGTCAAACAGTAAAGGGGACATAGCATCTCCCTGCCTCAATCCTTTAAAGGTTTTAAAATATGGGCCAATTTCATCATTTACTTTGATACCTACATGTCCTCCTCTCATAGTTTCCATCACCCAGTCACACCATTTATCAGAGAATCCTTTCATTTTCAGCATCTGTATCACAAAAGGCCATTTGATTTTATCATAAGCTTTCTCAAAATCCACTTTAAAAACCAGGGCATCTTCTTTGTTTTTATGAAAGGAGTTCAGGGCCTCATGCAGGATCACAATCCCCTCCATAATGTACCTGTCTTTAATAAAGGCAGTTTGGGTTCTGGAAATCACAGGGGCCACACATTTGGCCAATCTATTCATCAGAATTTTAGTAATGATTTTAAAACTGACATTCAACAGGCAAATAGGTCTGAACTTCTGAATTTGTTTAGCATCATTAGTTTTAGGGACAAGAGTAATTATGCCATAATTAAGTCTGGCAATATTAATCTCTCCTTTTGCAAACCCCTCTACCAAGGATTTCATATCCCATTTAACCACTTCCCAAAAATCTTGGTAAAAATCAGCAGGGAATCCATCAGGGCCAGGGCTTTTGTTCCTTTTCATCCCAAAAACCACCTGATGGATTTCATTTAGGGAGAAAGGAGCCAAAAGCTCCTCTTTCTCTTGCCCATTAATTTTATTCATCTCCATCTCCTTCAACGAAATACTAGATTCTTCAGGATGTCCAAATAATTCTTTATAGAATTTAGTAATATACTCCATTAATTTCTCATCTCCCTCTATAATCCCTTCTTCCTGTTCCAGGGAAACAATCTTGTTTTTCCTTCTCCTCCCATTCACCTTGGCATGATAATATCTAGTATTTCTGTCTCCATCTTTAATCTCTGAATCTTTATATCTTTGCAACCACTTCACCTCTTCTTGCAACATTATTTTTTTCAATTGTGCTCTCAACCTTTTCTGATCATCCCTATCCTTCACACCTAAACCCATAATCTCAGCTCTCTTATCCAAATCGTCTAGTTCTTTTAATATTTCCATTTTTATTTTTCTGTATCAAGCATCCATATTTCTGTTCCAGCCTTTAGCTTTTTTCCTAAGGTTTCTCAACCTTGATTGCCATCTATCCAAAATGTCCCCAAAGTATCTTTCGTTCCAGGTGTTATACACCAGCTCTCTAAAACCCTCTCTCAGTATCCAAGCATTCTCATATCTAAAAATGTATTTGTGATCATGAGTCTCCCCTGTATCCAGGAACAAGGGGGTATGATCAGATATCTCTCTAGCAAAGGCTTGCAATATGGTTAATGGGTATTTTTCCTCCCAAGCTGGGCACATCAAAACTCTATCCAGTTTCTCAAAAGTAGGGTCCTCCTGATTATTAGCCCAGGTGTACTGCCTTCCATTCAAAGGCAGCTCCCTTAACCATGCTTGCTCAATAATAGCATTAAACATAAATGACCATTGTTCATTAAGCATAGGTTTGTTTTTCTCCTTCCCATTTCTAATAATGTTAAAATCTCCCCCAACCAAGCAAGGCAGAGGATTATCATGATATAATCTTGCCAATTCAGCTAGGAAACTAGCTTTCCCTTCCTTTTGAGCATCCCCATATACACTGACCAAATTCCAATGCATTTTGATATTCTTATCAAATACTAACATTCTCAAAAAATACTGTCCTTTTTCAATAGTTTCCACATTAAATACATCTTTATCAACCCCCATCAGGATCCCCCCTGACATGCCTCTGGGTGGGTTCCAACTCCATTGGAAGTTCCTCCCTCCACACAAATTGCGCAACTCATTTTTTTGTGAAGTCTTGCTTTATGGTCTCAGAGAGTCCAATAAAGTCTAGCTTCTGATCTATAATCATCTCTCTAACGTATCTTTTTTTGTGATCCTGACCTATGCCCCTTACATTCCAGAAAACTTCCCTCATTTTTCTACTTTATTCTTTTTCTCCTTCGAAGGACCCCAATCCCAACTGACTGCTTCACACAGTCAAGCGCTCGTGAGCATTTCTTACTACTTTTTCTCCGTGAGAACATTCCTCTCAGCTTTTTAATTTGTTGTTCCTCAATGTCCACATCAGAATGTTCATAGTCTGAACAGAGTTCCTCAAGAGTAACATCTCCAGTATTAATATATACTGGGACATCTTTTTTACAGATCTCTTCCTCTTCACCTTTTTCTCCTGTTTTCTCCCTTTCCTCTCTTTTAATATTCTGGAAATATATCTCTCTTCTAGCTTTTTCCATCTTGTTAATAATGTCTATGTTTTTATCAATCATATCTATTGAACACCCTAAATCAATTCCCACCAAAGAACTGATATGTAGTAAAGAAGCATCAGCAATAACCAACTCAGAATTCTTACCATAGTTGTCTCTTTCCTCAGCTCTGCTCTTAGCCATATCTTCAATTTTCTTGTCTTCCTTCCCTTTGTTTCTAAGACTTCTCTTGATCTCCACATCTTTTTCTTCCCCTTCTTTGTCCAGAACATCAATTCCATGTATTTCAGCCATCTTCTCCCCCAAAGTTCCAACAGATTCTTGGCTAGCATTATAATCAGTGGGCTCATTATATTTCCCAGAATCTGTGTCATCTTTTTTCTGTTGAGCCTCTTTCTCATAGTCTTCAAGGTCCATATTAGCTAATTCCATTTCATATTCCTCTCTATTAGCAGCCTCTTGTGCCAGTTTCTGGATTTCTTCTAATTGTTTTTTACTGGTCTCCTGTAACTCTGTCTGAATCTTCTCCAACTCTCTGATCCTGTTTTCCTTTTTTGCCCACAATGCATTGCTTCTGACCTTGTCTTCCTCCAAAGCTTTTATTTTACTGAGCATGAATTCACTTTCCTTTTGCCATCTCCCTCTCTCCAAAGTCATCTCATTTTGCCATTGCATCATGTTTTCCTCCAACTGAGATTTCATTTTTTCAATCTTTCCATCAACCTCCTCACTCTGTTTCAGGGATAAGCATCCCAAAGAAACTCCTCTACGATCATTATCCTCTAATTTGGTTCTCTTCCTGTTGTCAATCTCTTCCTCTCCCACTTCTGAGATATTGCTGCTGTCATTTTTCCTCTTCTCTTCCCTGTACCAGCCAATTTCCACTACTTTCTCGGGCCCCACCTCAATTCTAAACATGAGAAGATCAGGTCAAGTGATTTCTACTTGAGTAGGAATTTTCTCCACATCCCTGATTCCACATTTTGCTCTAACTTTCTCCTCATTAATAGTGTCCATATCAATCTCCAAGACAGGTCCCACTGCAGCAGCCATCTCACAAACCCCTAGGAAATGCCTAAAGCAATCTGGTACTTTGGCCAGTCTGACCCAAACAGTATGCATTTTGCCAACAGCCTGATGGTCAAGGGACCAGGGCTGAACTTTGATCACCACCCCTGTCCCCAGCAAGTTAAAGTCATTAAACTTGGCCAACTCCACCAGCTTTGCCTTGTTGGGGAATCTCATCATATACCCATTTTTTCCAAATTCCCTCACTCTCCATTGTCATCCCCAGTCAAACATCTCTCCCAAGGCTTTCACCAGTTCAGTCTCATTGATCCTCCCTTCTCTTATGATCACCACACCCAAAGGATTAGTGTGTTCTGCCACCAGAACATCCTTATAACTCTGCACCAGAAGAATCCCCAATCCTTTAGATGCATATCCAACAGATTTTGGGACTAGTTTAACCTGTTTCAGCAAGTTGCACTCCCCTGTAATATGGTTCTCTCTGCCACAAATCAAACAGTGCCCCACCCTGCATTCTTTGGTGGTGTGTTTGGGATCTTTACATTTACCACACACCTGCTTGCTAAACCTGTCAAAGTTCTTCTTATTTTCCTCAACACCTTGCTGCCAGTTGCCACTCCCTCCCTGTTTTTTCATTTCCAACCCAGCCCCCTGACCAGCCACCTTATCAGCTTTTTGTTGTCCATCAGGACCTCCTTCCTCTTTCCTCTGACTCTCTTTCCCAATCAGGTTACCAATTTGGTTCCCAACTGTCCCATCCATCAGGCTCTTCTCACTGTTCTGCATCCCCTGCACTAGCTGAGAGAGCAGCGAAGTCAAAAGCATCTGCTGCTGTTGTTGATCTGACTAGGATATCCTATTCTTCCTCTTCTCCTTTTCCAGCAAAGAAACATCTGAATCACCACTAGACATCCTTGTGAGCTCTCCCCCTTCATCCTTCTTCCCAGACTTAGCTTGCCACATCAGATTCTCTCCGTTCCTCTCAGATCTGGGTTCTTCATCCTCTGCATCTCTGTCCATTCCATCCGCAGGACCAAAACGATAGCCTCCCCTTCCAAAACCCCCAGATCTCCCTGGAAAGGCATGTCTCCCTCCCATCCATCCTCTCCCCCTCTCAGCATTGTTGAATCTCCCCTCCATATGTCCATTTCCACCCCCTTTGTTGAATCTCTGAGCTCCAAACCCTCTACCATAATTCCCTGACATAGTTTCTTCTTGTGGCGACGAGGGGGGGGGAGAGGAGGGAACCCTAGAGAGTGGGGTTTCTTCCCAGCCTTCTCCACACCCTCTTTTATACCCCCCACAGCTCTATCCCTCTGTTGGGTTGGGTCGGGCTCCAATTCGCCAGGCCTCCACCACCGTAGGCCCACCTCGACATCCATGTTTAAATCCCTCCCAATTGAGCCCCCAAAAATCATCAGGGGTCTCACATTACTTTCCAAATCAGATTCCTCAAACATCACCCTTTTTGCACCAAAATAACTTGCAATTGGAGTATTTTGCATCTCAATTTCCCCCAAATCCACATCCTCTTCCCCAAATAAAGGGATTATGGGATGAACCTTATCTTTCTCCATATGTTTTTGCACAATCCCCGCATCTACACCAGACACATGAGTCATATTGCTCAATCTACCATCCCTAACTTCATCACTAAAACCTCTATGTTCTGAATTAAGAATCACATCAGAAATCATCACACAACTTTTATTACCTTGAGATTTTGGCTTATTCCTAATTCTGTTTCTACTGCCATGCCCAAATTCCCCAATTAATCCACCACTATCAGCATCATCTCCTTCAATTGAAGTAGTAGATGCCAAGTATTTTGTAAAAGCAGGCGTACCTGAATCGGAAATGAGGGCCTCCCCCTCCCCCTCCTCCTCGGCGTCCTCTCCGGCCAGCAACCAGAAACGGTTGCCCGCCGGCGAGCACCCTACTGGCGGCGAGAGAGAGCGAGGAGGCGAGGCGAACGCCTCGGGAACCGCGGGGACCGGCGAGGGAGTGAGGTTGGGGTCGGAGACCCCCTGGCTCGTCGCGGCGGCGCCGCCGCTTCCTCCTCCATCTCCACGAGCTCCGCGTCTTCCTCGATCTGGATCGGCAGCCACCTGGATCCTAGGGCAGGGATCCCCATCACCACCTCCCGGGGCTGCTCCTGCTGCGCCGGAGGCGACGCTCTCGGCTGGATTAGGTGGTAGCGGAGGGAGCGAAACAGCTTCCACTTCTCCCTCTGCTCGGGGACCAGCGATTCCGCCTCGAGCATCGCCCACATGATCACCCCCATCGCCGGCTGGCGGTCGTAGTTGGGGAAACATCTGAGGATCTCCTCTCCGCGCAGCTTGTCCCGCACCAACTCCGATGCGTCGTTGAGCGACTTCGCCGTCGGAAACCAGCGGTCGATTTCCTTCAGCCGCCCCATCAGGATCTCGTCGCCGTCGGACAGCGCCCACATCTGCTGCTCCCTCGTCGTCATCAAACCCTAACTGTCGCAGCTGCGGCGAGCGGTGGTTTTCACGGGCGAGATTTGAGAGGTGTGGGGGAGAAGAGAGCCGAGGCGTCGGGCCAATAACCCCTCTCTCAGCCCCCCTCTCGCCATTACTCACCTCGAACTGCACCCCCGCCTCGACCCACCGGTCAGTCGCCGGAATCCTCCGCCATTGGAAGGTATGTGCGCTTCACAGCGATTTCTCTCTCTCTCTCTCTCTCTCTCTCTCTCTCTACTTTGCTCGAATATTTACCTACTGGTGTGCGACATGATGGCTCCGTCACTTGCAGACAGTTGCAGACTAATCGATCATGTCCTTTGCGGGGTATCAGCCATTACAGACGGCAAGCTTCTGAGCGCTGACACCGGCCTGATCTTCAACACCCGCGCAGCCAGCGGGTACCACTTGCTTGTCTTCCAGGGTTACTCACGCAACCGCGGAGCCATCAGTTCTCACTCCTTCACCATCGGCGGCCGACGCTGGCGCATCCACTGCGACCCTCGCGGCAAACCTGGGGCCGACGTTTGCTTCATCATACTTGTTCTTAAGCTCGTCGAGAGCACGGCAAGTCCTGTCAAGGTGCAGTCAATGTTCAGTTTCGTTGACGAGACTGACAAGCAAGAGCCGGCAAGTTTCCATTCTAGCAAAATGCTCAATTCTAGCTTTGGTACGACCAAGTTCATGGTCTTGAACAAGCACCTCAAGGACGACAGTTTCACCATACGGTGCGACATCGTGGTCGAAAACCCAACATGCAACGGTTCTCCCTTCATTGCGGTGCCACCGTCCGACATGCGGCAGAACTTCACTAACCTTCTCCAGGCCGGGGAGGGTACTGACGTTGTCTTCCATGTGGGCGACGAGACGATTGCGGCTCACCGCTGCGTCCTCGCGGCCCGCTCTACTGTCTTCAGGGCGGCTCTTTCTAGCCCCATGAAGGAAGGCTCTACCGTGGTGCAGGTAGAAGACATGGATCCGGCGGTGTTCAAGGCGGTGCTAGCCTTCATCTACGGTGACTCCCTGCCGGCAGTGGAGCATAAAAGCGAGGGTGAGTACGTGCTGTTGCTGCAGCACCTTCTCGTGGCGGCGGACAGGTACGACCTCCGGAGGTTGAGGGCGATATGTGAGAAGAAGCTTTGCGAGCACATCGAAGTGGGCACGGTGACGACCATCATGGCGCTCGCTGAGCGGCACGGCTGCGGCGGTTTGAAGAAGGCGTGCTATGAGTTTCTCCGCTGTCCGGCGAACCTGAGGGCCGTGGTGACCACCGCCGGCTTTGCTCATTTGTGTAGGACCTGTCCCCCGGTTATGACGGAGATGATCCTTGGCATGCTGCCGCCAAATTAAGATCTCCTCTTCTATATTTCGGGATGATCTGCCCTGGGGTCGGAAGCCTATGTTTTATCTCCGCCGTCAGGTACCTCGCCTCCAGTCGATCTTGGATGCTCTTCTCCGTTACGGAGGAGGCCATCCACTTGCCTTGAAAGCCAGATCCGGCCGTTGCTAGAGAAGCTGGGGCGGAAGGAAAAGTTTGAAACTTGGGCGCTGGAGTTCGGGGGATTGGAAAGTAGAGGAAGGAGAAGGCGTGGGGTGAACAGATGGGTCCTTCTGTCCTCTTATAGGGGCAGCGAATATCAAGAGCCCCCTCTCAAGCCTTAAATCTTGTCTATTCCCAAGGGGACGCGTGAACGGCACAGTTGGATTACCCAAAACCCCTATTGATGAGAATCCCGTAATAAGGGGGCACGGTCTCTGCTTTGACAAGATGTGTCATTGGCCATACCTCAAAATACGAAACGAGGCTGTGAAACGGTTCAGAATAATTATAAAGGCCAGAACATAACATCTCGCCGAAAAAGTGGCCCACGGATGTGACTTATTTTTGAAGTATTGTTACTTTTTATAGCTTGGGGTTGTACATGTTAAGCAAGGACGGACATAGTTCTTCTGTGCGGAAAACTACGATTGAAGTATTCGGAAAAGGGGAACCCACCTCGCAATGCGGAGACAGTCCGCGCGCCGGATATATCTTCATTGAAGCCTGGTTCAGGGGCTACTGAGGGAGTCCTGGACTAAGGGGTCCTCGGGCGTCCGGGCTATGTGATGTGGGCCAGACTGATGGGCCATGAAGATACAAGATAGAAGAACCTCCCCGTGTCCGGATGGGACTCTCCTTTGCGTGGATGGCAAGCTTGGAGTTCGACCGACTCTGTACAACCCTATATCCCTCGGATGTCTATATAAACCGGAGGGTTTAGTCCGTAGGAAAAGATAACAATCATATAGGCTAGACATCTAGGGTTTAGCCATTACGATCTCGAGATAGATCAACTCTTGTAACCCCTATATTAATCATAGTCAATCAAGCAGGAAGTAGGGTATGACCTCCATTAAGAGGGCCCGAACCTGGGTAAATATCGTGTCCCCTGCCTCCTTGTTACCTTCGATCCTTGGGCGCATAGTTCGGGACCCCCTACCCGAGATCTGCCGATTTTGCCACCGACAGTCCTCAAGAATAAATAGGAACCTAAATTCGCCTCTGTGAGGATTTGAACCTGGGTCTTGGGTTTGTACATCCACTCCCCAAACAGTTGAGCTAGGCTATCCGATCCATACTTCAAATAGAAAATTTGATTGCATTTCAATTATAAACCATTTTGTATGTCCTTCACATTCAAAATTTATTAGTCATTGTTCATTGATAATAAGTTCTCATTGACCTTTCTTTTGGATTAGTATCCTATTGTGTTGGAAATGTGCCCTAGAAGCTATTCTGTGGTGATCTATGTATCAATGAAGTTATCTATATAGTCCCTGAACATTATTGATGATATATATCAATAAGTATGTGATTTGTTTGTGAGACTATGTGGTGTATGATAATTGTTCTATTTTTCTAGTCGCCAAGGTTGTGGACTCACATTATTTAACTAGCATGCAGCATAGTGGATGCCTCTATCTCACAAACAATGTAGCATTGGATGCTAGCCGATATTTTTGGACTAGAATCCGACTGAGATTGGTAACCGAGATGGAATGAACCTTTTTGGCTGGTGTACCTCTCCGCCCGCCTTCCAGACATTGCCAGACGTCTGCAACCCCCACCCACGTGCCTGCCCCATTTGACTACACCGTCGTCCACACCGAACCCGCTCGCAGCCACGTACCCTCTCTCCCTGCCGACACATTGAGATCGTGAAGTATAGGGTAGTGTAGGATTATATTTTTTTAGGTTTTTAGTTTCGTCCGCTTTCGTCCTTCTACTCTTCATGATGGATCAAAGGACATAAATTTAGTATTGTGGATATTGATATATAGTATTTTGGTAAAAACTTGGTTAAACATGCTCACATTTTTCTAAAAACTTGGTCAAACATGCACACGTTTAACTTTTGAAAAAAGAGTTAAATGCACTGGAGGTCCTAAAAGTTTTGTCGTTGTGTCACTTTAGTCCTATTTCTTTGAAAATGCACCTTTAGGTCCCAATTCTTTCATAAGTGGTTCACCCGAGGTCCTTTTCTTCACTAGCGCTCGCTGGCCTGCCCTCGTGGCACGTTGACCCACACCACATCGACATAGGGGCTGCGGAGGCTGCTCTTTGTTTTACAAAAGAACCCCTTAGAAACACTCTTCTTCACATTCCCCGGTCCCTTGCTCTATTTCTTCCCCAAATCCCTCTCTGTCTCTCCTGTGCCCTAACCCTAGCCATGGCCGGCACTTCAAGCTCCTCGGCGGGGAAGCAGTTGAAGAAGAGGAGCATGGTAGCGTCGTCGTCAACGCCGTCGCCGCTGCCGGTGCAAGCTCCAAACTTGGAGCGGGGAAGCAGTTGAAGAAGAGGAGCATGGTAGCAGTTGAAGAAGAGGAGCTTGAAGTGCCGGCCATGGCTATGGTTAGGGCACGGGAGATACAGAGAGGGATTTGGGGAAGAAATAGAGCAAGGGACCGGGGAATGTGAAGAAGAGTGTTTCTTAGGGGTTTTCCGTAAAAAAAAGAGCAGCCTCCGTAGCCCCTGTGTCGACGTGGCGTGGGTCAACGCGCCACGAGGGCAAGCGCTAATGAAGAAAAGGACCTCGGGTGAACCACTTATGAAAGAATTGGGACCTAAAGGTGCATTTTCAAAGAAATATGACTAAAGTGACACAACAATGAAACTTTTAGGACCTCCAGTGCATTTAACTCTTGAAAAAACAAATGCACCTTATAAAAAGGAATGGAGGTAGTAGTTATGTACATGAACAATGACAATTCTCAATAACAGGCAGCCTTAGCAATATTTACTGGTGTGTCTCAATTTGTTTTGAGGGAACACAATTGTTTTTGTTACTGTCAGAGGCGGACGCAATAGAGGAGGCTGTCGCGTTTAGCGGGGTACAACCTAAGAAATTGGCCCGACACTATTGAGAAAAACGAACGAAAGCTGGAGGCCCAGCAGGCCAGCCCAGTGAGCACTGCAGGACAATATCGATCGATCTACGATGGATCGCACCAATCCAATCGTAGTAGTACTAGCCCTAGGCCCTTACGGCGGCGGCGCCACAGCGGACCAGCGAACGGCAGCGGCTGCGCGACGGCGGCAGGCGCACAAGGCGGCAGTTCAGCGGTGCAGCAACCAGCAGTCTGTCATGTACAAGCTCCTTGCGTTCCCTCTCTTCAATCCTCGAAATTTGAATCGTTTCTTGCACTGAGAAATTACAACATTGGTTTGTTACAGTGAATTCTAAACATATGCATTCATCGGCATGTCATATTTGCAGCCGAGTTGAAACAAAAGGTGGCTTCTATTTGTTACTACCACAATCTGTTTGCAGAAACTAATCTTGTTGCCATCTTGTATTTGTGGTCACGGTCACGATTGAACGCGATTTCAAAGGCGTTGGTTGCAATTGACAGAGTGCGATTAATCGAGGGCATGCATATAGGTGAGCAAGTCACCTTGAGCGTTGTGCTATTGAAGGCTCTCATTGACAACCGTCTGAGTCCTGTGCTGATGTGCTAGGCTTTCATTTCATTTCTGTAATCTATCGGTCAATTAAGTGTCAACCAAGCACCGAAGCGAAATATCGGTCTACCGAATCTTTGGTTAATTTGGATATATTCAAATGACCGATCGGTCATGATTTTCTCAAAACCGAACTTTTTCAAAAACCGAATGCCCAGCCTGAATCGGCCTGTTATATTTGTGCAGTCGAGTGGAAACCAAACTGCCTTCTATTCATGTGTTTAATATATTGTTACTATCTGCTTTCAGAAACTGATCTTGTTGCCATCTTGTATTTGTGGTCGCGGTCATGTTGCATGCACGCGTTGAAATTTCAAAGGCGTTGGCTGCATTTGAGGAAGTGCGATTAATTGACGGCATGCATGTAGGTGATCAGTAGTGTACTCCTTGAGCGTTGTGCTATTGAAGGCTCGTGGAGTCCCTAGACAACTCTCTCTCAGATTTACTGGTGTGCTACATCCTAATGTTTCACCACTTGCAGTTGCAGATTCATCAATCCATGATGTCCTTCGCGGGTGTATCAGTCATCGTCGACGGCAAGCTCGTGCACGCCACCACCTCCCCGACTACTGCCAGCGCCAGCGGGTACCACTTGCTTGTTGTTGAAGGCCAGTCGCGCACCCCAGAACCTATTAAGTCTCGCTGTTTCATAATCGGAGGCCATCGCTGGTACATCATGTTCTACCCCAATGACGAACACCTGAACAACAATGGATATATAACCCTTTGGCTTCACCTCGATAAGGAAGAGGCACCGGCTACAGAGACCGTGAAGGCACAGTTCAAGTTCAGTTTCGTTGACGAGACCGACAAGCACAAGCCGGCATGCATCCATGGTAGAAAATTATCCGAGTTTGAAGCTGGCGGCAACGACGAGGGACGGGAGGCAATGGGGAAATCTGAACACCTCAAGGACGACAGTTTCACCATCCGGTGCGACATCGTGGTTGTCGCGGAAGAAGTGATCACCACCACCGGACCCACGGCCACCGCTTCTTCGTTAATTGTGGTGCCGCCGTCCAACATGCAACGAAACTTCACCGATCTCCTCCTGACCGGAGAGGGCACCGATGTGGCCTTCCGAGTTGGCGGCGAGACGTTTGCCGCCCACCGATGCGTTCTCGCGGCCCGGTCTACCGTTTTCAGGGCGTTGCTCTTCGGTCCGATGAAGGAAGGCACGTCCGCCATGGTGCAGATAGATGACATGGACGCAGCAGTGTTCAAGGCGATGTTAGGGTTCATCTACGGAGACTCACTTCCTGAACCAGCATTGCAGGACGAGGACGTCGTTATGCTGCAGCACCTGCTTGCTACAGCTGACAGGTACGACCTGCTGAGACTGAGGATGATGTGCGAGAAGAAGCTGTGCGAGCACATCAACGTGAGCACCGCGGCAGTCATCCTGGCGCTCGCCGAGCAGCACGGCTGTGAAGGGCTGAAGAAGGCATGCAGCGAGTTCCTCCGGTGTCCAGACAACCTGAGAGCGGTGCTAGCCACGGACGGCTTTGATCATTTGTGCAGGAGCTGCCCCACTCTCATGAAGGACATGATCCTTGGTGTGCTGCCGGCTAAGTAGGACTTTCATCATCATATTGGTCGATAGCTCTTATGTTCCTGTGAATTTCCCACTTCACTTATTGTATTTGTCATTGCAGAAGAAAAAGGGAATGAAAGTTAAGTACGACTTTGTTCGAGAAGACTCATGGTTGCTGCAGGCGATGGGGTTGGTACCATTTCTGACACTGGATCAATGACCGATGACGTTTTCTAGCTTGCGACGAATTGCCATTTCAGTATTGTTTCCCTCTTGTTGTGTTTATGGGTGAATTTTTTTATAAAGGTGTACTGCCTCCGTGTGGATCCTTGTATTCTCGAGGATGTTATTTGCTTACATGCTAGCCTTTTGAACCTTGAATGAAGTCCTAGTGGTTTCCTTAATTAAATTGATGAGAAATCCTTTTTATGAGAAAAAAATAGGAGATGAAAAGTTGTGGTCATTTTGTTTTCCCCTCTGACGTGTTTGCTACTTGTTAGTTCATTTTGTATCTCTACATTGTAGTTTGGTTATGCCCTCTACTTAGCATGCTCATTCATTTTTGCTCTCGCAAAAGGGCGATTTTATTAACTCATAATGAAGCATCAACGAGATACAAAACAAAATTAATAAACACCCGAACTCTACATAGATAGGATGCACATAGCCAACATCAACGCACACAGGATCACACCGACAAGTAGTAAAGCCATAGGAGACCAACGCTATGCCGGCGGATGAAATGGAAAATGAAAGGAAAAAGGGCAACGTTGATCCTCGTTGAGCACTTGCAGCCATTAAAAATGATGTAAGTGCATATGGTCGAGGCGTAATATCCACGCGGGCTGAAAACCGTACGCACACTAAGCAATGAGCGTGTGACCGAACCATTGATCACAGAGTGATAGAACACATCACCACCAAAATCCCACCTTGGAGACAATCCAGCGATGTTATGCCTCCATTGCTACTGTTTGTCAGTGGCAGCAGTGGCGGAGCTTCATGGGGGCCACCTTGGCGATGGCCCCCTAGCTCAAAAGAAAACAAGCCTATATCTCTTTGTATTTTGCCTATTTTCCACTAAAATGCAGTTCAAAATAGTTATATTTGCCCCCTCGAGCCCATCCCCCCCCCCCCCCCCCCCATGTTTTTGGCTCAGGCTCTACCACTGACTGGTGGACATAGGCACACCAGATGTTGGAAAACGTAGTAGCAAAATATTGCCCTACGATCACCCAAGAAAAATATGAATATGCATTAACGGTTTGGATTTGCTCGTTACTGAGTCCGGGTTGCAGTGTAAGAAGAGGAGTCGGTGAAGATCGTGCTTGGCGTCCCCCGAACCATAGATGAACGATCTTGTGAACCGCTCACGATCAGTCCCTCGAAGGGAAGACCGAAAGCACAACCTCTCTACGATTTGCAAGCATACGATCTTCACGATCCGACAGTGCTTCATCGTCCAGAGCTAATCCTCATCGGGGAATTCGAGGGAGGAGATTAGAACCGCATTGAGCTTCTAATTATGAGGATTTGACGATCTTGGTCAAGCTTTAATTGATCAATTAGGACCAACTAGAACTAGAGAACTAGAGGAGACTCCAAAATTTGTGTGTTCAAAAGTGCCAAATCCTATAATATATATAGGTTGGAGAGATGGGAGAAGGGTCGCCACAAGGGGAAGGAAACCCTCCCCCTTTGTCGGCCATGGAGGGGGAGTCCACCTCCAATTCGGCCTCCTCTTCCCCTTTCCATGCCGACAAGGGAGCGATATCCTTGTTGTCAACTTTTAACCACAATTTCGAAGAACTAGTGATCAACAATGTAATCAAAATTCTGAAAATTACACTTAACCAAACTTTTCTACATCTTATAACTAGTATTACATTCACACGTGAGCTGGACATTCCAATCTTCTTTCATTCTGCCTTTTACTTCTTATAGTTTTACTTCAATATTTCTCCTATCCACGATGAAACATCCAACTTAAGAGTGGCATGAGGTCCGAAATTTTCTAGCCATGTAAGTCTCATTACATCCTTTCGGTTTAGTTCTTTCTCTTTATGTTTTTACCATAACCACGTGACTGGCGTTCTTCTGGAACATATGCATTTCAGTGTTAAATATAGTTTAATGCTTCACTAGAACTTGCAAACAAAACATTTCTTTAGATGCTACATATCTTTGTTTGTTTCTGAAAACAACTTCCAGTTCCAAGAATATCACATCATTTAGTTATGTCACATCATATGCATGTACCTAATTACATAGTAATATAATATTAAGAGTACAAATCAGAAGAAAAAGGTAAATACTAAGTTTAGTAGTTATCCCCCATCCCACCACACACACACACACACATCTTCTTAAGATGGATATAACAATATTACTATACACTAGTAGAATGCTCGTGCGTTGCTACGGGCTACAATGCATATATTTGAGTGACTCGACAATAATCATCCTATAATAACCTTCTCTCTCTACTCTTCCCAGTCTCTCCCTTCCTCCACTCACCCTTCCTCCACTCACACTTGATAGAAGAGCATATAAGTCATGAATATTTTGTAAAGTAAAACTAACGTCTCTAAATTCAATGGACCGCTCGGAATCCAATGTTGATAATCAGACATGTACCATCCACATGCCAGATCGGCCCTGCGGCCTCGAGCATCATTTTAAACATGTATGTGTGTGTGCGCCGTTGTCCTTGCTCCAATGGATACCCGTCGTTGCCACGCAGAGGGCACACACATGACCGTGTTACTATACAATGTTGCTGCCTTGCTCATCCTAATTTTTCTCGATGCCATCATCGGCCTTTACCCCGCCTCCAAATCTGCATTGCCACGATGGGACAACACCAGCTTGCACCAACAGTCAACCATGGGCACCATGCATCTGACCAAGATTTATTCCTTATACATTGGGATATCCCGTCATAACCTACAAGTTTTGGTAATATGGATCTTAATATAACTGTAGAAATTCAATACATTCAAATAACCTACATGCAACTCAAAGACACAGTTTACACTCTGATGATAACCGGGGATGTAAATAATTAACTGAGATTCTTTCATCATCTTCAGAAACTAACGTCGAAGACTTGCTCTCTCTCTATGTTAGCTGACCAAATTTAAGAGCATTGTGTCACTGCCGCGCAACCTAGAGAGATGCCTCCCCGCGGGATGCGGTCGTTTCGGCGGAGCCGAGCAGGCACCACCACGCTGCTCGCCAGTCCGGACCCGGATGTTGATTGTGGCGGCGACGGGATCAGGGGCTTGGACTCGGGAATTTGAAAACTCGAGTGTAGTACACTCGAGTAGAATATCCACCCTCAAATCACAGCGTGTGCTCTGTAATGAGCATATCTAGCACGACTAAAATTTGCAGGATAAAAGCAGAATTACTATGCAGTACATAGGAGACGACACAGTTTTGCCCAATTTACGCTCATAGTCAAATATGGGAATTCTAAGATTCTCAACTCCCATTCAATCCATCCCCATGATATATGGACAATCACCTCATGTCACTCAAATTTAGTTACTTGCAGCACATGTTGTATTAGGTGTCTTAACTGAAACTTGTATTGTTTTAATTCATAGATGAAATATATGAAAACCTAATTAACAAAATACAATTATTCATAAGAGATGTGCATCAGTGTGAGACATTGCTATGGGTAGTGGCGGAGCTAGCATTTGAGAACAGGGTGGTCCGTCCCCTAAAAAAATTCATAAGAAATATGACACATGAATGTTCTAACTAATTACCAATATCACATAGAAATAACTCAATATGGTCTTACAAACACACTTAAATTCCCAATTGATGCTATTTGGGCCAAAAATGATGTGCAAAATTATGAATGTGTTCGGTTCATCTACTGGATAGCATAGCACATAAAAAACCCTAAAAGGGAAATTGCGAATCAGAAATGTGGTAGTTCATACGTTAAGTCCGAAATTGGGAAGTCCAGAAAAGACTATGTTGCTTCTGCCGGACTTGGGCACTCGGGGACTCGGGGGGTAGGGGGACAGCGCTACAGTCGTGCAGGACAGGGGCGCACGCGCACGCAGCTCGCATAGGGGCAGGAAAGGGAGAATGGATCCTCCTCGGCGGCTGGGCTCCGGCAGGTGACCGGCAAGGGCAGCGAGCCGGCGATGGTCGGGGCATCCGGCGTTGGGACTCGGTAGTAAGGACGAGGCGGGCGATTTCTTGGCTCTATCTGGACGAGGGTGTGCTGTGTCTGCTCTCGGACCAAGAGGTAAGTGTTATTGGGCCAATTTTTCTTTCTGCCCAGTAACAGATCCATAGGCTGATTTAGGGTGGGCCGAGGTCCACCGTGGCCACCCTATAATGCATCTGGTGTTCCGCATAGCTACAAACCCTATGAATTCTCAAAAAAGCTACAAAACCTATGTTACGCCGTGCCCACAATTCCCTCCTTTTCTCGCGTGGTAACTTCGGCGGGCATTTGTCTCTTGCATGTGTGCTCTTCCCCAGACATCATATTTTGTGTTTGTTTCGCTAGCTTATTTTTAGTGACAGCCGTTCCAAGGGCGTTAATTTCCTTCTTTCATTCGGTTGCGAGTTTTCGCTTAATTATAGGTGTGCAAGAGATTTTCAAGAGCTGGGACTTTATTCTTTATAGTGCCTTCTTCTGCATGTGCTCTTTCAACAAGGCCTTCCACACGTTCTTCTCTGAATAAGTGCTGTAACGGATGATGTAATGCCAGCTATCGAAATAGTTGGCCAAAATAATTCAAGTACATTATCATCAATAAATCATCACTAGGAATTGATATAAACAGCAAAACAGGTCCTGATGTAAGGTCCAGCCTTGCTAGCTAGTTAATTTCATCCAAGTGGTCAAGTTGGTCATGATCTGATCTATGGCTAGCTTGTGTGATGTAGCCATGATCTGATCTATGGAGACAGGCTGTTCGAGTGTGGATCTGACAAACAAAAAGAAGCAAGACTAGGTCAGCTACCTCCTTGTCCATAGCTTGTAAAGTTGTAAGCTTACTCTTCCTTAGCTCAATCGCTATGCACGCAAACGTACCAATCCTTGAGCATTTTGTAATCGGAGAGATTCTCCCATGCGCACTATATACAAAGCGTCGTCATCGTCCGGCAGAGCGGTCACCGGCAGCACCACGACATCGGTAGCTGGCATGGTGCCCGCCAGCAACGCAAGCATCTCCTACGGCGTCTTCACCTAAGTCTCCCAGATGCCCCGACTTGGATAATATTCATTTCTATTTGGGTTTTCTTTCTAAGGTTTTCATTCTTTTTTTTCTTTTTTTAAATTTGTGAAGCCTTTTTATCTGTTTCTTGAACTTTTATTCAAATTTGCGATATTTTTTCAAATTCTTTAATTTATTCAAATTTACATACTTTTTTATAAATAATGAACCTTTTTCGAACTTGTGTACTCTTTCTCAAATTTATGAACATTTTGAATTTCATTATCGCTTTTAAATCTTGAACTTTTTCTTATTCATGAACTTTTTTCAAACTCATGAACTTTTTTCAATCTCCTGAACTTTGTTTTTGAATTCATCTTTTTTAAAATTCATGAACTTTTTCCAAATTCACAAAAAACTTCCCAAATTTTGAGAAATTTAGAAATCACTCATATAAAATTAAATAAAACAATATTTTTGCCCAAAAGTCAACTGATCAACGGGTCAACGAATTAAGAAGCGTTTGCGGAGCGAAGCGAGGTGTTAGCAGGGAAGAGCAACCGAGCGCTCCGTGTTGTTTGGTCCGCCCAGAGGTCAGCGATGCGAGTGCCAGCTAATGAAATTGGCGCCTTACGCGCCAAAGGAGGTGTGCCCTTATTTTCCGCATATGGGCCAATTAGGCACCGCCGGCCTGCAAAACCACCGGCACAAACAGTTTCTGAGCCGTGAGGGTGTCACCACCACGTAGGAACCACCGACCACACCGCCGGTAGAGCCGACGGGCCAGATCTGACTCCTTAGGACGCTGTCGCGGAAGCTGCAACATCTAGCAGCTAGGAGCCAGGCTAGTCGGCCAACGTGCCGGCCGGAGTCGCCGAAGACAAGCCACCCTCCACCACGGGCCAACACCGGCAGCCAAGGCCGACATTGTAACCACCCGGACGCCCGCACAAGAACCACTCACCCAGAACCGCGACAGAGGGATGCGCCGCCGCTGTCATCCTCCCCTTGCCCGGGCTTTGCCTAGTGGTGATCCGGGGGCGGCAAGGAGAGGGTGGCGGCAGCCTACCCGTTGATGGGTTTCAGGAGAGAGAGGTTTTCGAGTGCATTGCCTTCAAATTTGAACTAAAACCACGACACTTATTTTGGATCGTACGGAGTAGTATTGAGTAATCAGAATCCATCCTTGCTAATAAGAGTACTGGAATCAAATCTCTCCGTGTTATTTGGTTGTTGGCTAGCTCTCTCCATGTACGACTAATCGGTAGCAAAATTAAGATGGCTGCTAGCATGCTAATTTTGTATAAATGAATATAAATGGGCATTATGATGAATGATCCACTCCTCAATTGAATATAAATTGAGCATGCAAATATATTGGCCGACAGACACCCGTGCATTTCTTCAGTTCAATCATTCAGCTACACGAGTAACCTCTCCCAGCTAGCTAGCTGTAGCTAAAATCAGTATGATCGAGATAGTTGTTGTAAAGTTTTAAAAAAAATGATGCATGCGTGCACAAACGAACTGATTAAGCTTGGTAGCCGCTACCAGAAGGCCGGTGCGTAGTCGGATAAGAATTGATTAACTGGAAGACGACGACGACAACCCGACAACCCATTCGTGTGCAATATGCATTATGATCATCAGTATAGCAGTGCCAAACTAATCAATACAATCAATCAATGATCCAACGTGTAATAATGCACTTCAATCGAGGGATAGACATATACATGATGTGCACGCACGTACAGGTTGGATTTCAAATGATTGTGTGGTTTTGGCCTTGGCTATTGCTGCCATCCGCATGACCTCACATACTAATACCACATGTGGAATCTTTTGTCTCCCAACTAGCAAAGCAACAAGGGACAAAATCTCACGCTCGGATCCAATTGCTGCGGAGGTCTACTCTTCATTATCGATTCATTGATCTGAGTCGCTACTCACCATCCGCGTAACGGTCGATATGTGCGACCGAATTGAATATGCCATGCATGAGCTATGCAGCACAATTTGCACGTAGCATGTGCTGTGCTAGTGTGCGCGCGTTGATGACTGAAGATGAGCTGGTCATCCATCCAACGGCAGATCGTTGTTGTCCGTCTTCTGTTGCGTGTCTAGCACAACGGCTTGAAGAGTGCCAGACGAGGGAGCTGTTGTACATGCATGTAGGTGTGCGTCACAGCACAAGGTCATCTATTTTGACCGCCAACAGCTGTTGTACGTTGCTACCTCGTCGATCGCCAACATGACACCGAAGAGTTGCCACTGCACATGCACATGCACATGCACGGCTAAACCCCACCGCCGGCATTGCGTTGCATTGAGATTTGACTTTGAACGCATCCTCCTACTGTTCTAGAGCGATGCTAGACACACGGAAAAAGTTTTACAGATTTCACGGACTGTCACACATGGCACCATCTGATTGGGATTCAGGGGAGGAAGGGCCCCACCCCCACCGAAAATAGGGGGTGGGGGAGGTTAATTAGCGTTAAGTCTTCCATAATAGTCGGTTGTTTGCCCGTTAGTCTAGCAATTTCGTACTCTTCTACGAGTGATGATACACGCACGTGGATGTCTTTTACAGATTCAACGGGGTGTCATACGTGGAGATTTTGGATTGGATGTAAGAGGTGGAAAGGGGCCCACCCCCTAAAAATCGCGGGGGGGGGGGGTGATTATAGTTAGGAATATTCTTTGTAAAACGCCCGTAAAGGCCCATGTACGTGTGTGTAGTATTATTGCTATTGTACGGCACTCACCGATCATGTCCCTGCACGTGCATGCAACCACCTGTCTCCTCCTCTTTTCTTTGCATATACTAATGGACCCGTTGCGTTAAATGGTGCAGAGGCACGCTAAATCCATGTGCGCGATGAAAAGAATATCCATGGTTTAATCCCCTTTGAAATGAAACATGATGGATTGTTGTCTATAATGAGATGTATATACACATTTTAATTTCATAGCACAAAATACTTGCTACAATGTTCGCAAAGACCCACTTAAAATCATGTTCGCATTGATAGCATTTGTATTTTTTTAGTGACTTTGTGTTGAGCAAAAATTGCATAGGCTCTTGTTAAAAAAATATATACTATATACCTTTAACATCATGAGTGGTTTAAAGTATTTTCATTAGTTAGGAGCTTTAGATGAACCGTTCCGCCAAATGGCGCAGAGATCCACCAACACCATGTGTCCTTTGAAAAAAATCCATGTATTGGTAGGTTTATTAGTTGTGGCCAAGTAGCGTGCACTGCTCTAAACCCCAGTTCAGAATCATTTTCCAAACCATGCAATAGGTTTGCATATATTACAGATGTGTATTTACACAATTAGGGATTATGAAATGGCCAAGCTCACATGAGCCTACTGCCTAATATCAGGACCAAGCTCACACGAGCCTACTGCCTAGTATCAGGATCAATGTCCCTCTGGATCGTCGTGAAGACACTATCAAAGCCCGCTGTGTTCATCCCTCCATATGCTACAAATGACCGGAGATAAAAGCATTCATAGTCTTCTTTTGCCCACCCTGTGTTCTTGACCTAACATCTGCCCACCAGAGAAAAGCAGGATCAGGAGTGACCTTGTTTTAGAATCATTCTGAAAATAAAAATTCCTAAAATCTGACTAACATTAGATGCATGAACATCAGACTCAACATGGCCACGTATAGATCTTAATCTTATAAAACCAAAAATAAAAAACATTAAAAAGGGGACATTGCATATACAATGAAATAGAAATGTCCACCAGCGCAGCTGTGCCATTCTCACAAGCCTCACCCGATTTTGAAAACGTAAAATATCATCAAACATGGGAAACTTAACACCCATCCAATATTTCCTGGAATCTGATACATGAACATCATATAAAACATGAACCTATTTGTTTTAATTGAGAAACCATGTCATGATTGATTAATATTTCGCATTCCACGAAGGTCATTGGACCAATCACTACTTGCTCCAGCATCTATTGCAGACAAAACTGGAGCTTCTCATGGACATGAGACCAACAAATGCATTTTTGGTTCGGTTGAAGCAAACACTCGTCATAGCACAAGATCCATTCCAGCCTCATGCTTCACCCTAAAACACCTCTTGTACGCACACCAAGTACCGCATGAGCACAAAATGTAAATGAATATATATGTCAGTAAGTCCAGAAATTAACCAAATACATTGATCTTAACCATATTGTTTTACATGCATCAAGATGTAAGATGTGGCGACCTTGGCGCCACAACCATGGAGGCAGGGCCAGTCGGCTGCCAAAATTTTATACTACGACGTGAAGCTGCAAAGCCGAGACGTAACAACACATTTCTCTGAATCTAATTAGTGTGTCTATTTATTGGAAGAAATTCATAATTTATTCACGCATTGACATACATCATCAAACCCTGTAGAGCGTACAAGTGTAGATTAAGATGCATTTAGAAGCAAACCAATAAAAGTATGTCTACACAGGAATTGATGAAATATCTTGTAACGAAAGCAGATCAAAAGTAAAACACATAAACATACAGGGAGTAACACACTCTTGTTACTCACATTTATCAAAAATAATGTTTCCAGAAGGAAACACAAGTTGCAGAGTTTTTTTATTTATTGTCTCAATATGATCAGTAAACTAACTAAAAGAAATAAAGCATGAATGGGTCCTCATGCATGATTATTTGTGCATTGAGCAATCACATAGAAGCGTGAATGAAGCTGGTGGCCTTCTAGATATGCTAAATGGGAGCACAAACAATGTGTCCACACATCATGGGGATCAAGATGGTCCTACTATTATTCCTATAAACAGAAACATCTTAGAAAATTCAAGCACTGATGATAACATATCTAAGTTCAGAAATTAACTTCTAGCTCTGCACTGATTTGTAAGAGCACAAGCAACAAAACATTGGTCCGTGGAGGGAATGAGGAAGAAGATGGTACTTGCGGACCAGAACATCATCTCATAGCCATGGCAAATGGAATCAACTTTTAGTTTTCAGATAGAAAATTACTAACAATACTTGCTGACGGCACCATTGTATGGTGACCACACTGTACTCTTACCAACGGTAGCAGAAATAGTGAGCAGATGAAAAGAGGGAACAACTTGCTAATTTTACGAACGGCACTAACATCTTATTAACTTAATAATCATTGGAAATGTAAAACACTATTTTGTGAAAGAAAAATAAGCATGTGATGAAGGGAAACTTATTACCAAATGGAAGAGAACAAATAAGGGTATCTTCCTATACTGTTTGCATGTGTCAACAGACGCTCATTAGAAAAACAGAGAACACTAATTGCTCCTCTACCCTCAGCAGAACCTAATATAGAGGAGCTAAAAATCAATACGGTAGAACCTAATTTAGCTCTTGATTTGTCAAGTACATATAAAACCATAAGAGTGGCCAAGTAAATACCATGTACTACCCATGACCCAGAATGGATACCACCATATACATTTTCCATGCATCCACATATATCTGTTAAAACACAGAGAGTTGTTTCTACGGTTGCACATATATCTGCTAGAGCTTTTTCAAGAATTACCTTTGTAAAGAGCCTTCATTAGAGGACAGACACTTCTTCTCCATCTTTACAATTGATTTGGACCAATTCATTAAATTGAAAAAGAACCATCTTCTTCACTGCTGCACTCTTATTCAAAACTGAAGGGGATATCTTTTGCATATTATCAACTGGGGTGAAGTATGCCTTGGGCAGCAGGTTGGAGCGATCCCAGATCCAAGACTTGGCATTGAGAATATCTGCACAAACAATGTCATAGTCAGTGTGAGTGCTATAATGAACCGTTAGAATGGATAAATTGTTCAGGTACAAACTTTGACGCATGGGGTATCGATGTGGTCGCGGTTGAAGATGATATAGCGGCGGCAGTATCCAGCTCCCCGAAGCTAAAGTAACAGCCGAGGTCCTTGTGCACCCAGGTCCCATCCCTGAACTTGTTCTCCAGGTACAGCTTGTAGTGCCGCGCATCCAGAATTGCATCGTCCCTGTACCACAGCTTGTTCCAATCCAAACCAAATTCAGAAACAAGCATCACGATGGTAGGACCAAGAACAACCTCTAGCCTAGCATCATCACGATACAAACCAAATTCAGAAACAAAAGTATATAGAAAATATTGAAAAAGATAGCCTTAACATTACGGCTATCTAGTGAAATCATATATCATGCACAATAATTCAAAATGTTATTGTAATACACTCTACTCATGCATTCTCGCAAAACTTGTAAATCCTTATGACACGAGACAATAAATGTATCCAGAAGCCCTCCACATGCGCAATAAACTGTGATGGAACAGGACTCGCTAGCAAGTTGCTGCATGACAAAAAGCATTATGAAGATTTGGAAGAAGTAATGCAGCCATAACTTACATTATAGAGAAGGCAATACTATATAAAAGAACCAGCTATAGTTGATAGCATTCCTTTGCATTATAATGTAAGACCAGTCGACATTGAGGTCGTTAGAGAGAAGTACGTACTGTAATAGGTTATAGCATTTCCTTTTTGTATTTTTGGATTCCTAGTTTATCTCCTGTAATTAAGACCCTGGAGAGTTGGCAATAGATTATATTGCTGGATAAATTAAAATTATATGTCTCACTAAACCATGTGGTATATTGCACACATGTTCCAAAAGTAATCGTATAACTGATACCATGCTAATAAAGGTACGTCAAAACAGGCTAATAGGTAGATGTTGTGAACCGGAAGAAACAAATATGAGAAAAATGAATGCAACCCATATGTAGGCGGAGACCCAACAATCTTGAAAAATAGAAAGCCTGGCCACTTATTTTGAGACGGAGGGAGTAGTTCCCAGCAAAACTCACCAATCCTGCGTACCTCAACAAGGCTGTCTGAATCTCGGATTTGTAGCACATGTATTGTTTGATATTGAGAGAAAATATAAACCAGACCCTCGTACAATTGAGGTGGCGACCTGCGACCTTGGCCTTCCGCTCCTCGCGGCGCCCCTACAGCTACCTCCCTCATCCAAGAGACAAATGGGGAGAAGTGAGGGGGAGAAAGAGGAGGGAGAGGAAAACCCTAAATCATTGCCAGATCCTTGCTTCTGAAGCTCCGTCCCGCGCGTGGACTGTGCCTTTCACTCCTTGCTGCGTCGAGCCGATGGCCCTCACCCATGAGATAAAAAAGGAGACGAAGGTGTAAGGGCAGGGGAAGAGAGAAGGCGGGGAAGGAGGGGTAAACCATGAATCACCTCGAGCTTCTTGCTCCTGGTGCTCTGGCTCGCTAGCCTCTCTCAACCGATCTCAACCGCATCCGCTGATCCACCCACCCCTACTGCTTCCTCCCGCCGGCGCCGGACTTCCCACGGCCTTCTGCCCCGCTCCAACCCGACCGACCGCCATGGGGCCTAAGGAGGAAGGGGGCTGGTGGCTGTGTTTGACGGAGGAGGAATGAGTGGTGCAGCGGCGGCGGCCGGTGCGGCTGACGAGGGAGAGAGATGGACACGACCCAGCGTAGGAGTCAGCCTCGCACGATGAAATCAACAGGGCAGGGCAACTACTCCCTCCAACCCCGGACGGGACGCAGTGAGACGCCCACGAAACGCTCACGCAACACACACACTGCCACCGATAAGTGGGACCAGCGGTAACACGAGGCGACATGTCATCGCACCAGTGAACCAGCAGCTAAAGCTTGCACCAGGCGGGTGGGCATGCGCCTGCCCGCACCGCGTATCCCGCGGAGCCAATCCCCGCGCCGCACAATCGCCCACGCCCAACCCATCCCGCGGGGAGCCCAGCTAGCGCAGCCGACGAGCGGGGCCAACAGAAGAACTGGCCCACACGTCATTGCGAGGAGGCCGTGTAAAACGGGTACGCACGCGTCGGCCAACCTCTCTGGGCCCCCTGACGCTCACACGCACGATGCAGTCAGAGGATGCGGTCAGCCCGGAACGACGCGACGTCCAGCCTATCCCATGAGGACGCCAGCCAATGAGCGGGTCCAGCATCAGCACCGGCCCACCTGTCATGTGAGGAGGGCATGCAAACTGGGTGCGTATGCTCCGCCAACCCCTCCGGGTCCCAGCACGCATGCACAGCGCGGTCAGCGCGTGGATTGCGTGAGGGAGTGCTGACACGAGATTTTCGAACCCAGCCAACCAGAGAACCCGCTGAGCCCACCAGTCATCGGGTTCCACGCATGACAGTTGAGTCAAAACAGCCAGTAAAAATCGAACGGTGGCCTCAAGCACGTTGACTTGACCAGAGCCAATCAGACGAACATGAATGGCACGAAATCGAGGAAGCCTCAGCTGAGCGGGTCGGCTAGCCATCTTATATGTTAGAATACCACATCGACAGATCCTCTCCTCCATCTCATCTCATCTCAGCAACAAAACACAGAGAGAAAAAGAAGCAACTCCCTAGCGGCCGATCCATCGAAATTAGCTAAGCCATGTATATGTATATTTTTGCTGATTTGGCACCGGACAATGTATATATATACAGAGAAAATTCGTATAGTAAAAATAAGAAAATATTTTGCTACACTGTTCAGACTTGTCCTTTTTTACATGAATGGTGCTACATACGAATGGTGTCTTCAACTTTACCTTGATATTTAGCGAGGCTGCCAGTGCAAAGTGATGAATTTATTTGTGTGCTAAACTAGAACTGTTGCATAAACTTTCCATTACTGTGTGGTTTGGACACTTTCATACTTTGTTAAAGCTTGGTAGATCTTAAGCTGCTAACTATAATGAGAAACAGTCTGTTAACGTTTGCTTCATTCAAATAGCATATATCTTCAAGAACCAATTTCCAGTATCAACCCATTTAATAGAATCAAATATCTACTCATCTGAACTTGCAAAGCAGAATGACCAAACGCTGGCTAGCCATACTTAGATGAACATGAATACACTTACCCGTTTCAGTTCCAACCTATAACTCAGAGCAATATCGCCATGCTCTTTTGAAGCACTTACCCTTTTCATTTCCAACCTACAATTCAGAGCAATATCTCCAAGATTTTGTGAAGCATAATCACAAAATTAACAAGCTAGCATTCCCATCAATTCAGTCCTTATCGATCCTAATTTAAAAACACCATTGTTCTCTCGTGAAATAAAATAGATAAAATGTGCTAATTGATCACACCCTAAAACTGAACAAACTTATTAGTCCAAGAAGGGGTAAACCGGTAAACACGATACAACGCCGATATGTTTTTTACCATGCTGCCGATGTCTTGATCTGTTTTACTGAATCTAACATTGGAACCGCAGCTAATCAACACTTCACTGGAAATCTTAACACCAAAGTAAGCCAGTCTGGCAGCTCTAGTCCTGCTAGGTTTCTTGGTTTTCTACAGAAAGATTATTATTTTTGGACAATGCCACAGATATGTAGATTTCTTGCTAACAAGGTGGTATCATATGGTAATGTGTGATGAACATTGTGCTAAACAAAGGAAAAAAATAGCACGGTATACAAAATAGCGCCTCCCCTTAAATTACACTTTTAGCGAGACATTTTACATTGATTTATTTAGTGGGACAATTCTTTACATGCAATAGCGCGCTATATCTTTTAGTGTCCATAACACGGCTGAAATGATGACTAATTCATCCAAGACGGGTGAACAAGACTTGCGCAATCGATTTATTGACTGTCCATGCGTCGTTTAGCCCTAATAGTCGTCCATCTAGGGTCTTACAGCTAATCAATACTGTCAAGCTCGACCCTAGCAGTTAATCTAAACAGCAAAATAGGTACTGATCTATGCTCCAGCCTTGCTAGCTAGTTATCGATCCAAGTGGTCAAGTTGGGGCATGCACACTCTCCGATCTAGGCTCTCAAAGCATTTTAATGGTAGTACTAGCCAGTTAATGAACTCAAGTTTCTCAGCTTATTATTCGTAATTGGCTCAAACTAAACATGTACTATCTAAGGTAGCTAATGAATCCAAGTTGCTCAGTTAATCAATGGCAACTGGATGAAGCTAAGCATGTACTACAAATGTATCCTATCTATGCGGAGGCATCCTATCTATGCGGAGGCGGGATGTGTGCTCATTATGTTTGTATTATCACATCTGCTTCGGTACACCCCCCTTAAACACATCAAGGGCTGAGATTCACCCATACCCCTTCGCTGCCAGGGGCACGATCGTCTTATGTAAAAAATATTGCCCCCGCGCGTCATGGCGATACCCCAGCGCTGCTGTGTATGCGCGGCTGCGGGAGCCGAGCGGCTTGGCGAGCGAGCCGAGCCGAGCAGTTGGGAGCCCGATGGCGTGTTTTTTAAGTCGGCGTTGACCGTGGGGCGTGCGTGGACGTGGCGTGGCGGCGTCGCCGTATCGTCATGTGATAACTGCATTGCAGTAATGGCGGCGTGCATGCGGCGCCGACCGCTCGCTGGCCCTCCATCGCTAAGCGTCGCGGCGACCGGCGCTGCCGCCAGCCTTCCGCCTCGGGCGGCGATGAAGCGACCGTCGGCTGCCGCCATCGCGTCGACCGCCCGCCCGCCAGACGCCACCGACGCGTCGACCGCGCGCCTTCTCACGCCGCCTCGCTTGCCGCGCGCCACGCTTCTCACGCCGCCTCGCTGCCAGCGCCGCACTTCACACGGCATCATTGTCGCGCGTGCCGCCACCGGCCGCCTCTCCCTCGGGCGCGCGCCACCGACGGCTCGCCCGCCCACCTCCCTCCCGCCTTCTATAAAAAGCGCGCCATGCCGTGCCATTTCCCTCGCCCGCCCATCTCTCTTCCTCTCGCCGCCCATCTCCCTCTCCTCGCCGGCAATGTCTTCCAATGACTCCGGCGAGGGCGCGTGGCCGACCGGCGTCGGCGCTGAGCCTCACCATCGCCGACACGGAGCTAATGGCCCGATGCGGCGTGTTGAAAGCCGCCGGCAGCAAAGGTGCGGGGCCATGGCGGATCGGGCGAACGGCATCCCCACCATGGGACCGCCGCCCGAGGGAGCAGCTCCGCGAAGTTCCGGCGGCGGTACAACCGGAGGGCCCGCGCGAGTTACGCGCGGGAAGAACTTCGACATCGTCCTCGGCGCGTTCAGGGGCGGCGGCCGGACGATCGTCGGGGACATTACCGCGAGGCGGCACTTCCCGCCGTCGCCGCGCTGCCCACCTCCTCCAGCCGCCCCATCGCTTCGGCAAGTGGCGCCCTGCGCGGTGCTGGTCGACATCCCGCCGGCGCAGGCCGCCCTCGCGCAAGACGGAGACCCCGACGACACGCCGGGGCTACTTGCGGCGCTGGCCCGGTCGGCAGAGGAGGCGGCGGCGGCGGCCACTCGTGAGGAACGAGAGCGGCTGGCGGCCATAGCGGCGGTGCAGGAGCAGCAGGCGCGGGAAGACAACTGGTGGGATTTTAGCAGCGGCACGACGCGGCAGCGAGAATGGCGGCGACGGCGGCGAAGAAGAGAGGCAGGCAGTATGGCGCCGGTCGTCGACCTCACCGGCGGCAGCGACGACGAAGCTTAGTTTTATTTAAATTTCGGTCTAAGTTATGTAATAGAAGTGCTCGGTTATGTTTAGGGTTATGTAAAATATTTTGAATTATGAATGAACTCGAATGGTTTATCTAAAAAATTCGGATGTTTAATTTGATGTTAGTCATGCAACTTGAAAAATAAGCGGAAACATGAATTTGAACGGTGCGAGGCGATACTCGACACACAAATTGTAGAAAAATCAGTCATAAAAGCATGCATGGGTCATGCATGCACAGCAAAACATAAAAATTATAAAAAATCTTGAAGCGATAAAAAATATTTAAAACGTGGCATGCATCCTACTGATGATGGTGGAACACTATAACAAAATGTGGGTACATTTGAAGGCTGTCGGAAAAAAAACTGCTATCAGACGGGGCCTTCGGTCCTGCCCGAACGTTCTGGGGAGTAGGAGGCCAATTTTTCGACATATTCGGAGTGACCTCAACTTTTGCAAGAAAATTATAGAAAATTCATAAAGTAAAAAATTATGGAAAATTCATAAAGTAAAAAAACCCAGAAAACTTGTCATGCATCGTACTGATGGTGGTGGAATAGTATGGAAAGAATTTGAGTTAATTTCAAGGATGACGAAAAAAAATTTAGTTGGTATGGTCACCCTGACATTCAATCTAAGAATTGAACGTATTTGAACACCAAAAAATATTCATAAAGCGATAAAAAATATTTAAAACGTGGCATGCATCCTAGTGATGATGGTGGAACACTATAAACAAAATTATTGAAGGCAAAAAAAATAGTGATGCAAAAAAAAAAGTCCACCTGTGCTTGCACGCCGCAACTGCGCTTAATCGGTCCGGCCCGATCAAGCCGGGTGGCGAAAGGGCCGGCCTTTCAGCCCAGATACAGCCTGCAGCACAGGCCAACGGGACAGTGGCGGGGCGGGGCGGGAATCAGGGGAGTTCGAATAGGTGGTCGGAGCTCGGTATATAAGCCGGTGGCGGCGGCGTTCGGCGGGCGAGGTGGGACTAAACTTTAGTCCTCACCCCCGCCGACCCTGCCCCCGCACCGCGCGCACACTTAATGGGCCGGCCCAGGAGCGCCATCGCGCACAGTCGTTGGGCCGTCGCGATGGCCTATGCTGTGCGCGATGGCCAGAAAAGCCAGAAAATATTTTCATGCATCCTAATGATAATGGTGGAACACTATAAAAAAATGTGGGTACATTTGAAGGCTGTCAGAAAAAACTCCTTTCAGACGGGGCCTTCGGTCCTGCCCAAACGGGGTCTGGAGAAGGAGGCCAACTTGTCGACATATTCGGAAAAATTATAGAACATTCATAAAGCGATGAAAAATACAAAAAACTTGGCATGCAGCGTACTGATAATGGTGGAACACTATAAGAAAAATTTATAAAAGAAAAAAAAACAATTATAAGAAAAATTTATAGAAGGAAAAAAACAATTATAAGAAAAAATTTATAGAAGGAAAAAAACAATGATAAAAAAGTTGCCTCATGTGCTTGCAGGCCACAACTGCGCTTAATCGGTCCGGCCCGATCAAGCCGGGCGGCGAAACGGCCGGCCTTTCGGCCCAGCTACGGCCTGCAGCACAGTCAATCGGGGCAGTGGCGGGACGGGGCGGGAATCAGAGGAGTTCGAAACGGAGGTGGGAGGCAGGTATATAAAGGCGGCAAGGCGTCGTTCGTGAGGCGAGGTGGGACTAAACTTTAGTCCTCACCCCCGCCGACCCTGCCCCCGCACCGCGCGCAGAGTCAATGGGCCGGCCCAAGCGCGCCGTCGCGCACTGTCACTGTGCCGGCCAATGCACGCTGTCGAAGGCTTTTTTGTTTTTTGTTTTAAAAATAATATTAATAAAAATCCATACGTAATATAGAATTGCTAACTATATTTATTATAATAATAATGAGTTGTTTATTAAAATTTATACAAAAAACTAATGAGTTTTTTATAATTAATTGCTAAAACAATAATGAGTTTTTTGATAATTAATTCATAATGAGTTTTTTTGTAATGAATATTTTAATCAGTTATTTCTGTCAATTAGTAATTACATTTTAATATTTAGTACTGTAATGTGTTGCATTAACGGCTAAATGTGTTTACATAATAATAATGCGTTGTTTTTTAATTTATAAGTAAGAATAATGAGTTTTTATTACAATTTATAGGTAAAAATAATCAATATTTTTTAATTTTTATGAGTTTTGTGTAAATGCCTAACATTTTGCAGCTTACTAAAATTATTAATCAGTTTTTTTGTAGATTAGTAATTACGTTTTTAATATTTTTGTAATGTTAATTAACGTCTCAAAATACTTAACATATATGCAAAGTTTAGTACTGCAATGTGTTGCATTAATGGCTAAGTGTTTATACATAATAACAATGTGTTGTTTTTTATAACTTATAAGTAAGAATAATGAGTTTTTGTATTACAATTTATAGGTAAAAATAATCAGTTTATATTTTGAAAGGCATAAATCTTGTTAACAATTGTACAATACATAGGGCTTTTCATTATTGGAAAACCCTAGAAAATGCGCCGAGCGCTGGAAAAAAACGTGAATTAGCGTGGGTGCTGTGGATGGTGATGGCAACGTGTGGAAAAAGTGTCGTGACGTTTGACGGAGAAGAAAAAAAATCGTAGTTGGGGACCCCCTCCCCGGCAGACCGAGAGGTAGGTGGTTGCACTGGGGCTACGTGATGGCATGCATGCAATTGCACCAAAGTGTGCGTACATGTGGGCACGGCCAACGTAGGCCCCCACGCAAGGTTGGAACAAAAACGGACACAAAACGGACGTTGTGTCACATCCGGGCAGTGTTTTTGCGATTTTCGACCGAAAACCCTAGAAAATGCGCCGAGCACCGGAAAAATCGCGAATTGGCGTGGGTGCTGTGGATGGTGATGGCAACGTGGGAAAAAGTGTCGTGACGTTTGACGGAGAAGAAAAAACCGTGAGTTAGGAACCCCTCCCGGCGGCATCGAGAGGTAGGTGGTTGCACCGGGCTACGTGATGGCATGCATGCAATTGCACCAAAGTGTGCGTACATGTGGGCACGGCCAACGTAGGCCCCCGCGCAAGGTTGGAACAAGACACAAAACGGATGTTGCGTCACGTCCGGGCAGTGTTTTTGCGATTTTCGACCTAGAAAACCCTAGAAAATGCGCCGAGCGCCGGAAACATACGCGAATTGGTGTGGGTGCTGTGGATGGTGATGGCAACGTGTGGAAAAAGTGTCGTGACGTTTGACGGAGAAGAAAAAACCGTGGTTGGGAACCCCTCCCGGCATCGAGAGGTAGGTGGTTGCACCGGGCTACGTGATGGCATGCATGCAATTGCACCAAAGTGTGCGTACATGTGGGCACGGCCAACGTAGGCCCCCACGCAAGGTTGGAACAACAATGCACAAAAACGGACGTTGCGTCACGTCCGGCAGTGTTTTGCGATTTTCGACACGAAAACCCTAGAAAATGCGCGGCGCGCCGAAAAATCTGCGAATTGGCGTGGGTGCTGTGGATGGTGATGGCAACGTGTGGAAAAAGTGTCGTGACGTTTGACGGAGAAGAAAAAACCGTAGTTGGGACCCCCCTTCCCCAGGCAGACCGAGAGGTAGGTGGTTGCACCGGGGCTACATGATGGCATGCATGCAATTGCACCAAAGTGTGCGTACATGTGGGCACGGCCAACGTGGCCCCTCACGCAAGGTTGGAACAACGGACACAAAGCGGACGTTGCGTCACGTCCGTGCAGTGTTTTTGCGATTTTCGACACGAAAACCCTAGAAAATGCGCGCGGCGCTGGAAAAATCTGGCAATTGGCATGGGTGCTATGGATGGTGATGGCAACGTGTGGAAGAAAAAGTGTCGTGACGTTTGACGGAGTTAAAAAATAGTAGTTGGGAACCATATTTAAAAAATTTGTTTTCCGTTTGAAGTTAAAATAATAATCAAAATGACAAAATAAACATATTTAATACTGTGATGTGACTTTACCTAACTGCCCGGGCAATTCACTGCCAGACAATGTACTGCCGGGCAGTTATGTAGAGCCATATCACAATATAAGATATGACCATGCATGGACTACTGGAGGCGGCTATATAAACTGGTGTGGACATCATTCGGCTGCCGAGGTGGGACTAAATTAGAATGGCTGCTGCATTGGCCGACACAGTGACAGTGCGCGACGGCGCGCGTGGGCCGTCCCATTGACTCTGCGCGCGGTGTGGGGGCAGGGTCGGCGGGGGTGAGGACTAAAGTTTAGTCCCACCTCGCCCGCCGAACGACGTCGCGACCGCCTTATATACCTGCCTCCCACCTCCCTTTTGAACTCCTCTGATTCCCGCCCCGTCCCGCCACTGCCCCGATTGACTGTGCTGCAGGCTGTAGCTGGGCCGAAAGGCCGGCCCTTTCGCCGCCCGGCTTGATCGGGCCGGACCGATTACGCGCAGTTGCGGCCTGCAACCGGTTGAGCTAAATTTTTTTTTGCATCACTATTTTTTTTGCCTTCTCGCGCGCCGAGGGACGCCACGACCGGCTTATATAGCCGCGTTCATGCTCTTTGTTAGATATAAAATAGCTAATACTAAAGAGATTTGATGTTACATACCTGCCCGGGTAGCTATGTAAAGTCAAATCACTTTATTAACTAGCTATCTTATTTTTTTTCATTTTATCCCTCTGTGCACTTTTTTTCTTTAAAAAACCGTATGTTTAATTTGATGTTAGTCGTGCAACTTCAAAAAATAAACGGAAACATGCATTTCAACGTTACGAGAAACATGTTGCGTCACGTCCGGGGGTGTGGTATGTGGTGTTTTCACCGAAAAAATTATTAAAAATTCATAAAGTAAAAAAAAGCCACAAAACTTGTCATGCATCTTAGTGATGATGGTGAAACACTATGGAAAAAATTTGAGTTCATTTCAAGGATGTGAAAAAAAACTCCTTTCGGACGGGTCCTTCAGTCCTGCCCGAACGGTCTCCGGAGAAGGAAGTCAATTTTTCGACAAATTCGGAATGACCACAACTATTGCAAGTGAATTGATATGGTCATCCTGACATTCAATCCAAGAATTGAACGTATTTGAACACCAAAAATATGTTGTGTCACGTTTGGGGTGTGCTCTGTGTTGTTTGCACCGAAAAATTTATAGAACAATCATGAACACGCATGATGGACCTAACGATGGATGCGTGTCCAAAAAGTTTGGGGTCCACCGGCTGAGTCAGAAAAGAGAACGCATTACGGGGCTGACATCGGCCATATCAGAACAGTGCCGGTTGTATTGATGGTACGAGGCGGCATGCACGAAACGTGACCCAATTTTGGGAGGCAGTGGGCATGCCCATCTTAGGGCTTCACGCAAGAGTTGAACGATTTCGACACCATACGCCGCTATGCGTCATGCCCGGTCAGTGTTTTCGGTGCGTTTCACGAAGAAAAACATAGGAAATTCATACAGTGCTGGAAAATTATGAAAACTTGCACGCATGATGGACCTGGCGATGGGTGCGTGTCCAAAAAGTTTGGGGTCCACCGGCTGACGTTAAAATGGTTGCATTAAAAAATGCATTAATAATTTCTGACGTTAAAAAAACATCGAAGATAATGGCTCTCTTTTTGAAGAATATGCATGATCCATGTGAACCTTCACAAGCTCTGTGCAGGGGAAGACTCACATCGATCCTGCATATCCTCCAAATAGAGTCCCAACGACTGTGCGCGACGGCGCTCCTGGGCCGGCCCATTAAGTGTGCGCGCGGTGCGGGGGCAGGGTCGGCGGGGGTGAGGACTAAAGTTTAGTCCCACCTCGCCCGCCGAACGACGCCGCGACCGCCTTATATACCTGCCTCCCACGTCCCTTTCGAACTCCTCTGATTCCCGTCCCGTCCCGCCACTGCCCCGATTGGCTGTGCTGCAGGCCGTAGCTGGGCCGAAAGGCCGGCCCTTTCGCTGTCCGGCTTGATCGGGCCGGACCGATTACGCACAGTTGCGGCCTGCAACCACGTTGGGCTGTCTTTTTTTTGCATCACTAATTTTTTTTTGCCTTCCATGAGTCACGGCGCGGGGGGAGGTGGGAGGGGCGCTTTTTTAGTCCCACCTCGCGCGTCCGGGGGTGTGGTATGTGCTGTTTTGACCTAATAAATTATTGAAAATTCATAAAGTAAAAAAAAACCACAAATAATAATGAGTTCTTTATTATACTTTATAATGAATATTATGGTTAGATATTATCATTTATAATGAATAATAATAATGAGTTATTCATTATACTTTATAATGAATAATAATAATGAGTTCTTTATAATTAATTAGTAAAACAATATTGAGTTCTTCATATCAGATCAGTGCGGTTGTGTTGGTGGTACGAGGTGGCATGCACGTAAACGTAACCCAAGTTTGGGAGGCAGTGGGCATGCCCACCTTAGGGCACCACGCAAAGTTGAACGAATTCGACACCATACGCACGCTTGCGCCACGCCCGGTCAGTGTTTTCGGTGCGATTCACGAAGAAAATCATAGGAAATTCATACGGTGCGGAAAATTATGAAAACTTGCACGCATGATGGACCTGGCGATGGGTGCGTGTCCAAAAGTTTGGGGTCCACCGCTGAGTCGAAAAGAGAACGCGAGTACCGGCTGACATGGGCCATATCGGATCGATGCGGTTGTGTTGGTGGTGCGAGGTGGCATGCACGTAAACGTAACCCAAGTTTGGGAGGCAGTGGGCAAGCCCTCCTTAGGGCCCCACGCAAAGTTGAACGAATTCGGACACCATACACACGCTAAGGCCACGCCCGGTCAGTGTTTTCGGTGCGATTCACGAAGAAAATCATAGGAAATTCATACGGTGCCGGAAAATTATGAAAACTTGCACGCATGATGGACCTGGCGATGGGTGCGTGTCCAAAAAGTTTGGGGTCCACCGGCTGAGTCAGAAAAGAGAACGCAGTACCTGGCTGACATGGGCCATATCAGATCAGTGCCGGTTGTGTTGGTGGTACGAGGTGGCATGCACGAAACGTAACCCAAGTTTGGGAGGCAGTGGGCAAGCCCACCTTAGGGCCCCACGCAAAAGTTGAACGAATTCGGACACCATACGCACGTTGCGTCACGCCCGGTCAGTGTTTTCGGTGCGATTCACGAAGAAAATCATAGGAAATTCATACGGTCCATGTGAACTTTTTGAAATGGTTGCATTAAAAAATGCATGAATAATATCTGAGGTTAAAAAAACATCGAAGATAATGGTTTCTTTTGAAGAATATGCATGATCCATGTGAACTTTCACAAGCTCTGAGCAGGTGAAGACTCACATCGATCCTGCATATCCTCCAAATAGAGTCCCACGAACTGAGATGTTTGTGCATTGACTGAAAGAAAACTATATAAAGGAGTCAACGGCGCGCCGGCTTAGCGATGTGGTATTAAACTACAGTGCATGTTTTTAATAAATGCATCGTGGGCCAGCCGGCGGTAGTTTCACGGGACGGGCCAAGTGGCCCACTATGGCGTGACCACGTCGATGACACCGTACGTGCGTGCATGGCATGGAAACCAAGCCGCCATTACCTCGCCCCAAGACCGCCTACCCACGCCGCCTCCACGCGCATCCTCACCGTCCCGATCCGACGGTCGCACCGCCGTGGCCGTCAAACTCCCTTCCCTGCCGCCGACGGCGCCCATCTACGCGCGACTTGGATCTCAGGCCGGCCGTGCCGTCTCGGCAAATTCGCCGCACCTAAACCCTAGGACGGGCCGGCCAGCCAGCGCTTCGTGTGGGCAGAGGGCGTGCGGCTGCCACGGCTAACCCACACCGGTGGGGTTTGGCAACGGGCTGCCGGTGCTCGTCTAGACGCCGGAAGGTATGGTATTAAACCATATGTAATTTTATTTGAATCTCCTAACTAGTTAGATAACTGGCATCTTATTTAGAATGCAAGAATTGGGAGATGTGTACTGCTCGGTTGAGAAGTGGTGTGAATTGGTGGAAAAATTCACACCCAGACAGCGATGATGCTACGTGGCACAAGTTTGGACTGTATGTTGAGAATTCCTTCCGTGAAAATGAGGAAAATTTATTGGAATTTATGATTACAACATATGATAGTACTAGAAAGCGATTTATTATTCGACCAAATACAGACGGCATCATTGTGCTTAATGAAGATGTTTACGACATATTCGGCTACGAACGAGGGTGATGATGTCAGTAGCATGATAGCAATAGTACAACTAGATGCCAAAAAATTGTTCAATCGGTTTCTAGACAAAAGAATAGGCCTAATCCTCATCGATGAGTTGATAAAAATATTGTTGACACTCGGTCATATGATGATGATTTTGTGAGAAGGGTCGACTGGTTCTTATGGGTACAGTCTTAGCACCACAATCCACCAAGTTTGTTCCTTATCGTTATTACAAAATGGTGGAGGACGTGAACGCTATCAAGTCATACAATTGGAACGATTTTACGTTGAGGGTGTGCATGGATGCTATTAAAAAATCGGTCGAAGATCTTGAAAAATTCAAGTGGCCTATCGGGAACTTGTCTCTTCTTCAGGTACAAGAAATTTGTAATAGTTGTATGTACATATATTTTTATGTGATCTATGTGTCCGACTTGTTGTGTTTACTATCATGTAGTATATATACTGGGAAAAAGTTGAGCCAATTGGTGTGGATACATTTGATCCTTTGTCTCGTGAATACCCACTAATGGTTAACTGGCCGAAACGGAAGGAAAAAGAGAGACGACTATGACAACATGCACGGCGTGGCACCGGCAATGTAAGTCAATAAGTATAGTCCTTATTGGTTGCAAATAGTAATTAACTATAGTTGTTATTTTATTTATTTATTTTTTTGTTGTACAGCTTGAAAATTGCGTTAGCCAAGAGTACAGACGTGCTAAGGTAGCACGTGAAGGGACTGTCCCAGATGAAGAAAAGAAGAAACCTAAACGGAAAGGTGGTGGCAGGAGTAGAAAGCCAAGCACGTCAGGGGTTTCATCGAACACGACTAACAGTATGGACCGTGTGATGACATACATAAAGCTGCTTCACAAGGAGGTTCTCAATATACCGAAAGATGTGCACAGGTAATGTAGAAGTTATATTAAACATGTTAGTTGTTCAAATGCTGATCGTGTTTCATTTGTGTTTGTAGATGGTAATGGAAAAGTTGAACACGGAAGGTGTGCTGTACAAACCCAATAAGAGGGACAACAATGATGAATTTGTTAATGTACGTCAAGGAGTTGGGATGGAGAATGGCCAGTACAAGTCATCAAAATATTGGCCAGATATTGATTCACCTACCGACGTGGAGCTAGTAACATCTTTCACGTGTTTCAATGATACGGACGTGCCCGTTGATGACACGGGTGCTCGTGACGACACCGGTAAAGGTGACGCTACTGATCCTTTCATTATACACGATAATGAAAAATCCCCATGTTCGCTATCAACTGTACGCATAAAAGAGTTTCCGCCTATGTCCCGAACCCGCAGAATGCTGATATTTCTGATGAGTCTATGGGTGGTTTGTCACCAACAAAGTCTGAAGACATGTCTGAGAGTTTCCCGGCAAAGAGCAACATAGGTAATGGTGAAGGCAGTCAGGACAATGAAGGTAAACGCAAACGAAATCCGTCGAAATATTGTCAATCCCGTCGACCTTCTCATTACCCGCAAGAAACGTGTTAAAAAAGTAAGTCAAGTATTACTTTATAATTCATTCATGCTTTACGTAAATTTTTATTATTTTTAACAACTGTAGCTGCATTTTTTAGATCTGTTTGCATCGTCACCATCTTCAATTCTGGCAAGTACTCTTAATATGACTCCGGATCACATAGAGGCAGCCAGAGTTTTTGTTGAGACTCTCGCATCGACTAAGAAGCATGCACACCGAACCGTGGTCGATATGCCGCCACCAGATGGGGACATATGCACGCCAGCTATGCTTCACGATGTCCTGAAGTTTAAATGGTTGAATGGCGCTGTAAGTATGACTTTGGTTTTAACAAGACTCTCATTTCAACTTCACAAGTTGATAGAATTTTTTTGTTTATGTATGCAGATAATCAATGCATATTGTAAACACCTACAACACCGTGATTTCTCTGACCGTTTCATATCAACAACGTGGTTCCCAAAATTTATGTTGAGTAGGGCTAGGGGAAAGACCAAGTCAATTAATGATTTAGAATCAGAACAAGTTACAAAGAAAGCAAAAGTCGTCGCAAGAGTAATGGATGAGTATTTCATACGGGACAAGGTATTTCTTTCATATTTATTTGTTTTTGTTATTCATTGCTATTTAATTGCGCTAACATCATTTGATTACTATATAGGCGTATTTTCCTATGCACGTTAATGATAATCATTGGATAACCATAGTGATGCACACCGTCAAGGAGGAGTTTCAAGTTCTTGACTCAAATTCTAAAGGCGCAATTAGCCAAAGAATTCGCAATATGATTGGCACCCTGGTACGCTAAAAATTTTACACTCGCATTCAGAAAATTATTGAGTCATACGTTAAATTCTGGTTTGTTACTTTCTTTCAGAGATCTGAAATATCTAAGGATGTTATGGAGGCCAACTCTATTATTGAATCAAAAATTTCCAGATGTCTCATCGTGGCCAATTAATGAGTATAAAATGCCGCACAACAAGATGGGTAAGTTAAATGAGTACATGATGCGGCACAGCATGCTATATCCTAAGCTGATCACACATGTTTATTGCAGAGTGTCTTGTGGACTTTTGTGATGTGGTGTATAAAATACTGGGGCGGAGATCGCTGGACACATGAATTTGACCAGCAAGAGATTAATGAGTCAAGGCCACGTATTGTCGCGAAATCATTTTTCCGAGGTCAACAGATTAGACAAAGTGAAGATGAAAATTGTTAAAATCATGGAGAAGGAGTAGTTATTAGCATTGGTAGGGTTTTTGTCCCGTAGAAGGTTTCCCTACCGTTCTTGGATACTTTGATCGATTGTAATGCGACATGGCACTGGGATAGATTTCACAATTTTCCACGTTTTATTTATTGCTTTCGTGAGACACTACACATTTAAATGCGTGTGGGCAAATAATATTTTCTGTCCTAAAATGTATCAGTTTGCCTCTGCCATATTACGGACATATTTGGTTCATGACTTAGCTAGCCACGCCAAAGGTGTGCTGTGCCTAAGGTGTGGCGCTTGTTTTAGCCGCCACACTTTGCTGTAGAAATTTGCCCCTAAATGTAGTGTTGTTTTTGTTCCTACTCATGGCGGTCATTTTTATTAAAAATATGCCCGCCGTCCTGAGTTGGTGCGGTGAGGATAAAACCTGCACAATATCCCACGCCGATTCTGGTGGCAGCAGCGGCGCTGGATCTCGACGAATATTCCAGGCCGTGCGGTGGGCGCCCGCCGAGGCAGTTCTGGGCCCGCGCGACTCCAGCTAGTGCGGGTTGGCGCCATTGGCAGTGCGCCACGCTGCTGGTCTGCTGGCGCAGCACCGGCCGACCGACAGCGCGCAAGACGCTCGTCCGCCCCAGCCAGCGGGCACATGCAACGATCCCGAGGGGGAATATGGCGATCTGTCGGCCCATAAACGACGTGCGTTGGGCGCGTCGGGCCGATCCTATTCATGCGCCACCTCACAAGCTCGCAACAGAATATTAATGAATGCCCTGCTGTGCGCCGTGGCCTCCACGCTCGTGGCCAGAAGGTGTTGTAGTCTACTGTCTGTGCGCGCAGCCGGCCACGGCTGGGTTTTTTTTTTAAATGGTCACATACATTCATTAAAATTTAAAAATGTCCATAACTTGACTAAGCCATGACACCAGTAACACATTCATACAAATATAAGATATTTCACACATAAAAATATAAATCGCATGTCTCATAACATTGAACAAGGTGGCATAAATATTATCTCAAAGTGCCATCTCTATTATTCTTAAACAAATAAACTGAAAGTGGTAATGACTTTCATCGAACAAGGTGGTTTAGAGAATAAACTCAAAGTGCCATATATCTTATTCTTAAACAAATAAATTAAAATTGCCACTGGCTTCAATTGATTATGAATACTTCATATTTATGCCCGGTTCCTACATAACAAATTGTAAAGAACTAATCAGACAATTGTGAAGAGAGAACCAGAAAATAATTAAAATTATGAAAACTTACTTTTCATTCTCAGGGCACGCTTGCCGTCTATGGCCCTCTCTCTTACAAATGCCACAAAGAGGACCGGTTTTTCTCAGAAAATGATATTGGTCTTCCATTTTTGTAACATTTGGATCTTTCTTTGCCCGCCTGTCTTGCTCTGTTTAGGCGCCCTTCAGGAAACTTTCACGGATCACCTATGACATCAACATGTTGTTCCCGCTGACGTGGCTCCTCATGCACATTTCTTGTACTACCAACGCATCATCATCAGGGACCTTTTCTTCGCTATTATGTTCTGCAGACACTGCATCAACTCATCATAGACAAATGGATCATTTGAAGCAACATGAAAAGCTTCAGCTCCTGTTATACTGAGTTGACTATAGCGAGCACGCTGCTCTGCCCATGTCCAACCCCAGCCAAACAAGTCACTCTTTCGCTGTGCAGGCAGCCCACCTCTCGAACTTTCGACATCCTCTTAAGGATGCAACACTTAGGTATTTTAGATATTTTAGATGCACCAACACATACAGAATGTGTTTGCAAGGCAATCCTTTCCAAGCATTCGTCCACAACTGCATTCTATCATATTCTCGAGTTTTCAGCTCGATAATTCACGCTGAACTGAAATTTCCGGTTATTCCTCCATGTCACGATGAAGGTGTGGCAGTCAACTCCCACTAGCGCCTCAAAATCTCAAGCTCTCCCATCTTCTTCAGATCTTGTTGAAGAATATAAAATTGGAATGAGTGAATACTTTGGCGGCATGCTTCTCAATATCCTTATATTCTGTGATCGATGGTGGCAATGACTGATTTGAAACACAGTCATCATGCGCCTCGTTCTCACGTAGTCGGACTATGCAATTCTCATAATGCACAACTAGGTCAACAATAGTCATACCGCCGTCCAAGTGCAGGTGAAGACAAGAGTTAAGACTTTCACTCCTCTGATTACTGCGCATACCCAGAAAAAAACCATCTGACAGATATGATGCTGCCCACAGAATCCTCTTCCTGTACATCCTACTCAACCACTCTTCTGTTTTATCAGTCTTCCATTTACGAACGAAAGCGTGCCATCTCGCCTCAAAGTTGGCTGGTGAGGTGGAGTAGTACAACAGTGCCCTGAACTCACTTAGCGATTTGTAATTAAGGTGCTTCTGCATGTTTTTTTCCACGTGCCATGAGCAGAGACGGTGCAACACATCAACCAAAACCAACCGAATAGCTCAGATCATTGCAGCGTCTCCATCTGTGATGATTGACCTTGGCTTTTTCGACAATTGGCCTTCAGGAATGTCCGAGCAGCCACACATATGTCGCCGGTCTCATCGGACACAATGGCACAACCAAAACTGTGGTGCAACGGTGATTGTTTACACCAACAAAGGGATGAACGGCATACCGTATCTGTTCATCTTATATGTGCTGTCGAACACCGTGACATCTCCATACAGTTTATAGTCCCGCCGCGATTGTGCATCGCACCAGAACATGCTCTTCAAACGGCCCTCCTTATCGAGCACGTACTCAAAGAAAAACTCTGGATCCTTCTCTTTTCTGCTCCTCATAATCCCAATTGCCGTGTTAGCATCACCCTTCGCAATCAACTTCATTTTTTCTCGGCAACATAGGTTGTACACGTCTCGTCTCAGAAACCCACACTTATCATACGAGCCATACCTGCTAATGAAGTTGTCAACAATGATATGCTTTCTGATCCCAGCTCCTTCCATCGCCAATATCTCAGCTATCTGGTGATCTCCCATCACTCGATGTGACCGCAGAAATACCACCTCATCTGGTCTAGCCAACAAATGGTTGTGATCATCCATAAAAGCTACCACGAACCAAACTCCACGTCCTTTGTCCAACTTCACGACAAAATGTGCGCCACGCAACGAGTCTCTGGTCTTAGCCTGCGGGTACGGCCCTCCGGGTTTAAAAATTTACTGCGACGCTTTCCTGCCCTCGAGCAAACGTATCTCCTATACCGAACAGTGGTTGAAAGTCCTTTTCCTCGTTTCACCTTATCTTTTCTGATACTGAATCCACGGTCTTTGGCGTAGTTATTATAGAACATGTGAGCCTCCCATTGTGATGCAAATGTCATACCCATAACCTTCAACTGTGTCTCCAGCGACGTTGCTGGATTTCAGCTTCCTCAATGTCCATATTAGCTCCATCCTCATGCTCATCTCCATCTTCACCACTCCAACCATCAAAGTTAGCCTACAATATTCCATGTAAGCAAGTGTAAGTTGCCATTACCAACTATTTATTATTCAATGACATCTTAAATTGTGGACCGAACCTGGCTTATGTTATCCCCGAAAGATTCAACACCATGATTTTCCTCGTTGTGAACGCCAATATCCTCCTGCACATTAAAAATCATATGCACGTAAGTACCATATGGTTCTTCATCCGACAAAAAGAATGTACAAGACACTTACGTTTTCACTACAAGCACCTCCTCCTTCTTATCAAAATCCTCCTCAGGTAAATTATCGTATACGACGACCAGGATTCATTGTCGCTGCCATCATCATCATCTTTACTATCATTACCATTTGTACGATCAACACTATCGCTACCATCCCACTCACTCGTGTCCAAAAACAGATCCGTAAATCCAGTTTCTTTATCCATTATATGATCTCTCAACCTACACTGCAATATTATAATAAAATTTGATCTATCAATTTTAAAACAAATTAAATGTACTACTGAGAAATTCTTATCTAACAAGATATTGCACATAATTATTTACAGATTCAATTTTTTGACGAACTAAAAGGCTTACATGGCATGCACGCACTTGGCCCGCTGGCGTGGCTGCGGACGGCGAGGACGTTGCGGAGAGGTTGATCACGGAGTTGCGGGCGGCGACGGCGTCCACGTAGGCCACGCCACCGCGACGACCTGCACGGAGGCGACATCACGTCGGCGGCGACTCAAGATCTGTCCGCGCCGCCGATCCCGGTGAAGACGGGGAGAAGGCGGCGATCGGCCGAACGGGAGGACGTTGGAATTGGCAGCGTGATCACGTCTAGATCGGCGGGGAAAGGCGGCTATCGGTGGGTAAGGGCGGCGATCGGCGGGGCGGGGCGACGTTGGAATGGGCCGCCTGATCAGCGCAGGTCGTGGGTTTTTTTTTTCGCGACGGCGAGAGGGTAGTTGCGAGCCAGTCCGTGTCGGCTCGAGCCGTCGCTCGGCTCTACCTGTATGGGTACGCCGCATACGGCGCGGGATACGTTAAGCACCGTATGCCCAAAATGCCCTTATACGTTAAGCGCGTGGGGTGTACCGAAGCAAGGCTCTTGTATTATTTTGATACTTTATTTTGAGCCAATAAAATTCACCCTTTATCGAAAAAATGTAATATAAATGTATCGATGAATCGGTTGGGTTGTCACAACCATGAGATTTGCACACATTATTGCACGTACGTATGGCTAGCCTGGGGAACTGGCATGTCTTGTCACCGTGGACATTGGGGAGGCCGAAAGCTTGTGTGATGTAGCCATGAGCTGATATATGGGAGACAGGCTGTTCCAGTGTGGATCAGACAAACAAAATGTAAACTTCCTCTTCCCTAGGTTAATCGCTAGGCACGCAAATGTACCAATTCTTGAGCGATTTGTAATCGGGAGATTCTCTGGTGCGCGCTATTCTACTATGTGTCGTCATAGTCCGGCGGAGCGGTCACCGGCAACCCCGCGACATTCGTAGCTGGCATGGTGCCTGCCAGCAAAGTCTCCCCGATGCCCGATGGTGCCAAGAAGTCCACGTGGAACCCATCGTCCATGTCAACAGTCATCCTCGCAGCCGGAGATGTAACGATGCGGGCTGACATAACAAAGGTCATCAACATGCTTGCTTTGAAGTTTTTACATTTTACTTTTATACTATTTCTTGAGGAACGCGAAATATATGGTAATTGTGAACAATGTTTTTAAAATGGACATTTTCTTGTAAAAAGCTATATTTTTGGGGAAAAACCAATATTTACATTTTTTTGTTGAAAACTAACATTTTTTAAACCACTAAAGGCTCAAAACCGTGCTGATTCTACCAGAACATTCCTAAAATCAGAAATGTGCGACCGTTAAAGGGTCTGCCCACTCTGCTTGCGCCTGTGCGATACACCAGAAATTTGTCGCACGGTGCATTGTATAGGAAATTCCCATCAACATTACAAGGTCATTCACGTGGTTTCCTATTTAGTGCACTAGTGGGAAATAGTTCCTTACTCGTGGTCAGCGCACACAGCGGATCGTCGCTTCCGGCCGTGTGGTTATTTTTGGTTTGGGAACATACTAGAATCTTTCCTTGCCAAGTGTATTTTCCTTTCCCTGTTTTTAATCTGCTGGTACACCGGTTTTCCTTCTTTTTCTTTTCAAAATTCGCAATAAATTTTCAAATTTCATGAATATTTTTTTTAAAAAAATTGAACATTATTTTTGAATACATGACCATTTTCGAAGTCAGTGAACACTTCACAAATTTATTAACTTTTTGTAAATTTGTTAACTTTATTCAAATTCATGAGTTGTTTTCTTTGGTGCATATTCAGGGGTTCTAAGCATCAAACATTGTTAATGAAAACCAAATTTTTTGTTTGAAAGTTTTTTTCAGGTGCGACAAAATGGTCTGGTACCAACTATATTAAATCATCGATTGGTGTGATGGTTAGGAAGGTAGTTGTACCTTTGGGCCACCACACTAGTAGAAAAACACCCATTAGTCCCGGTTCGTAAGGGCCTTTAGTCCCGGTTCATGAACCGGGACTAATGGGTCGTTACTAATACCTCCTCCTTTAGTCGGTTCAATCCAACCGGGACTAAAACATGCCACGTGGAGCTCCACCTTTAGTCCCGCTTGGTAACACCAACCGGGACTAAAGGAAATTTTATGATTTTTTTTTAATTCTTTTTTGAAAAAAAAAATTGAATTTTTTTATTTTCAAATTTTTGAATTATTTTAACCTTTAATCTCTAATCAGAACCCCTCATCACTGCTCAATTTATCCTCTAATCTCTAATCACCCTCATCATTCCAAATCATCTAACTTCCCGAACGGTCACCCATCTAACTTTCAAAGTCAGTGAACACTTCACAAATTTATTAACCTTTTGTAAATTTGTTAACTTTTTTTATTTTTAAATTTCTGAATTATTTTAACCTCTAATCTCTAATCAGAACCCCTCATCACTGCTCAATTTATCCTCTAATCTCTAATCACCCTCATCATTCCAAATCATCTAACTTCCCGAACGGTCACCCATCTAACTTTCAAAGTCAGTGAACACTTCACAAATTTATTAACTTTTTGTAAATTTGTTAAATTTATTCAAATTCATGAGTTGTTTTCGTTGGTGCATATTCAGGGGTTCTAAGCATCAAACATTGTTAATGAAAACCAAATGTTTTGTTTGAAAGTTTTTTTCAGGTGCGACCAAATGGTCTGGTACCAACTATATTAAATCATCGATTGGTGTGATGGTTAGGAAGGTAGTTGTACCTTTGGGCCACCACACTAGTAGAAAAACACCTATTAGTCCCGGTTCGTAAGGGCCTTTAGTCCCGGTTCATGAACCGGGACTAATGGGTCGTTACTAATACCTCCCCCTTTAGTCCCGGTTCAATCCAGAACCGGGACTAAAGGCCGCGGCCACGTGGAGCTCCACCTTTAGTCCCGGTTGGTAACACCAACCGGGACTAAAGGAAATTTATGATTTTTTTTTCAAAAAAATTTTGAATTTTTTTATTTTCAAATTTCTGAATTGTTTTAACCTCTAATCTCTAATCAGAACCCTTCATCACTGCTCAATTTATCCTCTAATCTCTAATCACCCTCATCATTCCAAATCATCTAACTTCCCGAACGGTCACCCATCTAACTTTCAAAGTCAGTGAACACTTCACAAATTTATTAACTTTTTGTAAATTTGTTAACTTTATTCAAATTCATGAGTTGTTTACTTTGGTGCATATTCAGGGGTTCTAAGCATCAAACATTGTTAATGAAAACAAAATTTTTTGTTTGAAAGTTTTTTTCAGGTGCGACAAAATGGTCTGGTACCAACTATATTAAATCATCGATTGGTGTGATGGTTAGGAAGGTAGTTGTACCTTTGGGCCACCACACTAGTAGAAAAACACCCATTAGTCCCGGTTCATAAGGGCCTTTAGTCCCGGTTCATGAACCGGACTAATGGGTCGTTATAATACCCCTTTAGTCGGTTCAATCCGAACCGGGACTAAAGGTGATGCCACTGAGCTCCACCTTTAGTCCCGGTTGGTAACACCAACCGGGACTAAAGGAAATTTTATGATTTTTTTTAATTTTTTTTTTGAATTTTTTTTTTCAAATTTCCGAATTATTTTAACCTCTAATCTCTAATCAAAACCCCTCATCACTGCTCAATTTATCCTCTAATCTCTAATCACCCTCATCATTCCAAATCATCTAACTTCCCGAACGGTCACCCATCTAACTTTCAAAGTCAGTGAGCACTTCACAAATTTATTAACTTTTTGTAAATTTGTTAACTTTATTCAAATTCATGAGTTGTTTTCTTTGGTGCATATTCAGGGGTTCTAAGCATCAAACATTGTTAATGAAAACCAAATTTTTTGTTTGAAAGTTTTTTTCAGGTGCGACAAAATGGTCCGTATTAAATCATCGATTGTTGTGATGGTTAGGAAGGTAGTTGTACCTTTGGGCCACCACACTAGTAGAAAAACACCCATTAGTCCCGGTTCGTAAGGGCCTTTAGTCCCGGTTCATGAACCGGGACTAATGGGTCGTTACTAATACCTCCCCCTTTAGTCCCGGTTCAATCCAGAACCGGGACTAAAGGTCGCGGCCACGTGGAGCTCCACCTTTAGTCCCGGTTGGTAACACCAACCGGGACTAAAGGAAATTTATGATTTTCTTTCTGAATTTTTTTTGAATTTTTTTTATTTTCAAATGTCTGAATTGTTTTAACCTCCAATCTCTAATCAGAACCCCTCATCACTGCTCAATTTATCCTCTAATCTCTAATCACCCTCATCATTCCACATCATCTAACTTCCCGAACGGTCACCCATCCTCCCACTCCCCCAGCCTGAGCACGCTTAACTTCCGGGTTCTATTCTCCCTCGTTTCCAAGTCTGCACTTTGTTGTTTTCCTGACCCTCAGGAATTGTGCTGACAATAGTAAGATGTCAATCCTATTAACCCTCAGGAATTTTGCTTGAGCATGAAGTGACACATTTCACTGTTTGAGTTTCAAACTATTGAATTAAAAAACAATAATTATTTAGAAAACAATAGTTATTTTGAATAATTGGTTTGACCATAGTTTGACCACAGTTTGACCAGATTTGATCAAAATTCAAAATAACTGAACAAATTATTTAGTAACACTAATATTCTAGAATAATTAGTTTGACCATTGTTTGACCATAGTTAGACCACAGTTTGAGTTTTTTTGAATTTTTTTGCCTCTCCAGATCTTAAAAGCCCCGTAACTTTTTTCTGTTAGGTTTTTGAGGATTTTGAAAATGTTTAACGGGGTTCCCTTTTTTATGTAGATGATTTTTGGATGTAACTTTTCGAGTAGATGATTTTTCATATAAAAAACTTTTTCATCCGAGTTACTATGCAAAAGTTATGCCCATTTTTACAAATTCTCGAGAGATTTTGCAAATAAAGTCGAAATTCATATTTGCAAATTTTCCCAACAACTAGACCACATATCACATGGGAAACTTATGCGCTGTTTGATGAGCCTGCGTAGTATTAGGTAGTTGGTCAGGTAAAGGCTTTTTCTTTTATTTTTTTGACATTTTCATCATTTTCTTTTATTTTTTTAAAAACTGAAAAGGCGATCCACCCGGGGGGGGGGGGTAGAGTTTGAAAATCGGACCTTTAGTACCGGTTCGTGCCATGAACCGGTACTAATGCCTCAAACCCCATTGGTACCGGTTGGTGGCACGAACCGGGACTAAAGGTCTAACCCTTTAGTCCCGTTGGTGCCTGAACCGACTAATGGGCATCGCACTTTTAGTCCCGGTTCGTGGCACCAACCGGGACTAAAAGGTCCAGACGAACCGGGACTAAAAGGTCCCGACGCGTCGCCCACCGTGCCCCGTCGCCCCCTGTGAGCACCAGCCTGCTCCCGCACCTCCTGTCCCGCCCTGCGCCTGCCTCGCCCGCCTGGCACCGGCTCCGCCCCCTCAAGGCCAGTGCCCTCCGCCCTGCGTGCCCCTCCGCCCCTGCGCCGTGCTACTATTAGATTTTTAGATGTTTTTAGATGCTATTTTTAGATGTTTTTAGATGCTATTTTTAGATGTTTTTACATTTTTTTAGATTATTTTAGTTTACATTTAGTTTAGTTTTAAGATTAGGAAAATTTCAGATGTGTAGTTATATTTATGTATATGCATAGTTAATTTAGATGTTATAATTTGTTCATAAAAATTGTGAACTTTTGTATAGAAACTTTATTTTTTTCGAATGTACGAAAATGTAGAGTGAAAACGAAAATAGACATATAAGAAAAAACAAAGGAAAAAATGAAGAAGGAAAAGAAAAACGCCTGGCTCGGCCACTACCGCATTTTCATAAAATGAATCCACCGCATTTACATGAGGGGGGACGTCGGGAAAAATAAGAAGAGGAAGAAGAAGAAAAAAAAGAAGAAGAAGAAGGAATAGAGGAGTGGAAGACTTTTTTCTTCTACTTCTACTCCTCTAGTACTTCATCTAAGTGAACGAAGAGATATCGCCTTATATGTTGGTGTAAATCTCCATCCACTAGCTATATGGGACTAAAGACCCACACCCCTTCTCCTTTAGCGAGAGACCATCGTCCTTGCAGCTAAGCCCATCTAAAGGGCCAAAAAGTTAAAACCACTGTTGCGTGTGTCTTTGTTGTACTGGGGTTGGTTGAAGGATGACGTGCATGCAGGTGAGTAACCTGTCACATGGATGGATGGGTGAAACTAGTTAACCAAAAAGTGTTTTCCTTTTTAGCTTTGTATTTAAAACTGAACCATTCTTTTGTTATGCTAATTATTAAACTGTAAACATATCCATTTAGCTCCATGCAAGTAAATTTCTTGATGCTGCGGTCACTAGCAAAGAAATTTATACTCTCAATTATAAATGTATGTACTTCATTTTAGGAGATACGTTTTAAGTTTGATCAAAAAATTATGTTAATATAACACAAATTTGTTTTATATTAGAATTACTAAAGGTTTCCATTAAAAAATTAAAAATATACTCCCATTGCAAATTTGAGGATTTATGTTATGCTCTTTCTGGTTGATTTTTTACCGATCCTTCTTATAATAGAATTGATAAATTTACTGCATGTGTTCTTTCTTATAATGAGAGATCACTTTCTTTGAACCTTTACATTGTCACTATATGAAAAGACTGTTAGAGGGAAAGTTCTTCCAATTAGATTATCAAATTGTTCGATGAGCTTCATAGTCATGGATCTAAATTTATTAATTGGAACGATGTCTTATAATGCCAAATATACATTTCTATGTCGTATATATCAACGTGATACCCAGACTTGTTTTTCTGTGACATCTTATAGCTTGTGCAAAGCTGCACCTTTTAGCGCAACACTGCATTTGTTTGCCATTATTGTGCGCTCACACTTGCTACGAAGTAGAGTGAAGTGAAAAAAGTAGCATTCAACTGTGCATTGAACCCTTCTTACTTTAGGTCCATTTTTATCTCTTGTGCGGTTAAGTGAAAACAAAAATCTTCTTCGCCCCCCTCATGTTCAAATCCTGGCTCCGCCCCTGCATACACTAGTATCCTGTGCATGATACTAATATATGATACTCCTCACTATGAGTAGGCTAAACCGGAAAGGAGGAAGTATGTATGTTAATACCTCCGTCCTGGTTTATTGGTCCCATTTGTAATTTGTGCCAAATTTTGACAAAATATTTAACTAATAAAATGTTAATGCATGCCAACAAAAATTATATCGTTGGATTCATACTTAAACATAGTTTTTAGTGATATAATTTCTGGTGACATGCATGAACATTTTATTAATTAAATTTGTAGTCAAAATTTTGCGCAAAATAGAATGAAAGCCAATAAACCAGTACGGAGGTAGTAGTACTCTAATTTACTCCCCACTGTGGCTAGTCTAAACTGAAAGAGTAGTAGTAGTATCATACCATAAAAAGCTAGTAGCACTGCTATAATATTGTCAAGCTATAATTCAAGCATTAATGCTTAGGTGAGCTGCTAAGTGTATTTTAAAAGGCTTAACAACTACTAGATTCAATTTGTACTGTTGTCTGCCGGTGCTTAGCTTTTGCCGTTAAGCTTTTTTCATTAATTTATAAGTAACTAAACCTTCTCATTCATTGGTTGACAGACATTTTGCATCATACTCAGTGCCGGTTTTTCAGGTCACCAAACTGTGTTCTCTTTCCTGTTTAATTGCTTTGTCACATAGGTTGTTTTTACCTATATAGCGGTCTCAAGTCTCAACACATTTACACATAGAGCGCTAGAAATTCCATTAGAGTTGTGGAGAGGCTGGAAATGGCACGCTGAGGGAAGGTCGCAGGAGGAGGTTGGCCTTCCGGCGCACGGTGACGCCGAATTCCTCCGTCATGTCAAACTCAACCCTCTTTTTCTTTATTTAATTCTATGTCACCTCATCATGTCTACTTAACATGCATGATACTACTCCCTCCGTTCCTAAATATAAGTCTTTTTAGAAGTTTCAAATGGACTACAACATACGGATGCACATAGACATATTTTAGAGTGTAGATTCACTCATTTTATTCCGTATGTAGTCTCTTGTTGAAATCTCTAAACATACTTATATTTGGGAACGGAGGGAGTAGTTATGATACTCTCAATACGGGTAGCCTCGTATAGTAGAATAATATGCATGATAGGTAAGTTGCAGCCGATCTTCACGAATAGAATTTTTTTAGTTTCAGTTAACTTATTTAACTCAAAAACACATTTCACTAATTAGTTCTGTTCTAGGTAGTCCTCACATAGATTTCACTCGCCGACATACTTCACAAAAATTTCAACATATGGAATGTGAAATAGGTTTGTTTCACATATTTATAGTTAAGTAGGTTGTTTCACATAATTGTTTTTGAAATAAATCTAGTTCAAATATTTCTTTTGAAATAGGTTTCTTTGAAATTTAAACATGACATGTTTCGCTCATTTCAAAACAATAATTTCACTAAAAGCAAGAACACATTCCACATGACAGGATTGAAACGTTGAAATGTAAGCTTTTTAAAAATATATCAAAAATTGATCTTGTTTTAATGGTCTTGGTGCTAGGAGTTCAAATATATAAATTATTTCAAAAGTAACATTATAATTTAAAAGATATGAAAGATTGAAGTGGTGAAAGAGAAATAAAAGCAAGGATTTGTTTCGTGCATGGCATCATCCACCTGTGAGAGGAAGAGGAGAAAGAGTGGACCATGCATGCGTACTTGTAAGAGCCACTGATTGATCTGACATAAATCAACTATGAATGGTTGGTTGTGACTTGTGAACACACAATTATGCAGATCATGTGGGCCCCATTTTGTGCATGCGTGTACCTGTAAGAGCCATTGAGTTATTGGATATAATACAACTATGAATGGTTGGCTGTGAATACACAGTTATGCAAACCATGTGGGCCCCACTTTGTGCCAATAACCAAGCCAACAGACGGCTACAGCTCTGCAACTAGCTGCATGGGTAGACTAGCACATTCATTCAAATTTTAGAATTGAAAATTAGTGGGATCAAGTCATATCTAGTTTTGAATTAAGCCCTATAGATGATGCGGGAGAAATTAATGAAGAAAGAGAGACAAGTGATTATTAGTTACTCATGGTATGATTAAGATCAGACATATCAAGACAACATAAGTCTACAACCTCATAAATAAAGTGTTGCATGACACCACATATATGTTACTCCTCACTAAGGTAGTAACATAGGCTAGTAACATACTAGTGCCTCCTTTATGCTTTACAGGGCTTATCTCAAAGTTTTAATTTTCCCGTTTTATAAGTCTCATTTCTGTTGCTTCCCATCACAGCTCAGATATCGAGGTGCATTAAATCACCGCATGCGAGGATTGAAAAAACATCACTAATGCATGTAAAAGTTCTTAGTTATTTACTCCCTCCATCACAGTTTGTTGGGCGTATCTCCAAAACCAGAATTTTTTACAATCAAAGGGAAATAAGGCGCATGTCATTCACTATCTTATTAATTGGAGCGCATTAGGCTGCTGAATTACTCCTTCCGTTTCTCCTTCTGAAGCGCATGCAAATGGAAACATGAGCTGGTTTCCTTCTTTTACTGGACGGGGAGGCTACTATGCGTTGATTTAGCAATTAATTAGGCGCATCTCCTTAACTATCGCAGCTCCAGCGCCTCGTTTATTCCTGCCAATCGCTAGCAACCTTGGGCCCAGAGAGATGTGAGGTACGCCCAACAAACTATGATGGAGGGAGTACTAGTAACGCATGCATGCACTGAAATTAATGCATTAGTAAACACAATTGTTTGAGAAAACCAAGTGCATTAATTAACTACTTTTCCAAACTACAAAATTTATTTCATCACTCACGGTCTACCTTGGTTGGTGAGAGTTTTGAGTTGAGCCCTATATGCTGGCCATAGTGGTGGTGTCTTGGCCGGTATCATGTACTCGGAGATAGCAAATATGCTGACGTGGCAGAAAATTAAAGAACAGAGAGGAGGTTAGAGTAACATAGGTAGATACTACATCATGTTAAATTATATGCTACTTTGTGTCATGCATGGCAATAAATATGATCATCTATGACACGATGCACTATGAAGGTATTATCACACACTCAAGGGCGGAGACAGGGGGCGAGCAGGGGCTAGACTCCCCCCCCCTTCCCTAACGATCTAGTGCAGATGTTAGCACTAACACGCAACAGTATATATACAAGTATTCAAGTACTACCTATCCGTATATAGGTTAACTAACAATTATACTATTAAGGCCCAAACTCAGCTGTCCACATTGTTGTGTTCGTGCCGAAGCCCAAAAAGAGCCCATGACCCACGTTGATTGGTCATTCAGCGGTGAACTGTAACTTGCACGGCGAAACCTAGCGTGCGTCTACAGTTTGTCCAGATCGACAACATGCCGCCGCCGCCGTTATTCGAGGCCACCGCTCGGCGCGATTCCAGTCGCCAGACGCCAAATAAGGGCACCACCGCGATTAGAGATGGTGCCGTTCTAGCCATGGGCTTCGTTGGCCCTGCCTCTGCTCATCCTGCCGCAATGTCGACTGCATCCGAGTCTGGTGATCATGGTGTTTATTCTTCAAACACTCAAATCTAAAGGTACTATCATCTACTTTACATTTTTGTTGATGGACTGCCGGCTACACCCTACTCATCTAGTTAATTGGTTCACTTTCATACAAGAGAACTGATATATTTACTGCATGCGTTCTTTCTTATAATGAGAGATCACTTTCTTTGAACCTTTACATTGTCGCTATATGAAAAGACTGTTTGAGGGAAAGTTCTTCCAATAAGATTATCAAATTGTTCAATGAGCTTCATAGTCATGGACCTAAATTTATTAATTGGAATGAAGTTTTATAATGCCAAATAGATATTTCTATATTGTTTATATCAATGTGCTACCCAGACTTGTTTTTCTGTGACATCTTATAGCTTGTGCAAAGCTGCACCTTTTAGCGCAACACTGCATTTAGTTGCCATTGGTGTGCGGTCACACTTGCGATGAAGTAGAGTGAAGTGGAAAAAGTAGCATTTGACTGTGCGTTGAACCCTTCTAACTTTAGGTCAATTTTTTATAAACATTTTATTAATTAAATTTATAGTCCAAATTTGGCAGAAAATAGAATGAAAACCAATAGACGAAGGTAGTACTAGTACTCCCCCGCTGTGGCTAGTCTAAACTGAAAGAGATGTAGTAGCAGCTAGTATCATACCATAAAAAGCTAGTAGCACACTAGCACTGCTATAATATTGTCAAGCTAGCTATAATTCAAGCATTAATGCTTAGGTGAGCTACTAAGTGTATTTTAAAAGGCTTAACAACTAGATTCAATTTGTACATCTGTCGGTGCTTAGCTTTTGTAGTTAAGCTTTTTTGCTTTAATTTATAAGCAACTAAACCTTTTGGGAATGGCTACAGGTCAATCGACTGACTCTGCAAAGTGGTTAGTCGATTGTTGCACAATTTGAAAACACTACAATCCAAAAGAAAACTGACTGACCCAAAACTAGCGTCAGTCAGCCAGCCCAACAAAATAACTTTTGCAGCAAAGGCTAAAACTCTATGTTTCTTTCTTCTGCGTATGTGTTAAGCCCAGAAACAAAACGGGCCTAAACCCGGTAACGTACAGATCCAACTAACCCACAGCTCACTAGGTCTTCCTCCTTCCTCCATCCCTTTCTTCGTCGACCACCCACACAGCCACCACCATGGAAGAAGAAAAGAAATCTCAGATTTGCTGGTGTCTTTTGATCTTTCTGCACAACTTCTCCACTTGATTCTTGCTGGCAAATTACTTCTCCCCCGATCTCCCAAATATTAGATCCTGCATTCCATACCATATCGATCGCAGATCTGCACAAAAATGGATGATCTTCCATTTCATACCCAGAGCACAGATCTAGCAGCAACAAAAGCAGAAGGAAGAAGAAAGAAACCTGGGGATCAAGGAGGTTCTCGTCAATCACAAGTATATCATGATTTGCTGCCCACCTGCAGTACTTTGTCTGAATTTTAGTTTAGATGTTGCATCTTCTGAACCACCTGCAAATAACCATATCATATATTAGAAATCACAGGACGAACAGCATTAAATGTTTGCTACAATCATGAAACAGAATGAGTAAAATGTACTGTACACTACAAGTAAAAAAGCATCTAACTGCAGGCACAATATCAAAAAATCATGGTGGAAATTCTTGAATTTGCATATGCAGTTAATTAAACTGGCAGGAGTTGATGTATAGCATCTTAAACTAGCTGAATGTAGAAAAATCTTTAAGTTGTAGCAGAACAACAACCTACACGCACAAATTCAGAAAATAATGATAGAGATCATTAATTTGCACTGACTATAATCAACTGCAGTTAAAAACAAAATATTCGAATTGTATATTCACAAAAGTAAACTTGGATTTTGCAGTATCATGTGATCATCTTGAATAGTACGTTTAGTTACAGTTATAGCAGAACAGAATACAGTAGAAGCAACCTAAAAACGCAGTCATTGAATCTTCGCATAAGCAAAACACAGTCATTGAATCTAAGCAAGCTAAAAACAGTTGTAGTTATATGTTTTAAGAAGCTAGAATGTCATTTCTATTGGTAAATTTGCATCTTCCATGAAATAAACTTGCAGTCCATGATCGATTTCAACATAAAATGCATTGGACATCCAATAAAACTGAACTTGTAACATCTTAAATTATGTTGAACTGTACTGCAAGTATTTCTATACATATTCAGATGAAAAACAACTTCATGATTCAAAACTAAATTTGAATTTTTACGCAATGTTCGACAGCAAGGACACAATGAGTGTGCATACAGAAGAGAAGACAATACGGTAAGCAAAAGAGATTTCTAATACTTGTAGCATTAACAAAAAGTGCTAAATAATTTTTATACAAAATTTGCAGGTGAGGAAAAATTTCTATGAAGGCAACAAACATATGCAGTCACATGAAAAATCAAACAATCGACTTTGTGTGGTTAGTATACATTTTCAAATTATTATAAGATACTCCCTCCGTCCGAAAATATTTGTCATCAAAATGGATAAAAAGAGATGTATCTAGAATTAAAATACGTCTAGATACATCCCATTTTATCCATTTTGATGACAAGTATTTCCAGACGGAGGGAGTAGCAAACTAACTTGTGGTATAATGTTTTGTTACAGGATGCACTGCTTTGACAAAAAGCTTTGTTGGACAACAAGAGCAACACTCCATGGGCTCAGTAGTCTTGTACTGCAGAGTCCTGGCAACATTCATGTGCTCTTGAATGTAAGCAGCTAGGGAAGCTCTGACATTGCAAGGGATGTACTGCATAAAAACAAGAACAAATTAAGACAACAAATAAACAAAACAAACTATAACTACAACAAGAACCTAAAATCAAATAAGGTACAATGAAAATTGGATCCTCATCAGGATAAAATTGCACACACCCTCCCAAATCAAAATTACAAGAATCAAAAAAACCTAATTCACAAATCCAAAAACCTTGGTACTTGTTATGTAATTACAAGAATTACATAGATATAAAGACTGGAAGCAAATACGCAAGAATCTACAAAGAAATTCAACCTACATGAATTACAAAGTAGCTCAAGCAAGAGGGGAAAGAAATTACTCCTATAACTATAGCAAAAATCTAATTTCCAGTAAAACTAAAAACTATAAATTAAAAGTTGCATGTTCATGACACTAACTTGCACTCATTGTCTGAAAGCAACATTCAGTACGAGTGTTAGATACAAAGGAATTCAAGTTAGATACAAGCTCAGCCAAATAACAAGATATAGCAATACTACCATTAACTAATCAATATCAATCGGGAAGCAAAAAATCTAATTCACTTGTTCAAAAAGAGTACAAAATTAGAAAGTTGCATTACTATTATACTGAACTTGCACACATTCAACATAAACAAGAAGTTTCATAAAAACCTTGGAAATTAAACCTACATAAACTAATCAATATCAACTTGATAAATACAGTGTAAATGCACAAAAAAAAACAGTGGAAATCGCCTAGAATATACAGTGTAAATTACACTATGAAAGAGAACATTTACACTGCAAGAATGATGATGATCCAGGATTTACAGTGAAATAACCCAGGAATTAGACTGTAAAGTGCCCCTATATTTACACAGTAACTTCCTGGGCAATGTAAAAACACATGGACTTGCACTGGAAAAAACCATAGAATTACCAAATGCCGCTGAACTTACAAGTACAGTGATCAGTGAATGTACAGATCAAGTACAATGAAAGTGCCCTGGATTTACAGTGTAAGAACAGTGCATTAAACTACTAAAATACATAGCAAGTACACTGAAAAAGCATCTGAACTTACAGTGTAAATACAGACTAAAAATACAGAGTAACTACAGCGATACTACCATAATAAATACAGTGTATAAATCACCAAAGAATCTACGCTAGAAATACCCAGGAAGTTTTAAAATACACTGGAAAGACCAATATCCTCCTAATTCTCGACTTTTTATACAGATCTAGTTAATTCATGGGCTACTTGTACTATTAATGATAATTCTTTTCGGAAAATGCAGATGAGGAGCATGACAAGAACAGTAACAGATGACGATCTACTGCCAATGTCACTAGAAGATCTCATTCTAAATGTGAGTATCAAAATACAGACTCAAAACTAACTGAGTTACACTGCAAATCCTGGTCGATTCAATCAACTAGGAGCATTAAAAATTAAAGAATAGAGGAATTTCAGTGCAAAGCACATAAAAATACAGAGAAAAGCACACAATTCAATAGGTAATCAAGATAAACTACCAGCGCCTACACAAGAGCAGATGGGGAACAACGGCGGATTACTCATGCCACGAAGTAGAACCAACCGCTAAAACTACAAGCGCCTACCACGAATCTACAACAACAAGGCGGCTACAAGCACCAATCACAAACCCACAAAGAAATCACGGTGGCAACTCACCTAGATCTGGAAGCTACAGACCCAGAACCAATCAAAAAAGCACAGGAACAAGAATGAGCAGAGGAAGCAGAGCGATCAGATCCAGCAAGAAACTACATGAATCCCTAACTCCTCGCACAAACCGAACAAGACAATGAGCAAGATAAAATAAGGCAGAGAGGGTCAACAAGACAAGAATACCTGAAGAAAAGAGCAGATGCAGCAAAGTCAATCCTACAGCAACCAAACCCACCGATTGGAAAGTCCTGCAAACACCATAGAAACCCACAAAGAAGCACCTAGGTAAGAAGATATAGCACAGAAACAGAAAGCAGAAACAGATGTATGAACAAACGAAGCAGACAGAGGAGATCTAGCAGCATAATCCACGAACCCTGGCTCGGGAGAGGAAGAGGAAAAGATAGAGACTGAGACAGAGAGGGGGGGCAGTGACTGACCGGGCGAGTGGAGGGAGGAGATAAAACGAGAAGAGAGGCGACGCTCTGCATTCCACCTAAACGGGCATCGCTTCTTAACGGGCGCGCACAAAACAACCACCACCCGCAGCCGCACGAGCCCACCAGAAAGAAACGGATCGACTAGCCTAAATGAACAGCACAAACGCACTCCGGCAAAAAAAAAAAAACAGCACGCATCTCAAATCACGATCCAACGGATCAGAATTCAACTGACGCAAAACTCAAAAGTCAGCTGACTGAAAAGTAGCTAAATTGAAACCTTTTCATTCATTGGTTGACAGACATTTTGCATAAGGTCAGCATACTCACTGTCGTTTTTTCGGGTCACCAAACTGTTCTCTTTCCTGTTTAATTGCTTTGTCACATAATTTTTTTAATCTATATAGCGGTCTCAAGTCTCAACACATTTACACATGGAGAGCTAGAAATTGCATTGGAGTAGTGGAGAGGCTGGAAGTGGCACACGGAGGGAAGGTCGCAGGAGGAGGTTGGCCTTCCGGCGCGCGGTGACGCCGAATTCCTCCGTCATGTCGAACTCGGCCGGGTTTGAGATGTCAGGCACCTCCCAGTCAAAGTGAAGCAGCATGCTAGCGAGAGGGAGCTCCACGGTGGCCAGGCCGAACGCCATCCCGGGGCACATTCTTCGCCCAGCACCGAACGGCAGCAGCTCGAAATTTGTCCCCCTAAAGTCCACGTCAACCCCAGCGCCAGCCTCGAAGCGCTCCGGCCGGAACTCGGCCGCGTCAGGACCCCAACATCGTTCATCACGGCCTAAGGCCCAGGTGTTGATGATGACCTGCGTGCCCCTCAGCACGTCGAACCCTAGAACTTTGCACGGTTCCTGGCACTCACGCGGGAGCATCAGCGCCAGCGGTGGGTGCAGGCGGAACGTCTCCCGGATGACGAGGCGCATGTACGGGAGCTCGCCGAGCCTGCCCTCGTCGACCGTGCCATCACCCTCGAAGGCTCGCCGTACTTCCTCCGTCGCCTTCACCATCGCTGCTGGGTTCTTCACCAGCTCCGCCATTGCCCACTCTAGAGTCGTCGCCGATGTCTCGCTACCGGCGCTGAAGATGTCCTGCACAGGTCAAACCACTACTAATAAGGAGGTGTTTATTTTTTTAAACTACGAAACGGAAGATATCCGTACGTGCGATATACAAATATGGATTGGATGCTCACAAAGATGACGCCTTCGACGGCATCCATGTCGATGACACCGTCTTTGTGTATTTTGAGGAGCACGTCCAGCACGTCCTCCTCGCCGCCCTGACCCTCCTCCCTCCTCTCTAGATGCTCGTGGATGATGCCTTTGATGATCCCGAACACAGTGCCACGGATCTCCTCGGCACGGCGGAGGGCGACGCTGAGCCGTCCAGCGAGCCACGAGGACGGCCAGAGGTCCGCAGTGTTAAGACCAGTGGCAAGGCGGACTATTCTGTCAAGCTCATGCAGGAACGTGTCCCGCTGCTTGGAGTCGCACCGGTTGCCCATGACGGCTCGGAACGTGCCGTCGGTGACCAGCGCGGACAGCAGCGCGCGCAACTCCACCACGGGGCCGGCAGACTGGATGGCGCGCAGCATGGTGGCAACCTCCTCCTCGCGGATGGCCCGGAAGGAGCGTACGCGTCCCGCCGTAAGCACCTCCGTGACGGCGATCTTACGGAGCTGGCGCCAGTAGTCGCCGTAGGGCGCAAAGATCATGTCCCGGCCACCGCAGGTCAGGACGCCCATGGTAGCCGTGAGCCGCCGCGTCGCGAACGCCAGGTCCTGGGTCTTGAGTACCTCGCGCGCCGCTTCTGGCGACGACAGCACCAGTGTGGGCACTGAGCCGAGCCGGAGCAGCATGACCGGCCCGTGGCGCCGCGCCAGGTCACGCATGGCGCGGTGCGGGAGCTGCCTGACAAGGTGGTGCAGGCTCCCGATGACCGGCAGCTGCCACGGCCCCGGCGGTAGCCGCAGGCCGTTGTTTGCCGTCTTCCTGCATGTAACTACAAGCGCCAGCGACGCGAGGACGAGAGCCCAGCCGAGGTAGACAGAGTAGTAGTGGGGGCTGGTGTCCTCCATTTGTATGTGCTGTGTTTGCATGCCTGATATTCCAAACTTGTTCGACCATATATATACATCTCTCCCGGATTTTCGACATGTATCTATGTGGAGGTAAGGCGAAAGAGGATTGATGGCACTCGATCGATCATATCCTGAGTAGAAAATATCTCAATTCTGCTTCGCCAACGATAAGATCTTATATTTACTAATTGGAGGCACCTTTCCATCCTTCATGTTAATCCACATCAGCAAGATTAATTTAGCCATTAGATTTTAAATTTAATGGTCAAGATGTCATCTATTAGAATTAAAGAAATCCGCACGTACGTAAAGTATTGAACCAACACGTACAAAGAAATCTTATAGGTGGTCTGTAATGAGTGACGGGAACTACCTAGCACCAACCACCGGTAATTTTCCAACAAAGCAGTGGCGGGTGTTATTACTTGCCCGCCACAAATTTTGTATAGAACAGTGGTGGGCGCGCGAAAAACAGCAGTGGTGGGCATGTCTAGCTTGCCCGCAACTGGTGCCTGGACAATCACTGGTAGGTAATGAACTGCGCGCGCCACAACTATATTTGGGTCTCCCGCACCATTTTTTTTTTAACTTTTCCAAGAGATTGTAGTGGTGGGCAAAGTAAGGACCGGTCACTCCTACATTCTTCCAAATTATTCGTGGGCGAATAACAATAGTTGGGGCTAAAGTTGACTACCCACCACCGCTATATTTTGGCCACCTGGCACTCAAATATAGCCATGGAGGGTGGTCTCTGTCGCCCATCCCTCTTATGTATTATATTATCCAGCTACACCTCGCATCCGCACAACCACTCACAACTTATCCGGACACATACCTCTTTCTCACAAGCAAACACAACTGCTAAAAATTCTTTTTTAGTAGTAGCATAATTTCTTTGGACCCTGTCTAGAGTTTTGCTGGGATAATGAATAATATTTAGTTTCTTATCAACTCTTTGTCCTAGAATAGCACCAATAGCATAATCATTAGCATCACACATAATTTCAACAGAAAAGTTCCAATCAGGTGGTTGAACAATAGGTGCAGAAATTAAGCCTTTCTTAAGTGTTTCAAAGGCTTCTCCACAGTTATCATCAAAAACAAATTGAACATCCTTCTGTAAAAGATTTGTAAGAGGCTTAGAAATTTTAGAGAAGTCTTTAATAAACCTCCTATAGAAATTAGCATGACCGAGAAAACTACGAATATCTTTAACATCTTAAGGACATGACATTTTCTCAATTGCATCAACTTTAGCTTTATCCCCCTCGATACACTAGTAGAAAATGGAGCTTTATTACGGGTTCGTAAGGGCCTTTAGTGCCGGTTGGGCAACCGGCACTAACGGTGGGGACAAAAGCCCTCCCCCCCCTTTTAGTCTCGGTTCAGCACGAACCGCCACTAAAGGGCCACCACGTGGCACGAGCCCGCGCCGGGGGTTGGGAGACCTTTAGTACCGGTTGGACACACCAACCAGTACTAAAGGTTTAGGGGGGTTTTGGGATTATGATTTCTTTTTCCTTTAATTTTGTTTTTACATTTAATTCTTTTTTATTTGTTGGTATTTTACGATACTACATATTGTACACGTTATGCATATATATAAATAGAATTTCTCGTAGAATATATATATATATATATATATATATATATATATATATATATATATAGAGAGAGAGAGAGAGAGAGAGAGAGAGAGAGAGAAAGAGCAATATTTTGATCCTGGGATCAGAATAGTTTTCGGATCACGGCGCGCCCTTTATAGGGCCAGAGGGGCTATTCCCGAACTTCCGAATCGGTAAAGTGGACGCAAAAAAGAAAAACGCATCTCCACCCACCCGCTGACCACTCCCCCCATGATCCCCGTCCCGGCCCGATCCCCACCTTCCCCGCCCCCCTCCACAACCGCCGCCGGGCCGCCAGCCGCTCGGCCCCCTGGGCACCACCACCACCGCCCTCACCGCGCGGGCGGATCCCGTTGGGTCGGCGGCAACCAGAGCTGAGGCCTAGCCCGCACGATCACTGGCCACTGGAGCCGCCGCATCGCGAGCGCTCGCAGGCCACCAGGCGCGCCCATCCTACCCCAACCGCTGTTTTCTCCCGCCGCTGCCAAGACACCAACCGCTGGATCCCCGTCGCCGCTACCAGGGCCCAGCCTCCGGATCCCGCCGCCGCAGCAAGGGCCTAAACCGCTGGAACCTGCCGCTGCACCAGACCCTTTCCTCCATGCTTCTTCCCCTGCTGCCGCGGCGAACCCCACATCCAACCGCCACCGTGACATCAACTGGAGGCCGGAGAGGTCCGTTGAAGTGATGGAGACGGGCGGCGAAGCTCGGGGCCACGGTGGAGGTTTCATCACGGTGATTGGGAAGAAGGCTGGTGATAACCCACAAGTATAGGGGATCGCAACAGCTTTCGAGGGTAGAGTATTCAACCCAAATTTATGGATTCGACACAAGGGGAGCCAAAGAATATTCTTGAGTATTAGCAGTTGAGTTGTCAATTCAACCACACCTGGATAACTTAGTATCTGCAGCAAAGTGTTTAGTAGCAAAAGTGGTATGATAATAAAGGTAACAGTCGCAAAAGTAAAGATAAATGTTTTTGGGTTTTTGTAGTAGTTGTAACAGTAGCAGCGGAAAAGTAAATAAGCGAAGAACAATATATGAAAAGCTCGTAGGCAATGGATCAGTGATGGATAATTATGTCGGATGCGATTCCTCATGCAATAGTTATAACATAGGGTGATATAGAACTAGCTCCAATTCATCAATGTAATGTAGGCATGTATTCCGTAAATAGTCATACGTGCTTATGGAAAAGAACTTGTATGACGTCTTTTGTCCTACCCTCCCGTTGCAGCGGGGTCCTTACGGAAACTAAGGGATATTAAGGCCTCCTTTTAATAGAGAACCGGAACAAAGCATTAGCACATAGTGAATACATGAACTCCTCAAACTACGGTCATCACCGAGAAGTATCCCGATTATTGTCACTTCGGGGTTGCCGGATCATAACACATAATAGGTGACTATAGACTTGCAAGATAGGATCAAGAACACACATATATTCATGAAAACATAATAGGTTCAGATCTGAAATCTTGGCACTCAGGCCCTAGTGACAAGCATTAAGCATAGCAAAGTCATAGCAACATCAATCTCAGAACATAGTGGATACTAGGGATCAAACCCTAACAAAACTAAGGCCCCATTTGATAGCTCTGCATTTTCTAAGTATTTTGTGAATACTACAGTTTTTCTAAATACTATGGTTTTAATTACTTTGAGCTGTTCTGTCTCCATAAAAACTGTAGTATTAATACTACAGTATTCCTCAAAATGCAGTATTTTCTCTGTCTAATAAAAAGAACCTAGGACCTCTTTTTTAAAAACAGAGCTGGCGAAAAAATGAACACGTTTCTTCATCCTCGTTCGTTCCCAGGACACCGCCGCTCACTCGTTGCTGGAGATCGTCTCTCCCTCTTGTTGCCGTGGATAGATAAAGAGACGACCATGGAAAAACGGCTAGTACGCTTAATCATATGTTCCCTTCTCAAGGAGGCCCGTGGCATGAAGCTGGCAGGCCTTGCTTTCTGAGGAAGAAACCTCCTGCTGCCTCATGAAGATTGCATCACCACGCCTCCTACTTCTCTTCGTGTGTCTGATACGGTGTCAGCCAGCTGACGGCACTGCCCGGTTTTTCTCATCTTTGTAAGCTGCAGGATGAGCTTTGGGCATGGTCGTTGACAGTTTGGCTATGGACTTTGTGCATATGGGTGGCCTTTTGCATGGCCGTTGGGTTTGTGTAACAGGGTAAGGAAGTAGAAAACGGCTAGCTAGTTATTAGGTGCGTTAATATATATGGGTGACCTATGAGGCGTACGATATCAACGGCTACACATTCTACACCGAGGACAAGGACATGAAGAGCGATGGTTATCAGAACTCCGGGGTAATGATGGAATCCTACACCGGTAACGACAAGGACAGATATTACGGAAGGATCGAGGAGATCTGGGAGCTGAGCTACGCTGGAGAGAAGGTCCCGATGTTCCGTGTCAGATGGGCCAAGAGCGTCCTAAAAGAAGACTGGTATTTCACCACCATGGTTATACCCGAAGCCAAATCCAAGACCGCGGGCGCAAACGTCACCGCGAAAAATGTGCCATGGGTACTGGCTTCCCAAATGGACCAATGCTTCTTCATTACCGACCCGTCAAAGCCCAGTCGTGTTGTCGTGAGGAGAGGCAAAAGGAAGATCATCGGAATGGATGGAGTAGCCAATGAGCAAGACTTCGACAAGTACGGCGACCCGAAGACCGAACATGACGACGACGATGAAGTAGCAGCATACACCACAAGAAGAAGCAGGACCACCCTACCTAAAGGACGTCCGTTCCACAAAAGAACTCCATTTGCGAAAAAGAAGGGCAAGAAGATTGTGAACAAATAGCTAGCTAAGATCGATTGTATTTAAATCGTAGTCTTCATTTCTCGATTGTATTTCATGGGCACTTTAATTTTGAACTCATGAATATTTTTAAATTTCATGGACACTCAATCTCGATCCCCCTCATCTCGATCGCTATCCCACCTCGCCTGATCCAGTCCCCCTCGCCGCCGAGCACCCCCCGCACCCTCTCCCCCGCTCCACCGGCCGCCGCCGCTGACCCCCCGCACACTCCCCCCTACTCCACCGCCGCTGACAACCCACCGCACCCTCCCCCGCTCCACCGCCGCCGAGCACCCCCCGCACCCTCTCCCCCGCACCCTCTCGCACCCTCCCCGGCCCGCTCCACCGTCACAAATGAATGCAACTAAAATTGAAAAAAAAAAACAAATTTGATTATATTTTCAAATAACAAATTTGATGTTATTTTAAAATAATAAATTTGATGATATTTTTTCATATTCATAAATATTTTCAAATAACAAATTTGATGATATTTTTAAAAAAATTATTACTGTTTTTATAAAAAAATATTACTGTTATGATTTAAACAAGTTTGAACATATTTAAAGACAAATAAATATCAAACAACATTTTAGGGAGCCTGGGAATCGAACCCAGGACCTCCTGGTGTGTGTGTTGCGTGCTGACCAGTCGGGCTAGTGTGTGTGTTCTGATAGAGATGCGGTTAGGTGAAATATAACCTGAGTGCTTGAACTATAATAAAAAACATTCTAATGGCGCACCACTGCGGGGTGCGCCATTGCTATCTAAAAAAACATTCTAATGGCACACCGCTGCGGGGTGCGCCATTAGTAAGCTTCCCCCACTCCACCTATTCCCCTCCCTCGCCAGATCCCCACTCGACCTAACTTTGCCCCCTCCGCCCCAACCATACGCCGCCGCCCCGCCTTGCTCCGCCCCCTCCATCTGCCGCGCCTGCACGCCGTCGGCGCCGCCGCCGCCTCTCCTTCCCCGCCTTCTTCTTCTCTGCCTTCCCTGCCTCTCCTTCCCCGCGAAGAAGCCGCCCGTCCAGGCCCAGATCGAGCCCACCCCCGCCGCCCCCGCGCCCCCCACCACCGCAGCTCCCCGCCCACCGCCTCAGCGCCCCTTCACCGCCCTCGCCCCCGCGCCTCCTAGGGTTCCGGCTCCAAGGTGGGTGGCAAGCTCGACGCGCCGCCTCCTCCTCGACGTGCTGCCTCCTCCTCGACGCGCCGCCTCCTCGACGCGCCGCCGCCTCCTCGACGCGCCGCCTCCTCCTCGACGCGCCGCCGCCCACCGCCTCCTCGACACCGGCGCCCTCCTACGGCAGCCTGCTGTTATCCCGCAGGTGATTCCTCACCTCTCCCCCCTTCCCCTCCTTCCCCTAGGCTACCTCCCGCGAGTACCACAGCCCTCTTCCCCCGTGTTCTAGGGTTAGCAAAAGTCAGCAAATTTATATTAGAAGATGTAATTCCCATTGCCCGTTTTGATGTAGATGTATGTCTAGAGGCTTGATTCCGCTGGAGTAGCGAATATGAGCTCTACCTCATTCTCCCATTCTCTCTGTGGATGTAGGCGTTTGATTCCTCTTGGCTAGGTTTTGATTTCAGTGTGGATTTGTGGTCTGTATTGGTGGGGGTTGTGCTTCTTCATGTTGATTATTGTGACAATTCTTTCTAAAATTGTGATCTAGTTAAGTGGAGTGCAGGTAGTGTTTTAGCCAAACCTCCCCCCTCTGAACTCATCTATTTACTCATATATATGAAGCAACCAAATCTCTTTGGATGTGTGTGTGTGTGTGTGTGTGTTTGCTGGTTTGCCTTTTTTTTGCTTAGTTAGTGTGTCTTTCAGTTATTGTCTCTGTTCATGCTTATCTCTGCACAAATAGTTGTTGCAACGGGCTATTGGAACTTTCAATGCTCACACTATATTAGGTTGTTTAATGTTTAGCTTGGTGTTATGTAGTACCTGTTTGTTCACTACATTTGGAGTATGGTTCTGGCTCACACTGTATTTGTAATTCTACTATAAATTTGCACCATAAATCTATTGAAATTATACTGTTAATACACTGCAATTACATGTCTACTGTATTTACCTCCTCTTCTATACCTTGTACTAGAAGTCAGCAAAAGAATATCAGTTCTACTTTGCCCCCTAGTAGATCTGGTAGAGTAAGAAACTCCCCTTATAATGATGCTTTTCTCTAGAAAAACTGATCCTGGATTTTTTTATGGTATTCTTTGTGGTATTAAGATGGAAACATGGGATACTATTTCTGTTAGGAGATGGTGTTATATTAAGATGCATATATTTTTATGTTACGCAAATTGTATCATCTTGCCACTTAAGTCAGCCTTCCCTTTAAGCAGGAAATTCAGTTAGGAGCTACTGTTAGGAGCTACTGTCAAAAACTTGAGCTACTGTCAAAAACTTGAGCTACTGTCAAAAAATTCAGTTAGGTACAGTTAGGAGCTACTGTCAAAAACTTGAGCTACTGTCAAAAAATTCAGTTATGGCATCTAGAATTATGTCAGTTTTGTTTTGTAACTAGAAGACCAAAGTGTTAGGAATTCTGTCCAAACTGTAGTTTTCAGTATTCTGTCCAAACTGAAAACTGTTAAAAAGACCATGTGTTTTTTGGTCAAAATCAGCATGTAAAACTGAAATAATCAGTCATAAAGAATATCCTCAAGACCATGTGTTTCTTGGATTTCTGTAATGATGACGGAACATTATAAAGCATTGTACTCCAGTGTGTATGAAGGATACAAAAAATTTAGCAACTTCTCTGATTTTATAAAGTTGTTCTTATATGGGTGAAACTTCACTTGTTTTTAGGCTAGTGTAGGGTGTTGCTTTATTGTGATGCCTCTGAATTACTTGTGATCACATTGAGAACGACTTGCAAAGATGATGATCATCTTTTACAGAAAGCAATTTCTGTAAACACGTCAGTAACTTTGCTAGTTTGCTGGGTTTTGTCTCCGACCATTGTGTCGTGATGAATTTGCAGGTACCCCGAGAGGCCCTTGAGTTTGCCGAAATGTCGATTAACTTCCGTTCCGGCAAATTCGGGTACTCCATATGTCCTATTTTCAGCAAAGGTCATGCTGAAATTTTCCGTGAATTTTAGCATGACTTTGCTAAAAATAGGACATATAAGGTACTTATGACTAATGCATGGGCAGGGTATCTTAGTACTTAGTTAAGTAGGATCAACTGCCCCGCCATTCTTGCTGCATTAAACCATAGGTGGCAATAGAGCCAAGTGATTAGGCCCAACTTAGAATTCTCCTTAGCATCGATAAACCCTAGATGATAAACCCAACATAGGTGGCAATAGAGCCAAGTGATTAGTGCCAAGTGATTAGGCCCAACCTAGGGTGCCTCGGCATCGATAAACCCAAAATGATGAAAACTTAACTTAGCATTTAGGGTGCCTCGGCGTCGACAAACCCTAAATGATGAAACCTTGGCTTCTATAGGGTGCCTCGGTGTCGATGAGAACCTAAATGATGTACGCTTAGGCTTTTAGGGTGCCTCGGCGTCGACAAACCCTAAATGATAAAAGCTTAGCTTTTAGGATGCCTCGGTGTCGACAAACCCTAAATGATGAGACCATGATCTTGTTCCTTGACAATAACCAACTTTTTGACCAAACATTTTTCCTATTTAGAGCGAAACATGGCCCACAACGATGAGGCCGGCGGTTCGGGCGGCAAGCAATTCTAGGAGCTATCCCAGGAGATGGAGGAAAAACCTCACCGCTATGAGGACCCCACGGAAGACACCGATCCTGACTACACAACCCCTAGTGGCGTCGGGGATGACACCACTGATGGTGCCGCCGAGGATGCCACCACTGATGGTGCCGCCGAGGATGCCACCACTGATGATGGCGGCGCACGCACAGATGGCAGCCAGCCGAAGAGGCAACGGAAGGACCGGCGCCCGAACGCGCTCCGCACCGTCAAGGAGGAATTTACTCAAGTGAACTCCGACGGGCATCCAACGGAGCCCAAACATATAGCCAAGGGGTACTCGGTTCAGCTCGGGTGCATTCTCCGGAGCACCGTCTCAATCAACACCGAGAACCTTAGGCATAAGGACCGAGGGAATTTGCGCAACCTCCTCTTCACGAAGCTGCATGAACGATACAAGTTCCCCGCTGAATTTGAAAACACACGCCTCTCAGGGAATAAAGTGAACAGTGCCGCCCTCACGAGGATGAGCACGGCACTACTAGGGAAAAGCCAATACACAGAATCTTACCAGCAGCGCGCTCTAAAATAAGGCAGTAGCGCTCCCACGCGAAACCGCGCTACTGCTCTAATTGCCATGACCTCGCAACCCAGCTAGTTATAGCAGTAGCGCCCTATAGTGAACCACGCTACTGCTATAGAAGTTAGCAGCAGCGTGCTTCTAAGAAAATCGCTACTGCTACGATCAGCCCACAAGTTTAGTCCCACCTCGCTCCACGAACAGGGTGTTTACCACCTTAAATATGTTACTTCTGAAACTATCACAACCAGTTGGTCTTCACTGAACTCTATGTGTAGAATTTGTGGCGCAATATGAGTCCTCTCTAGTTCCTACCAGAGTGGACTCATATTGACAATTCAGATTGTACACGAAAAGATCATTGATGGCCAATGTATTTTTTTATGCGTGCTTAGACTTAGTAGTAGCATTTTTCCGTAAAATGCGCTATAGCTACATTAGCTATAGCGCGGTTCCTAAAGTGCCCTACTGCTAGTTCGACTTAACCCCGCTCAAAATTTCACTAAGTCCTCCTCCCCTTGTTCCCCTACTCCTCTATCGCCGCCGCCCGAGCCCGAGCCTGCCCTCACCGCCGCAGCCCGAGGCCGCCCTCAACCTCACCGCTGCCGCCCGCCGCCGCTCTCGACCTCACCGTCGCCGCCGCCTCCCCAACCCCCTCCCCTCTCGACCTCACCACGCCGCTCTCGACCTCACCATCGTCCAGCGCCACCGAGGTACTCCTCCTTCCGTGCCTCCTCCTCCCACCGCGCCCTCCTCCCTCCTCCTCCCACCGTGCCCTCCTCCCTCCGCTTGCGGCCGCCCCCTCCCTCCTCCTCCGGCCGCCCGCTCCCCTCCTCTCTCCTCCAACCCTCCCTTGTCTCTGTTCTTGCAAATCGTAGGTGTTTTGAATAAAATAGAAGTAAGAAAATTTAGGCCAGTACGATTAATAGTAGTTGTAGTTGAACTATTTTAGTTGTAGTTGAACTAGTTTAGTAAGTAAACTAATAAACTAGTTGAACCAGTTGAATTAATAGAACTAATGTATTTTTAGTAAGATAATAATATAACTAGTTGAACTACTTTATTTTTAGAAAGAACTAGTTTTTTAGTAAGATAATTAATATAACTAGTTGAACCACATATTCTATTTATAGTAAGTTTATATTTAGTAAGAACTAGTTGAATTAACAAAACTAGTTGAACATGTCATATTTGTTGTTATTTTTTAGTTTAAGCAATTATTCGGGATGTATTAGTGATAACTTTTACGGTTTTTGCTTTTGCATAAATCAAGGAGCCCCTCCATCATCCCCGCCGTCGTCCCCGTCATCGACCCCCTCCGACATCGAGGTGAGACCAGCCAAATATCCATGTATATCTTTTGTTGCTCAAATAGGATAGTGGTTGCCAAGTGGCCGTTCATGTTCAATTTACACCTCCGAGTGGCCTATGTTTTGCCAGAGTGTTGATTAATTTCCGTTCCGGCAAATTTCAGGCGCTTGATATGTCCTTTTTTAGCAAAGGTCATGCCGGATTTTTCAGGCCTATGTTTTTTAGTACATATATTTAATTGTACAAGTTTTGAAGGCCTATATTTTTCAGACATGTCTTGGAGAGGATGAGTTTTGAAGACCATGAAAATTTTGAAACAAAGAAAATACACCTAAGGACCCATCATGATATGGATTTTGAAGTAAATCTGTTCAATGCTCAGAGCGTAACCCATTTTGGTTGCCAAAATTGGGAAGCACTTTGCAAAATGTATGGTTTTTATGAGGTTATGATTGTCACCATGGATCTTGGTGATCCTGACATCGAGCAAGACAATATGGACATTTGGGTCCTTGTTGATACGCTTCTAATTCTACCGCAATGTGAGTTTCTCAAACATAGTTATTAACTAATTTATATATTTTATTTCAAAATAGTTGACAGCTTATTTCCATTGACAGCTTATTTTGAATCTTCAAGGAATGTGCAGAAGATGGTAGACAAAACCCACTACAGTGGTGGCTCCGAATTAACTTATAAGGAGAAAAATCATCTGATCGCATTTTGTACTTTCTTTGAGAATTACAATACCTATTATCGAACTCCTCCAAATTATGGTGAATACGTGCCACTAGTGCACGTGTTGAACCACGATAACTTCTATGGAGATACCCTGGTAAGATTTTTTACTATTACGACATCCGTGCATCTTTTGCATACTTCCAAAACTAGTACATCATTGCTAACTACGAAGTTATTACTATGTTTTTCAACAGAAAATCCCGATGGATTGTGTGCCTCATCTGATGTATTACAATGGTCGCCTTGAAGTTCTGAACATACAGCCAGGTCATCCTACGGATCTCACCTGTGCATATCGGATTTCTAAAACCGGTGAACACATGCTAATCAAAGAATGGAAAAAATGTTTGGACATTCGCAAGGAGGTTCTTGGAAGTAACATTAAGCGAAAGGCAAGAATTGGAGACAGGATAATCTCCATTCTCCATAATGGAGAGTCAGGGGCTATCTTGTTTTTTGCTATTTTACCTTAGAGAATATAGTAGGTCCTAAGAGAATGTAGTAGGTCCTATGAGGTACAATATGTTTATTATGTGATACAATGTGTTAGAGTTGATGATGAGGAGTACTTGTGATTATGACTAGTGACCAATTTGCTATGTGATGTCTCATTGATGAAAACGATGATCTTGAGGAGGTGTTATATGACAATGATGTATTATGATGATAAGTTGTTAATGATATGATAATGATGATACAATGTGTTTGGGTGAAAGAACCGCGGATTAGTTTCAAGTGGATGTCCATCCACTTGAAACTAGTCCATGGTTGTTTCACCTACTCATTATGATGTAAAAATAGTCTCTAAATTCCTGTTGTATGGAAACTTGTGTAAAGGTGTATGAAATACAACATGAAATAAAAAAGAAATAAAATACAAAATAATAGTAGTAGCGCGGGCAAGGAGGAGCGCTACTACTAATTACCAGCAGCGCCGCTCAGGAGAAGCGCTACTACTAGATCATTTTAGCAGTAGCGCGGGTCCAGGCGCGCTACTGCTAAGCTTTAGCTGTAGCGCCTTATCAGTAGCGCTCCTGGCCGCGCTACTGATAGGCCTAAAACCCGCGCTGCTGCTAGGCTTTTCCCTAGTAGTGCGGCCCTGTCTACTTGGGGAAGCGCGGTGAAGAGAATGATTGAGAAAGGTGATAGTTATGAGAAGATCAAGGCGAAAAATCCTTCGATCGGCGAAGATGACTACAAGGAGTTCAAGATCAAGTGCGAGAGCAGTGCAACCTCCGAATCAAGTCAGTGGGGGAAAGAAATGCGGGAGTTGAACTTAGGGGAACACAAACTTGGTCCCGGCGGTTACAGAGTGGCGGAGCCTATATGGGACAAGGAGGACGCGGAGCGTGCCGAGCAAGGCCTACCGCCTTGCTTTGAGAAATATAGCAGTGACAAGCAGACCAGGAACTATGTCAGGGCCCGGTACAAGGAGGACCCGATAACAAAGGAGCTTACCACGGATCCGAAGACCAGGGCACTTGAGCTTGTTCTGGCGAAGGAGACTGAAAGCAGTAGTGCGGGGTCGCCTCAGAGCACCCATGCTTGGGACAGCACTCTCAATAGGGCGTTGAACGTAATGAAAAACAAGGATAAGCTCAGTAAGCCGTCGTCAGTTGGTCGTGTGGCCACCAAAGGCTTGTCCACAAAATGGTCGTCATACTATACCGCTGGTGGGCGAAAGGAGAAAAAGACCAGCTCGGAAAGCCAGTCGCGCGAGGTTCAAGAACTCAAGGCACAAGTGGCACGGATTCCGGAGATTGTCCAAGAGCAAGTGCAACAACAACTGGGATCGACGCTCACCGGCATTATGCCTACCTTGATTCATGGGTTGACGACGTGGATTGCGGGTGGCCAACAGGGGCCGCCCCCGATTCCCAGCTTCACAGCCAGCAACTCGCACAATGTGCAGGCGGCGCCATTGGTGTCTCCAGCGGCGGCGGTATTGGTGTCTCCGACGCCGGCACGACCAGCATTGGAGCTTAATGCACCCGGGTGTACGCCGGCCGGCACCTCGGCAGCAAACGGCCCCTCCGTCAGTTGCTCGCCCGCTGTTGGCGGTGCCTCGACATTAGCCGAGCTCAACGCCATCATTACGGTAACTAATTAAGCCTCTCGGCCGAGGACTTCATCTCCTTTTGCCTTTGACCGGGCATCCCTGACGCCCTACATGTTTTCGCAGGGCGCTGCCGACGTTCCGTGCACTCTCCTGCACTTCGTGAACGACGAGTTGGTCGATGTCGCCATGGGCAAAATCGTTCAACCGGGCAACCCCGTGTTCCACGGTAAACGGATGCCACCCACCGTGTATAGGGTTCAACTGGTTCGGGTGCTGCCAGGCTGCGACGAGTTGTTACCTCCGATTCGACCCGCCGGGGCCGACGAAGATGATCTGATGAACCTCAGTGCCTGCCTAAGCTGGCCCCTGCCTTGGCCGAAGAGCCAGATTCGTTTGGGGGTGGGGGACACCACCCCAAAGAAAACACTGCCAGTCGTGCCGGCGCCAAGCCATGGCAAGACCGCCGCAACGCTACCGGACATGCCGGACATCCCTATGGCACAGGATCCGAACATGCATATGGCACAGGATCTAGACGACGATGACAACGACGACGGCCGTACATTTAGCAACGTTGATAAGTACTTTGCCGAACATGGGTACGATGACGAATTCTGCGGGCCTCTTTCTCAAGAACCCAACCCTACAAAAGACGGCCGCGGTCTAGCTGGTACGGCGGAGAAACCCAATTGCAACAGGCGTCGTCTGGCGTTCAGTTCTCAGGAGACGCCTCCAGCTGCCGACTTCACCAAGCCTCAGATAGCCGAGGTGCCAAATATTATCAGCCCCAACACACTCAAGAAGGCGGTCTATGGGCAGAACTCGGTCCCGTTACAACAGAAGAAGAAGGGACGGAAAAGAAAGAGTAACAAGGGTGCGAGCCAGCCGGCATCGAGTACGATCCGTGCTCAGGACGGGCCACCTTCACCTAAGGATATCTCGAGGAGGGTGCATGTGGCGGGTAGGGCGATGCTACCGACAAATATGCTCAATGCTGCAACCGGTGCTATGCGGAGTCTGCATGACAGTGTTCTTTCTTTGGAGAAGCGGCGTCTCAGAGAGAATGATGTGGCATACCCGGTTTTCGTGGCCAAGGTGCCAGAGGGCAAGGGCTTTGTGGATGGCCCCATCGGGGGTACGATCATCCCGCGGTTTTATGACATATTTGCTATGTTTAACCTTCATCCGCTGCACTACACGTTCGGCTATTTTCGCTGAGTATGGAGATGCGGATCATTAGAGACAAGACCCCGGACATCGTGATAGTCGACCCCTTCTACATGCGTGCCAAGAACTTGTGCAGCGCTGGGGACCGGCATGTCGCGAGTTCTTACCTCGAAGGCGTCATTGTGGCAAACCCAGATAAGGATAACTTCCTCGTGCCTTACTTTCCCGAGTAAGTCATCCCCTAACCGCCCCGTAACATATGATTTCTTAGATTTCGATCGTTCTTTTTTTTCTAACATTCCGTGTTCTGTGCAGTGACACACATTGCACACTCATCCTCTTAAGCCCGAAATATTCCATGGCCACGTATTTCGACCCGGACCGTGACTCCAAGATAGACTACACAAATATCAAGAAAGTTCTTGATGATGTTCTTCCCGGCTATGCCAAATCTGGAGGCACCTTCGCCAAGCCAGTTCGTAGGCGGTACGGCGTGCACGTGTTTGCCCACAATACAAAGTTCTCCTGCGTCAAGCAGCCACCTGGCGGTCAGAAGGATGCCTACTACACCCTGCATCACATGCGGGCGATCGTACGGGACCATCATCACCTTCTGCTACCAGATAATCTCAAAGATTGGGCCGTGAGTTTGTCCGCAATCCAGGACGCGGACATCAGACAAGATTCTTTCGCATCCAGTCGGAGTTTGCGGAAATTATCCATCAAGATGTCCTTCGTACCTAGGGGCAGTTCTACCTCAGATATCAACCGTCCAACAGTGAGATAGACACAACGCTACAAATGCAGGCTGACAACGCCCACGATTTCATGACCATCACGACAGACGGCGGCTTCATCCACGCTCCGGTCCCCATGAGTCGAGTCGAAAGTAGTGATGCTATGTGTAGTTCTGAAACATTGCTTGGCTCATGTTGTAATTAAACTTTAATGAACTTGTATGTCTCTTTGGTTTGGACAGTCGTTCAACTTAGATGTAATCGATGCTATTTATTAGTAGGACCATGAATCATGCTATTAATGCCTTGCTTTTCTCTTCCGATCCTTTTGTTGCATACTTATATATTGCTTATGTATTGTCTGTTGTTTGGCTTGTGCATAGAGATGCCGTCGTATGTCGTGTACAAGGGTAAGGTTCCTGGAGTCTACGACGACTGGGAGGAGTGTCGAAGACAGGTTCACCGTTTCAGCGGTAACAGTTACAAAGGGTACACCACTAGGGTGGAGGCAGAATCTAGATATGCCTGATATCTAGCGGGAGAGAGGAGGGAGCGTTGGAGGAACCGGATGAAGACCAGTTTCATCGCAATGATGCTCATCGTGATGACCGCATCTCTCTTCTATGTGATGGAAGTTTAGATGTTCGATATCGACTTGTAATGTGAAGACAAACTTGCTACTCGCAGTCTCGAGACTTGTAATGTTCTATCTTTGTTCGGTCTTTTGAATTTCGAGACTAATATGATGAATTGTATTCGGAGACTAATCTTCTATTGTATTCGATGAATCTGCTATTGCTGCGTGGTGTTGTCTAAATTCTGTCCAATAATATATTTTGTAACCTGTGAAAATATCAGAAAATAAAAAAAATCCCTAATATTCATACTAGTGGTGCACCACACAAGACACTAATGGCGCACTGTGATAATCACACTAATGGCGCATCAATCACTGGTGCGCCATTAGTACGCCAAAGCACATGGGTACATAGGCCCCCTGGGAGGAATTCTAATGGCACACTACGTGGTGCGCCATTAGAACTCCAGATACTAATGGCACACCAGTGGTGCGCCATTAGAATTTAATTCTAATGGCATGATGCTAGTGGCGCACCAATAGTGCGCCATTAGTAGGCAAAACTGGTGCGCCACTAGCATGCCTTTTCCTAGTAGTGGCAATGACGACACCCATACTAAAAGTATTGTCCCCAAGCAAAGCATGTTGAAGAATGATAATATCAGGAACGCTCAAATTCCCACTATTTCCACGACCAATCAAGCATCTACTAGCAAATATAGCAAAATAGCGTAAAACAGGAAAGTGTATGCTAGAGACCTTCGCCTCGGAGCCCTTCTTTGGCTCTTCTACATCGATAGTATTAACAAAGCCACCCACATCATCGCGATGGGGTTCATCTAATTCTCCCTCATAAGGTATCCTACATACCGCGCAAAAATGACGTAAAGACATTTCTTTGAATTCATCATATAAATGAAATGATACTGCAGGCGGTGATTTCTTAGGATAATAATAAAAGTTTTGCACGAAAGTATTGGTGAGTACGAGATACTGATTGATTCGGTCGTTCACGAAACCGGTGAGGCCTGCAGTCTCAATTAATTCATAAAAGTCTTCATGAATTCCGGCTTCTTTCAAGAAATCCTCACACGGCCATTCACACGACCGTACTTCCGCTAAGCGAGGAAGATTATACTTGGGTTTTTCCTTAGAACTTTGGCTAGAAGAACCTTTAAAGAGCCTCCTTAACATTTTCTGAAAATTTCTGAAATTTTAGTAACTTCAAAATAAAAGTGAATAAAACTAAACAAGATTAATAGCAACTACTCCTACAAGTGCCTAGAGCCTATATCATGCATTGTAATTGCTTGGAACCTCAAAAATTTAACATGCAAGTTCAAGAACATGGTCACCTGTGCAGCAAAAATTTGCAATGAATAAAGCACTAGAACAAAAACTAATTGGACCAATGGAGGAGTCACATACCAAGCAACAATCTCCCAAAGCAGTTTTGCGAATGGAGCTTTGAGCTAAGAGATCGAAAATCGCAGCAAAACGAGCTAGAACTCGTGCTTCAGGTGGATGGGGATTTTTTTGGGTACAAGATGAAGTGTGTGGGTGCTAGCATAAGTGGAGGGGAGCCACCAGGGGCCCACGAGACAGGGGGGCGTGCCCTCCTCTCTCGTGGTCTGGTGCTTGCCCCTCCTGGAGTGTTTTCAGTGCCTAAAATCCTCAAATATTCCAGAAAAAATCATACTAAATTTGCAGGGCATTTGGAGCACTTTTATTTTCGGACTATTTTTTAATGCACGGATAAATTAGAAAACAGACGGATAATATTATTTTTGCTTTATTTATTCTAAAAAAACATAAAGTAAAAAGAGGGTACAGAAGGTTGTGCCTTCTAGTTTCATCCATCTCGTGATCATCAAAATGAATCCACTAACAAGGTTGATCAAGTCTTGTTAACAAACTCATTCCGAATAACACGGAACCGGAGAAATTTCGAATAACACTAAGTTATCTCAACGGGGATATGAAAATCCCCAATAATAAGAATATCATGCTTTTTCTTGACAGTAGGGAGAGGAAATTCAAAACCTCCAAAAATGATAGTTGGAACTTTTTCAATAGAATTGATGCTAAGAACTTGAGATTGTTTCCTCGTAAAGTGTACCGTATGCTCATTACCATTAACATGAAAAGTGACATTGCCTTTGTTGCAATCAATAACAGCCCCTGCAGTATTAAGAAAAGGTCTACCAAGGATAATAGACATACTATCGTCCTCAGGAATATCAAGAATAACAAAGTCCGTTAAAATAGTGACATTTGCAACCACAACAGGCACATCCTCACAAATACCGACAGGTATAGCAGTTGATTTATCGGCCATTTGCAAAGATATTTCAGTAGGTTTCAATTTATTCAATTCAAGTCTACAATATAAAGAGAGAGGCATAACACTAACACCGGCTCCAAGATCACATAAAGCAGTTCTAACATAATTTCTTTTAATAGAGCATGGTATAGTTGGTACACCCGGATCTCCAAGTTTCTTTGGTATTCCACCCTTAAAAGTGTAATTAGCAAGCATGGTGGAAATTTCAGCTTCCGGTATCTTTCTTTTATTTGTGATGATATCCTTCATATACTTAGCATAAGGATTTACTTTAAGCATATCAGTTAAGCGCATACGTAAGAAAATAGGTCTAATCATTTCAGCAAATCGCTCAAAATCCTCATCATCCTTTGACTTGGATGGTTTAGGAGGAAAGGGCATGGGTTTCTGAACCCATGGTTCTCTTTCTTTACCGTGCTTCCTAGCAACAAAATCTCTCTTATCATAACGTTGATTCTTTGATTGTGGGTTATCAAGATCAATAGTAGGTTCAATCTCTACATCATTGTTTTTGCTAGGTTGAGCATCAACATGAACATTATCATTAACATTATCACTAGGTTCATGTTCATCACCTGATTGAGTTTCAGCATCAGAAATAGAAATATCATTGGGATTCTCAGGTGTGTCTACAGTAGGTTCACTACAAGCATGCAAAGTCCTATAATTTTTCTTTTTCTTCTTTTTAGAAGAACTAGGTGCCTCTAAATTATTTCTCTGAGAATCTTGCTCGATTCTCTTAGGGTGGCCTTCAGGATACAAAGGTTCCTGAGTCATTCTACCAGTTCTAGTAGCCACTCTAACAGCAAAGTCATTTTTATTATTCAATTCATCAAGCAAATCATTTTGAGCTTTAAGTACTTGCTCAGCTTGAGTAGCAACCATAGAAGCATATTTGCTAACACGGTGAAGTTCATCTTTATCTCTTGCCAGATTATCACTTACGCGTCCTATCTCGAAAGCATTATTCTTTAACTCTCTACCAACATAAGCATTAAAACTTTCTTGTCTAGCCATAAAGTCATCAAATTCATCTAAGCATGGGCTATGAAATTTAGTAGAGGGTACTTCAATTTTATCATATCTATAGAGAGAATTTACCTTTACTACCTATGTCGGGTTATCAAGACAATGTGGTTCTTCAGGCGGTAAATTAAGACCATGTATTTCTTCAATAGGAGGTAAATTCTTAACATCTTCAGCTTTAATACCTTTTTCTTTTATTGATTTCTTTGCCTCTTGCATATCTTTAGGACTGAGAAATAAAACACCTCTCTTCTTCGGAGTGGGTTTAGGAATAGACTCAGGAGTTGGCTCAATTGGTTCAGGAATTACTTCAGGAATTGGCTCAGGAAGAGTCCAATTATTTTCATTAGTCAACATATTATTCAATAGTATTTCAGCTTCGTCGACTGTTCTTTCGCTGAAAACACAACCAGCACAACTATCCAAGTAGTCCTTGGAAGCATCGGTTAGTCCATTATAAAAGATATCAAGTATTTCATTTTTCTTAAGAGGATAATCAGGCAAAGCATTAAGTAACCGGAGAAGCCTCCCCCAAGCTTGTGGGAGACTCTCTTCTTTGATTTGCACAAAATTATATATTTCTCGCAAGGCAGCTTGTTTCTTATGAGGAGGGAAATATTTAGCAGAGAAGTAATAAATCATATCCTAGGGACTACGCACACAACCAGGAGCAAGAGAATTATACCAAGTCTTAGCATCACCCTTTAATGAGAATGGAAATATCTTAAGGATATATAAATAGCGAGACTTCTCATCATTAGTAAATAGGGTAGCTATATCATTCAACTTGGTAAGATGTGCCACAACAGTTTCAGATTCAAGGCCATAAAAAGGATCAGATTCAACTAAAGTAATAATATCAGGATCAACAGAGAATTCATAATCCTTATCAGTAACACAGATAGGTGAAGTAGCAAAAGCAGGATCAGGTTTCATTCTAGTATTAAGAGACTGTTGCTTCCATTTAGCTAATAATTTCTTAAGATCATTTCTATCATTGCAAGCAAGAATTTCCATAGCATATTTTTCATTCATAACATAACACTTAGGAACAACAGGTAAAACATAATCATTGGGGGGACCTTCATCATCACTATCATCTGTAATAGGATCTTCAATATTTTCATTCCCCCTAACTCTAGAAAGTTGTTCATCTAGAAATTCACCTAATGGCAAAGTAGTATCACGCACAGAAGTAGTTTCATCATGCATAGCAAAAGTGGCATCATCAATAACATGCGACATATCAAAATTCATAGCACTAGCAGGTTTAGGTGTCGCAAGCCTACTAATAACGAAAGGAGAATCTAGTGCAAAGCTAGATGGCAGTTCCTTACCTCCCCTCGTAGTTGAGGGCAAAATAGTAGTTCGATCGTCTTTCAAGTTCTTCATAGTGATCAACAGATATAAATCCCAAGTGACTCAGAGAATAGAGCTATGCTCCCCGGCAACGGCACCAGAAATTAGTCTTGATAACCCACAAGTATAGGGGATCGCAACAACTTTCGAGGGTAGAGAATTCAACCCAAATTTATTGATTCGACACAAGGGGAGCCAAAGAATATTCTTGAGTATTAGCAGTTGAGTTGTCAATTCAACCACACCTGGATAACTTAGTATCTGCAGCAAAGTGTTTAGTAGCAAAAGTGGTATGATAATAAAGGTAACGGTAGCAAAAGTAAAGATAAATGTTTTTGGGTTTTTGTAGTAGTTGTAACAGTAGCAACGGAAAAGTAAATAAGCGAAGAACAATATATGAAAAGCTCGTAGGCAATGGATCAGTGATGGATAATTATGCCGGATGCGATTCCTCATGCAATAGTTATAACATAGGGTGATATAGAACTAGCTCCAATTCATCAATGTAATGTAGGCATGTATTCCGTAAATAGTCATACGTGCTTATAGAAAAGAACTTGTATGACGTCTTTTGTCCTACCCTCCCGTTGCAGCGGGGTCCTTACGGAAACTAAGGGATATTAAGGCCTCCTTTTAATAGAGAATCGGAACAAAGCATTAGCACATAGTGAATACATGAACTCCTCAAACTACGGTCATCACCAAGAAGTATCCCGGTTATTGTCACTTCGGGGTTGCCGGATCATAACACATAATAGGTGACTATAGACTTGCAAGATAGGATCAAGAACACACATATATTCATGAAAACATAATAGGTTCAGATCTGAAATCATGGCACTCGGGCCCTAGTGACAAGCATTAAGCATAGCAAAGTCATAGCAACACCAATCTCAGAACATAGTGGATACTAGGGATCAAACCCTAACAAAACTAACTTGATTACATGGTAAATCTCATCCAACCCATCACCGTCCAGCAAGCCTACGATAGAATTACTCACGCACGGCGGTGAGCATCATGAAATTGGTGATGGAGGATGGTTGATGATGACGACGGCGACGAATCCCCCTCTCCGGAGCCCTGAACGGACTCCAGATCAACCCTCCCGAGAGAGATTAGGGCTTGGCGGCGGCTTCGTGTCGTGAAACGCGATGAAACTTTCTCTCTAATTTTTTTCTCCCCGAGACGGAATATATGGAGTTGGAGTTGAGGTCGGAGGAGGTCCAGGGGGCCCACGAGATAGGGGGCCGCGCCCTAGGGGGGCCGCCCCCCTGTCTCGTGGACAGGCCGTGGGCCCCTGGCAATAATTCTTTCGCCAAAAATTCTTATTAATTCCAAAAAGTACCTCCGTGGATTTCCAGGACATTCCGAGAACTTTTGTTTTCTACACATAAAACAACATCATGGCAGTTCTGCTGAAAACAGCATCAGTCCGGGTTAGTTTCATTCAAATCATTCAAGTTAGAGTCCAAAACAAGGGCAAAAGTGTTTGGAAAAGTAGATACGTTGGAGACGTATCAGCTGGCGGCAGGATCCGGTTAAAAAGAGCATCTCCGGCTGCCTGCCAGGAACATGGCTGGAACCGGGACATGTTTGTGCAAATTGTGCTCAAGGGTGTCCCTGTGGCCTGTGTTCGTTCATTACAGCGGTGTGGCTCTGCCATGCCACCACGCAGCCTTACCCTAGTGGGGACCCATCGTTGCAGCACCCAAGCCATTCGCCGCTGCCCCCTCCGGTCGTTCAACTATGCAGCCCCAAGACGTTCACCCCTTCAGTCACCCGGTTCCCACTGCTGCAGTGCCCGGATGAGGCCCATATCCTTCTTCTTCCATGCTCGTACTGATTGCATATTTTCCATAATTTTGCGCCCAATTTATTCAGAGAGATGCATCTCGAGGAGGCCTCGACCTGCAGCTAAAAGAGGCCTCGACCTGCACCTGGCCACGCGCCGACACGGCGGTCTACAACCTACAGCTGGTGCCGCACGCCCATGCCGTTCAACTTTGGCGCAGCAGGTCGTTCAACTCCGTTCGTGCTCCTCTTAGATAACCGTCAGTCAAGATTGAACACAAAATATCAATCAAGAAAAGAACAGTTGGCAAGTTTTTGCACTTGCGTTTCAGCAGAACAAAAGAGAACCTGTGGCTTTGTGGTTCCATGCCAAATTATTGAGCGAATTGACGGAGGCCATGTGCCGGAGAACAAAAATTTGAAGAAATCAACTAAAGATTGTGTTGACTCTTGATGGATCCATGTATGCGTGTGCATAGCTGAAGTTCAACTATGGAGCGGAGAGCCGGAGGACGGCGAGCGTCAGCGTGATGGAGGATTGCGGGCCAACTCAAATGCCACACACGGGTTTGTGTTAGTGTGCTTTGGTGTGTGCGTTCTTGGTGTGGCGTGACTACTTGAGTGTGCGTGTGTGTATTGTAGCACGCATACTTGTTGTGTGGTACCCCGTTTCTCTTTGTTAGGTGTGTGATCCGATGTGTTTCATTTTAATAGAAACTTTGCCCTTGAAAATAAGTAGAAGTTTCAAAACACAGTCTAATTTTAACATGTACAATTACAATTTAAAAAGAAGTGTTCGTTCATAAGAATAAAAAATTAACATAGCAAAGTGTGCAAATCGGTTAAAAAACACTAGTATTTCATGGATAAAAAATCCAGGCATTCGTTCATAAGTGAAACACCTCAAAAGTCGTAGATGAGTAAAAATCTAGAACCACAAGTTCGAAAAGAGAAAAAATAAAATGAAAACTAAAAATGTTCATTCTTACAAAATTAAATAAGAGGAGAAAGACCATCAAACTATCCCACAACGGAAGGTCAAAATTTTCCTTTTATAAAATATAAAACTAGGAAGTTCAAATTTAAATAGCACATTAGTTGCTGTTTATATAAAAAAAATAGATTTCCCCGTTTGTAAAAAATAAAACCAAGAAGGTCAAATTAAAATAACAGAGCAGTTCGATGCTCAATAAAATTTTGGATTTTTCTCGTTTCTAAAAAATATCCAATTCTTTAAAAAAGTTTGATTTTCTTCGTTTTCAAAAAATACTAGAGAAGGCCAACTCAAAATAACACAGCAGCTCAAAAAAAGTTTATAAAAAATGGAGTTTCAAAAAAATAGAAAATTTGCAATAACCGAGAAGGTCAAAAAAACATAGAAGTTAAAATTTGAAAACCCTAGAAGTTCAATTTGAAATAACCGGGAAGGTCAAAAAACCTAGAAGTTCAAAGGTAAAAACCTAGAAAATTGTTTGTTTATTTAAAACCATATTTTTCTCTAATAAGTTCAAAGTAAAATAAGAGAGAAGTTCAAAGGTTAAAAAAACTTAGATGTTTTCTCGTTACTAAATAATAAAATGAAGAAGTTGAAATTAAAAAAAGGAATTAAAGAATCGGCCATGAAGATCAAAAATAAAAAAAGCCAAAATCATGTTTATTTAAAAAAAAAAAGCTTTACTCAAAAAAAATGTGAAGTTCAGATAAAAATAACACAGAAGTTCAAAGTATATTAAAACCTAGGATTTAGGAGATCAAAAAACAAAAACAAAAAACAATGTCATTTTCGGCATTTTGCCCCAATACTAAAGATAAAAACCAAGAAGTTCAACTTTAAAAAATGAAGTAGTTCATTGCATATTAAAAACTCAGTTTTTTCTTGTTACTAAATATTAAAACCAAGAAGTTCAATTTTTAAAAAGCAGAGTAGTTTGACATTTATTTGAAAACTCAATTTTTCCGGTTACTAAAGAATAAGACCAATAAGTTCTATTCTAAATAATGGAGAAGTTTCATTAAAATAAACCTATAAGTTCAGATTTAACGAAGCGGCTCGATGTCTATCAAAAAGTAGGATTTTTTCCGTTACTAAGAGAAATAAAACTAGGAAGTCCAAATTAGAAAGATAGAGAAGTTCGATGATTATAAAAAACTCAGATTTCCCTCGTTATTAAAGAATGGAAAACAAGAAGTTCAAAAATTAAATAACAAGATGTTCCACTTTTAAACATAGAGTGCTTCAAAATTTCATAAAAAATTAAAATTAAACCAAGAAGTCCATATTAAAAAGATGGAGAAGTTCAAACAAGAAGTCCATACTAAATAATAAACTCAGATTTCCCTAGTTATTAAAGAATGCAAACAAGAAGTTCAAAATAAAATAATAAGAAGTTCAACTATTAAAATAGTGCACTTCAAAATTCATAATAAAAGATTAAGAAATAAAACCGGACGTCTATATTAAAAAGATGAAGAAGTTTGATGATTATAGAAAACTCAAAATTTCCTCGTTATTAAATAATGGAAACAAGAAGTTCAAAAATAAAATAAAAAGAAGTTCAACTATTAAAAATATAGCGCTTCATAAATTAAAAAAAAGGATTCAGAAAATCAGATTAAAAATTCATAAAAAACTCAAAAAAATTCACATAACCGAGAGAAGTTCAGGTTGATAACTGTCAGAAGTTCATGTACTACATGGTGTGTATTTTTATTAAAAATAATAAAAAAGTAAAAGCTAAACTTTTTGTTGTTATAAGTTGAAGTCCTTCGTCGGAGAAAGTTCAAAAAATTATTGTGAGAGAGATTTGTACAAAAGGAATATTATTTGTGTAACACTAACGAATGGATGAAAAAATTACAAGTGAAAATACGTCACAAAAGTTCAACTTAAAACAACAGGAGGTTCAACTACTACACTGAATGAATTTCACATGAAAAACTTTTAAAACCGTTGCGAGTATGAAAAAATGATCAACACGGGAAAGTTGCGTGTCTACAGCAACTTTCCATCGGTATATCACTTGCTCAATTCCAGTGAGTGTTCCGGTGCGTGGATGAAGGGCTACGGGCAAAAAAAGCACGTGAAAAATAGAGTGAAGTTCAAGGTTTCATACCGAGAAGTTAAGGTACTTCACGCGATGCATTTTTGACGAAACTGTTTCGCAATAAAGGCAGAACGAATGATCTCGCCGTTTTTGAAATTACTTGAAAACGGCTGGGAATCAGAGAAAACTGTCAACATGAAAAAGTTTTGCATTTTCCATAGATTTTCAACATTATATTATTTTCCCCATTTCGATAAAGTTTGTAGAAATTAAGGCGAAAATACTTTTGCAACCATTTTCAAATTATAATTAAAACCATAGAGAATTTGGAGAAAAAATACATAACAAAAAGTTTCTCATTTCCTCAAGCTTTCCAACGCCGTATCATTTGCTGCATTCGGAGTTACTATCAAAAAATTAGCATGAAAATACAAACTCGGTGGAAGTTGTACTGTTTGCTAAATTACTCTTAAACACTTGAAAATTAGAAAAAACTTTCAACATGTAAAATTTGCGCATTTGTTAAGCTTTCCAACACCATATCATTTGCCTCAATTGGATTAGCCGTTTAGAAATGTCATCGAAAATACGAACTCGGTTGTTCGGTCTGTGAAATTTTACAATTTTTCAAATTACTCTTTAACCATAAGGAATTAGAGAAAACTTTCAACATGTGGAAGGAACGGTTTTACAGCAGCTTTCCAATGCCATATTATTTGCATCATTCCGATAAATGGTTTAGAAATGCGATCAAAAATACGATTCAGGTTTTTTATTTGAAGGAAAAACGGTTTCAAAAACTGCTCTTAAACCGCTTACATTTTACCAAAAATTTAACTTGTTCCATGATACTCGTGTCCATAGCTTTCCAACGGTATATAGCAAGCCCCATTTGGACAAAGTTGAGGGAAGTTCAACCTAGCACAGGGGGAAGTTCAGGTCGAACAACTCAGGCTGTAAAATTGCAAAAAACGCGAGTTCATCACGACCCGAGTGCAAAATCCGCCTATGAGCGAGATTCCTATTTAAAATGCGTATTTAGTTGCTAAAAATCGTTTGCAGATTACACTTATATCACATAGAACACGACTAAGCAGAATAATTCGCGCGGAGAGACACAGTTGTGAAGATAGCCCGAAGGTCGGGTTTGTACAGAAGGAAGTTCAGGCGCGTTACTCAGGCAGTTCAGGTTGTGATCTGAATATTATTCTGATCCACTGATCAGAATAGTATTTATGTGTGTGTGTGTGTGTGTGTGTGTGTGTGTGTGTGTGTGTGTTTATACACACACACACACACACACACAATTTCTCCTACATGGAGGCACTACTCCAGTGGTAGCGGGTAATGGAATTCTCCTTTGGGATGTATTACCTGGTCGAGCAAAAATCCCGCTATTTCTTCTTGAAGTGCTCGTACGCGATCCACTGGTAGGAGCTTCTCCCGCACGTACCGGAACTTTAAAGGAGGAGATCAAAAAATATGCATGTATTAGTTGTGTGTATATATATTAGATATCGATAATGATGTAAAATTTGTGAATAGTGCTCTGGCAATGTACCCATTGTTGTCTATCATCTCTACTTCTTTCGGATGCCATCATGCGAATGTTCTCGCAAACGTAGTATGTACATAAATCATTCCCCGACAACTGCTTCATGCACTTTACGAGAATAGAATTCAATCAGATAATAATTAATCAAGCATGATAAAATGGTACTCCCTCTCCCTCAGTTTATAGGGCGTGCGCGTACCTCTAGGTCGTCAATTTTACCAACCTAATAAAAGTCATATATTACAAAAAATATATCAATACAAACTTCAGATGTTCAATTTTCAAAAAGTATATTTTTTGTGTTATATAATTTATTTTAGGGTGATAAAATTGGCAACCTAGGTATGCGCGTACGTCTTGTAAACTGAAACGGAGCTAGTATATTGAAACTATAATTAAAGAGATGATAGCTAGCTAGTACTACTTAATTAATTACACCTTGGGTCGAAACCAATACAGCTTTTCTTTCCATGGACCTGGAACCTCTTTCCTGAACTTTGGCCAAGTCCTGCCCGCCGGCAAAGAAAATGAATAAAGGAGTTATTAATTAGTTGATATCAGGAAATGACGAACTAAAGAGGCCGACATATAGTTTGATGATGATTGAAATTACCTGTTGACTATCCCCTTCAAAATTTCATACTGCTCGACTGGTTTAAGTAGCGAATCCAGAACTTCAACTTCTCCATCTTCAACTCGAATGATTAACAAGACCTAGTGGTAACTCCATGCACACACGTTTGCATGTGTAAATTAAGTGGGCATGTGCATAACACTCATCAACTCCTAAACCCTATACACTTATTAATTAACATCTAGCTAGTAAGCAAAAACAGAATTTCTAGTACAAGACAGTGTGACTCACCCGAAGTGGTAAGGAAGTAGTATATATCTTGATTGGTATTTAGGCGCTTCAAGAACTCTAGGAAGCTATTCTTTGTATCTTGTTGATAGAATGGCTTTGACCATGTCACTTGATTAACGATATTTGGGTCAATGAACCCAATGCCATACCGTCCCGCTTTTTTCATTTCATAGATCTTCATTTTGTATAATACCATAGAAAAGAATATAGTGAGGATAATTGCAGGTAATGATCAACGAGCACTATAGGTAGCTAGAAACTTAATTAAATTACAGAAAGAAATCACTTACAGACAATATCAACTGGCGACAGATTTGTCGAGTGTGTCTTGATTGAATAACTGAAACAGTTCTGTAAACTCAACATACAGAGCATTCTCATGGTAGTAATGATCTGCCTTGACTTTCACCATGAGGGACTCTCGATTGGTATTCTTGGTAATTTTCATGTACCATTCATGCAATTGATACATTCTGGTTGAGAGCTTCTTGATATTCTCATGCTTGACCAAAGGTTCACCGCGGACATAGTTCCGTTTTATTTCCGCCTATGTAATCAATGGTGTGGGCTCGAGCTCTAGGAGTTGTTCCATAGTGACATCGGCTTCTTCAGCCATCCTTCTATGATCGTCGGTTATTACCGGCAGATCGTAGCTGATACTCACATGTCTTGATGGTACAATGAGTGGGGGGCGGGGGGTCGATTGCACCGCATGTTCTTCCAGCTAGTGAACAGTTTCCCGCTTTTCTTGGCAACTGCTTGGCTGGAGCTCGAGCTCGACTCCTTCTTTCGGCGATCATGTGCGTTCCTGATTTGGCGCTCATAGTCTGAGTCAACAGGCTTGGGAGCTAGTGGCTGAGCAATACGAATAAAATACTCCGAGAGTTGGGAGCACAAAGTAGAGTAATGAGGAACTTAATTTTGCTCGAGTATTGACTGTAAAGAAGACCAGAAGGGACTACAGTTGCAGGTGGAGTCACATGCAGTCTGGGAGTAGCAGCGGTGCTCATAGTGTATCTCAAGTCCAATATACATGGAGGTTCGACGCATGGATGAATTCAAGATGGTGAAGAATATTCGCCAAGGTGGAGTTTGTTAGAGTTGTGTTGAATATTATTGTACAAGGTAGGTTACAGTTCGAGTTGGTTTTGGACTGTGTGTAAACAGGGTAGGAGTCGTGTCCAAGTAGGACACTTGTATCCTAGGCCTCTCATATATAGCGGGGTAAACACACGATGTAACCTATGCCAACATAATAGCACAGGCACGCAGGGGGAGCCGGCAGCGTGTGCCGGCGCCCAGGTGGCCGTTGTGCGGTATTGTGACGGTGTCACGGGGAGGAGCGCCCGTAATCAGGCCCCGGGGATGTACCCATGATGGTGAACCTCATGAACAAATCTCGGTGTCGTGCTTGTGTGATTGCTTGGTCCTCGAATGATTGACTGTATGCCTCGGATTTATTCTAACAAATAGCAATTTCTTTTTTACTAATTGCTTGTGAAGATTTAGAGTACTCCCTCCTTCCCAAAATATAATGCACGGTTTGACTTTTCTGGTCTTCGTTGCACAACTTTGACTATATTTTTTATGTATTATATGTCTATAAAATTATTATACATACATATGAAATAAAATTGCTTTGCAAGACAAATACAACGATGTCATTTATACATGTTCAATCCATATACTTTGATATATATTAGTGGTCAAAATTGTGCATCAAAGACCGTAAAAAGTCAATCGCGCCTTATATTTTGGGAAGGAGGGAGTACTAGCGAGCGACCTTGAGCACATTATGCCTCTGGCGTTGAACATTTTGATACTTAAAGTACAGTTAATTCCATTTTGCTGTTCATCCCAATTTAATGCTGAGTTAGAATGCCACATAGATGGTTTTCAATTTTCGGTGGTTTTGTTTCTGATTTTCACGATCTTGGACCGGTTATTTGTGGGTGTATCGAACCAGCCGGTGACCGCCCCCGCCAGGTCGCCACGCCCCCGCCTGGTCGCCACTGTTAGACTATACTTGCACCCATTATCGCATGTGTTCATATCCACTCCTGTACATAGCACATAGCTAGGTAGTTGAGGTTGGATCGTGTTGCCTGCCCTCTGTCGTAGTGGCGCAAGATCCCAGGTCGTGGAACTCCCCCAGGCTGTAAACTGTATATATTCCCTGCCCATGAGGCTAATCAATGTGTGGTGTGTTTCCCCCTAATCCTTACTCAAACATGGTATCAGATATTTCCGATCCCGCTTCCGCTCCCATGGAGCACGACGACGGCAATGCTCCGCCTGCTGTCCCCCTCGCCGCCGCTCCACCTGCAGTCCCTCCTGCTCCTGCAGTCCCTGCTGCTCCCGCGTCACCTGCACCAGCCCTCGCCGTGGCAAACGCCCCAGTCCCGCCTGCTGCTCTGCCTGCGTCGGCCATGGTGGCCGTGGCGCCCCCACCTCCCTCCATCCCCTCGTCGGTGCTGTAAACCGTCGACATCCGCCGCCATATTTCAGTCACGCTGGACCTCCTCGCTGGAAACTACACCCAATGGCGCCGCCACTTCGATACCGTCATCGGGATGTTTGGGCTCCGCGACCATGTCGATCCCGAGGCGCTCCCCCGTCTCGACCACCCCGAGTGGCTCATGGCCGACCATGTCGTCGTGCACTGGCTCTACACCAACATCTCGCCGGAGCTCCTCGATGCCGTCATGCACCCCGAGGACACGGCGATCGCCGTGTGGACCGCCATCAACGGTCTATTCCGTGACAATGACCTCGCCCGCGCCATCTACGTCGACGCCGAGTACCACGCCGCCGTCCAGGGAGACATGTCGGTCATGCAGTACTGCACCAAACTCAAGAACTTCACCGACCAACTCCGGGACCTGGGCCAGCCGGTCACTGACACACGCCAGGTTTTCCACCTCCTACGCGGCCTCAACCGTCAGTACGACTCCGTCATTCCCCATGTGACGTCGCAGGTGCCCCTCCCCTCCTTCCTTCAGGTGCGCTCCTTCCTCCTTTTGGAGGAACACCGCGCCGAACAGTCTGCTCGGCTGCAGTCCACTCATGCCTTGGTCGCTGGCCGCGGTTCTCCATCGACACCTCCCACTCCTGCGCCCAGCAACACCAACCAGCAAGGGCGCGGGCGCGGGCGCCGCCGCGGCCGTGGCAATGGCGGTCAGGGCGCCCACATCGCTCCCTCGCCGTCGCCCTTACTCGCCCTCCGGCCGTTCCCGCCCCTGCACCAGGCGCCAATTCCTGGACAGGCCTCGTCCAGGCGTGGCCCATGGCCTGGCGCGCGCCTGGTGCCGGCGTTCTCGGCCCACGGCCTGGTACTCCGCCCCAGCAGGCTATGTACGCCGCGCCGGCGCCAACGGCGCTCCCACCGCCCGTCTACGGCTCGCCTGGTGCCTACCCACCTGGCTACGCGCCCCCGCCACACTACAACACCCCAGGGGCCGGGCCGTCGTCCTCTCCGTCACCAGCGTGGGACATGGCGTCCCTTCAGGCTGCTCTCCACAGCGCCACCGCCGGGCCATCCTCTTCTGGCACCTCCCAGGAGTGGTATCTCGACTCCGGGGCAGCCGCGCACATGTCTTCGTCCCCTGGTAACCTCCTCTCTGTCCACCCCTCTCGATCCGCTTCTCACGTCGTTGTTGGTAGCGGTGAATGCCTACCCATTACACACATGGGCACCGGCTCCCTGATCGGCGGCACCTCGCCGATCCAGCTCCGCAATGTCATCGTCTGTCCTTCCATCATTAAGAATCTCCTTTCTGTTCGTCAACTCTGTCGAGATAACCCAGTAACTGTTGAATTTGACGCGTGCGGTTTCTCTGTCAAGGACCTTCGAACCAGGGTGGCGATCCTCCGATGTGATTCCGGCGGTGATCTGTACCCCGTGGGCCGCCCGTCACCACTCCCGTCGTCTCCGTTCGCCGGTGTAGCCGCCACCGACCTGTGGCACCAGAGACTTGGTCACGCCGGCGCGTCTTCGCTACGACAGATCCCACTGCACCCGTCACCTGAATTCAGCAAGTCACACCCGCATGTGTGCTCCGCCTGTCGTTTAGGCAAACACACACGACTACCATTTCAGTCATCTTCTAGTTTAAGTTTGTTTCCCTTTCAAACTTTGCACCTTGATGTATGGACGTCGCCAGTTGTAAGCATTTCCGGATATCAGTTTTACTTGGTTGTGCTCGATGACTATACACACTATGCATGGACTTTTCCTCTGAAACACAAATCTGAAATTTTCTCCATCCTGAGAGAGTTCTTCGCGTACGTTCACACTCAGTTTCAGCTCCCCATCCTTGCGCTCCAAACAGACAATGGGCGCGAGTTCGATAACCACACCGTCCGTGCTCTACTTGCTCGTCACGGCACCCACTTCCGCCTCTCGTGCCCCTACACTAGCCAGCAAAATGGCAAGGCTGAGCGTACCCTCCGAACTCTCAACGACGGCGTCCGCGCACTCCTCTTTCACGCTTCCATGCCGCCGCGCTTCTGGGCCGAAGCTCTCAGCACTTCCACATACTTGCTCAACCGCCGGCCATGTCACTCCACTGCACCGCGGTCACCACACGAGATGCTTTTAGGCGTGCCACCGGACTACTCCCTCCTTCGTGTCTTTGGTTGCCTCTGCTTCCCCAACCTCACCTCGACCTCACGCCACAAACTTGATCGCCGATCCACCGCGTGCATCTTCCTTGCATACCCCCCAGACCACTGCGACTACCGGTGTTTCGATCCTGTCTCTCGCCGCGTTTTCGCTTCCCAACATGTGGTTTTCCACGAGGACGTGTTCCCTTTCGCCTCGCCGTCGGACGCCGCGTCAGCACCTCCTCCTGCGGCTCGTATTTCACCCACTGTTGTGCAGGTGCCCACTCCCCCTTGCGTGCAGCATTCAGGCTCGCCCGCCGGGGGCTCGGCGGTCCACTCCAGTGGCTCCCCGCCCAGAGCGCCGTCCTCAGCTTCCCATACGGGCCCTGGGTCGGCCAACGACGGCTCCACCACGGGAACCTCTTCGTCAGGCACCTCTTCTTCGAGCACGGACGCCTCCTGTCCGCCGGTCGTCGCGCCCCCACCGCCACCACCGACGCGCGCGGTCACCCGCGCCCAGCGTGGGATATTTCGGCCTAACCCGAAGTACTACGACGCCGCTGCTGCCACCACAACGGAGATCTCGCCGGTGCCCAGCTCGGTTCGTGTGGCGGTGCGTGACCCCAACTGGCTCGCCGCCATGCGGGCTGAGCACGATGCACTTGTTCGCAACCGAACATGGACGCTGGTGCCTCGGCCTCCTGGTGCCAACCTCATCACCGGCAAGTGGCTCTTCAAGCACAAGATGAACACCGACGGCACGCTGGAGCGGTACAAGGCCAGGTGGGTCGTGCGCGGCTTTCGCCAGCGCGCCGGCATCGACTACGGCGAGACGTTCTCTCCGGTCGTCATGCCAGCAATGATTCGCATGGTGCTCACCCTCGCTGCATCTCGCGGCTGGCCGGTGCACCAACTTGACTTCTCCAACGCCTTCCTCCATGGCACACTCGCCGAGGAGGTCTACTGCCTTCAACCTGCCGGCTTCGTCAACCCCGAGCGCCCTCACCATGTCTGCAGGCTCTCCAAGTCGCTGTACGGGCTGAAACAGGCCCCGCGTGCCTGGTTCCTCCGCTTTGCCGGCTTCCTCGCCACTGTGGGCTTCGTGGCCACCCGCTCCGACTCGTCGCTGTTCGTCTACCATCGCGGCATGGACACGGCGTTCCTCCTCCTCTACGTGGATGACATCGTGCTCACCGCCTCGTCTGCGGCTGTTCTCGAGCGCGTCGTCGCCCAGCTCACTGGTGAATTTGCGATGAAGGACCTCGGCGATCTCCACTTCTTCCTCGGCATTCGCGTGACACGCACGGCGGCCGGCTTTTTCCTGTGCCAAAAACAGTACGCGGAAGAGCTTGTCGATCGCGCCGGCATGGAAGCCTGCCGTCCTTCCCCAACGCCCATTGACACCAAGGCCAAGCTGCCCGCGGCTGATGGCCCTCGTGTGGACGACCCGTCCGCCTACCGAAGCATTGCTGGAGGCCTGCAGTACCTCACCATCACCCGCCCCGAGCTCGCCTACGCCGTCCAACAGGCCTGCCTACACATGCATGACCCACGCGAGTGCCATCTCGCTTTGGTCAAGCGGGTGCTGCGGTACGTGCGCGGCACGACATCCCTCGGTCTCCATCTCCGCGCCTCGGCCACACTCGATGTACGTGCCTTCACCGATGCTGACTGGGCGGGCTGCCCCGACACACGCCGTTCCACGTCCGGCTTCGTCGTCTACCTCGGCGACGCGCTCGTCTCCTGGTCCTCCAAGCGCCAGGCGACGGTGTCCCGCTCCAGTGCGGAGGCCGAATACCGCGGCGTCGCCAACGCCGTCGCCGAGTGCGTCTGGCTCCGTCAACTACTCGGCGAGCTCCTGGCTCCAGTGCACAAGGCCACGCTGGTGTTCTGCGACAACGTGTCCGCCGTCTACCTCTCCGCCAACCCAGTGCACCACCGCCGGACGAAGCACGTGGAGCTTGACATCCACTTCGTTCGCGAACGCGTGGCATTGGGCCAATTCCGCGTCCTTCACATCCCCACTCGGCAGCAGCTCGCCGACATCATGACCAAAGGCTTGCCCTCGGACGTTTTCTCTGAGTTCAGGTCCAGTCTTTGCGTCGCCGGTGACGACGTCACGACTGCTGGGGGTGTTAGACTATACTTGCACCCATTATCGCATGTGCTCATATCCACTCCTGTACGTAGCACATACGCTAGGTAGTTGAGGTTGGATCGTGCTGCCTGCCCTCTGTCGTAGTGGCGCAGGATCCCAGGTCGTGGAACTCCCCCATGATCTCCAGGCGGGGCTGTAAACTGTATATATTCCCTGCCCTGAGGCTAATCAATGCGTGGTGTGTTTCCCCCTAATCCTCACTCAAACAGCCACGCCCGCCAGCTCGTGTGGGGGAGACAGTGATGTGACCCCTTCTTTCCTTTCTTGGGTATATTTCTCCCGCCACCCTTCTCTGTCGTACCACTCCCCTCATTCTTTCCTTTCCCATCGATGGTGGAGTCGAGATGATCACAGCGACCTAGCGCTAGACGAAAAGGTAAATGAGGAACTCGATGGAGCACACACCGCCGCCTAGGTAAGCTCTCCTCCTTCATTTTTTTAGAAAAGGAGGATGACCCCTGGCCTCTGTATCTGGGAAATGCATACGGCCACTTCATTGATAAGCCTTGTCGCGGCCGTGTTTTATTGTACTCCGTGTCCATGGCCTACTGCCAGATCTGGTCCATCTTCATGTGCTTGATCTACTCCATGTCCATGTTGTATTCTCCTTCTTCTCGATCTCCTACACATCTCTGAACAAATTGCCGAAACTAGGTTTTTAGCACAGAAAAAGGCATGTCAAAGAGGGCTTTATGTGTCTTACTACCGGATCTGATGTTTGTTTAAGGAATGTTAGCAACAAAAGGATTCGTAATAGGCTGAAAGTTAGGATTTAGGATTGAAGTACTAACAATTGTGTTAATAATTTCATTTGTGTCCATGCTCAATTAAGGTGTCAATATTTATCTAAGGTGTCGAAATTCACTGTTATTGGCATGGCATTGAAGAGTTGTTTATGTTGGTCTTTCTGATAGATCTGATGTGGGTATAAGGATTGTTGGCACAAACGGAGGATTTTTAATAGATTGAAAGTTAGGGTTCAGGCTTGAAGCACTAGCACTGGTCGTAATACTGTGCAGTTCCAGGTCGGGGCAATCATGGAGGCAAGTTTGACAATCTATAATTTAGTGATCTTAGCGATATTTGGTATTTCGATGGTTATATCTAGGATCGTAAATAAAAAACAACGCGTATGAAAATTTTGTATCCTATTTTTCTCTATGCCCAGCCAATCTAAAAAAATCCTCCTCCTCCATTGTTTCTTTGTCAGTGAGTCCTCACACCCATCTTACCATGCTACATTCAAGGAAGGAGTGGTGCCAGGAGCTTTTCATCTCCGCAAATTGCAACCTTGCTTGTCGAGGACATGTGTCGATGATGAACAACATCCATGGAGGCAAGGCGGGTATAGGAAGCCTTAAAATACCGCAATGCTAATACGTGAATTTGAATGTGTGGTGTAGCCAGTCATCGCGTGACGGCCCAGCCACCCGTTAACTCATCATGCAAAGTCACGCGCGCCATATAGATGGCGCAACATCCATGGAGTAACAAAATGGGCTTCTATTCGTGTGTTTAATCTATTGTTACAATCTGCTTTCAGAAACCGATCTTGTTGCCATCTTGTATTTGTGGTCACGGTCACGTTGCTTGGATATGGATTGAAATTTCAAGGCGTTGTTTGCATTTGACAAAGTTCGATTAATTGAGGGCATGCATATAGGTGATCAGTAGTGACTAGTGACTGCTCCTTGAGCGTTGTGCTATTGAAGGCTCGTGGAGTCCCCAGGCAGCCGTCGAGTCCTGTGCAAGTGTGTTCGTGTTCACATGTAAAACCTGTCCAATCCTGTGCAAGCGTGTTCGTTTTCACATGTAGAACCTTTTTGTGTTCAGATAACCTCATAACCATCGTCCTCTATATAAGATGGAGTAACGAGCTGGAATGGTTAAGCTGGTCACCATAGGAGAACGGGAGAAGAACCTCGTTTGATCCACAGTTCTCGTACGATCCTTGTGATCTTGCCCATACTTCGAGCACTAGGTTCAAGTTCAACAGCTTCTTCTCCCACACGGCCGGCCGGCCGGCGACTTAAGGCGATCCTCCGTTGGTTAGTTCGTTTGCGCTCTCTCTCTCTCTCTCTCTCTCTCTCTCTCTCTCTCTCTCTCTCTCTCTCTCTCATCTACTGGTGTGCAGCATCATAACGTTGCATTACTTGCAGTTGCATAGTCGTCAATCAATCATGTCCTTCGCCGGTGTATCTGTCATCGCCGATGGCGACCTCCTCCTGGACTATGTAGCCTCCCCTGGCACAGCCAGCGCCAGCGGGTACCACTTGCTTGTGGTCGAAGGTTTCTTGCGCAATGAAGCCCCGCCAGCGGGGGAGCTCATGCAGTCACGCTACTTCACAGTCGGAGGCCATAGGTGGTGCATCATCTACTACCCAAACGGTAACATGGACAACACCGGCTTTATCTCACTTAGTCTTTACCTCGAAGATAAAGCCACTGGAACTAAAAAGCGCGTGAAGGTGCAGGTTGAGTTCAGTTTTGTTGACGAGACAGACAAGCAGGAGCCGGCACGCATCCGTGCGAGCACAGTACTCGAGTTCCAACTATGGGAGGAGAGGGAAGAATTCCACAAGTTTGTGCGACGGGACGTCCTGGAGAAATCCAAACACCTCAAGCACGACAGCTTCACCATCCGCTGCGACATCGTGGTCCTAGATCCAATATGCGTCGATACTCCAGCCTCCCTCGTTGTGCCACCGTCCGACATGCAAAGAAACTTCAACAAACTTCTCCTTGCCGGGGAGGGCACCGATGTGACCTTCCAGGTCGGCGATGAGACGATTAGCGCACACCGCTGCGTCCTCGCTGCACGCTCTACCGTCTTCAAGGCGGCCCTCTTTGGCCCCATGAAGAAAGGCACGTCGCGCGTCGGCCGTCGTGCAGATATACGACATGGACGTGGCGGTGTTCAAGGCAATGCTCGGGTTCATCTACGGAGACTCGCTGCCCGTGCCAAGGGCGGATGAGAACGAGGGCGAGGGGGTCCTGCTGCAACACCTGCTTGTCGCGGCGGACAGGTACGACCTCCGAAGGCTTAGAGCGATGTGCGAGAAGAAACTGTGTGAGCACATCGAAGTGGGCACGGCGACCACCATCCTGGCACTCGCCGAGCAGCACGGCAGTGTCTGGCTGAAGAAGGCATGCTATGAGTTTCTCCGCTGTCCGGCGAACCTGAGGGCGGTCGCGGAGACAGAAGGGTTTGAACATCTCTGCAGCAGCTGCCCCGCTCTTATGAAGGACATGCTCCTCGGCGTGCTGCCGCCTAATTAGTAGGAGTTCATCTTAATGCAATTGCTCGCTCTCTTATATACTTTCTAATCTTCTGTTTTATGTCCTTGATTTGGAGGTGGTTCGTCCAATTAATATCTGCTGGGAATGCAATCCGCGCAGTTCAATCCAAATATGCAATTTCCCTCCCGGGAGTGCTTAAAACGAGGTTGTACTGCGTCCACAGTGTGATGAAAATTCTAATAGCTAGTTGCTTGCTATGCCGTTGAACATCTTTGTTGTTAAAATTACAACTTATTTTAGAAGCTTAAAATAGCAACCATAATTTAGTGATATGAAGTTATAAACCTTATGTGAAAACTCTGAAATGCTTTTATCCTGCTCGTGATGCAGCCACATTGAGACTTAGGAACTTAGCAATTATGCATGATAAAAATCATTTTTAAAGACCACTCTAAAAAGAAATAAATGAATATATATACTTTGAATAGAATGTCGAGGTTAGTATTTCAGTTTTCTGTAACATGCATGCAAGCAAAGTGATCAGTATGGTCATCTATATGGAATTGCTGTACGTACGAAGGCCCATTTCAATAAGTCATAGCAAGTACTATATGATTTGTAGCAGTTTACAACCTCTGCAGCACTTGGGCCCACACACATGTGGGTAACTAATTTATAAAGATATGACTACGAAGAGATTAGGGAAGACAATTTGATTTAAAAAAAATCTAGCCCACCATATCAAAAAGAAAGGGAGTATCAATAAGAATGGCATGATATTACAATATTCTTCGAGTAAATTTGGAAGTTAATTTGTGTCACTGGCTGTACTTCTTAGTATCCCATCCATACTTCAAATAGAAAATTTGATTGCATTTCAGTTATAAACCGTTTTCTATGTCCTTCACATTCAAAATTTATTGGTCATTGTTCATTGATAATAAGTTCTCATTGACTTTTCTTTTGGATTCGTATCCCATTGTGTTGGGAATGTGCCCTAGAGGCTATCCTGTGATGATCTATGTATCAATGAACTTATCTATATAGTCCCTGAACATTAATATATATCAATAAGTATGTGACTTGTTTATGAAACTATGTGGTGTATGATAATTGTTCTACTCGTTTCTAGTCGCCAAGGTTGTGGGCTCACATTATTTAACTCGCATGCAACATAGTGGATGCCTCTATCTCATAAACAATGTAGCGTTGGATGCTAGCCTGGTATTTGTGGACTTGAATCCGACTGAGATGGGTAACCTAGATGGAATGAACCTTTTCGGCCGGTGTACCTCTCCGGCCGCCTTCCAGACATTGCAAGACTTCCGCAATCCCCACCCACGCGTCTGCCCCATTTGACTACACCGCCGTCCACACCGAATCCGCTCGCAGCCACGTACCCTCTCTCCCAGCCGACGCCGTCCATGGCAGACACCACGCCTGACAAGTATTTGGTCAAACGTCATTGGGCTTTTATTTTACCTTCTCTTTGTTTCCTAGAGTAAGCACGATGGCGGGGTACCCAGTAATGGAGGATGAGTTGTTGTGTGATGCATGGAAGGTCGTATCTGCTCACTTTTGTAGGCATGAGGCAATGGGGCTCAAACTTTTGAGAAAACATGCATTCTTTGTTTCATTAGCAAAAACTTTGCGCCCTACGACTTTCATGTGATGCGGTGACACAGTATGAACTCACTAGCCCATCGGTGGTACATCATCTTCAACTCATTGATTCACTCAATGTTGCAACGTGATAATCATCATGTTATATATCCCGAAGTGCTGCTGTTTTGTACCACAGAACCGAGGGCAGGCCATTTACATTCACTAGTAAGCTTGCACGTGCACGCACGTATCGTCATGTGAAAACAATCAGCATTCATCCTAGAAAGAAATATATTAATAAAATGAAAAAAATATTTCTTGTACAAAATATATAAGAGAGGCAATAGAGATGTTTAAAAATGTTGTATCACACGAAAATTACTCGGATTAAAACCCTAGTGAACATATTGGCAAACCCTTGTATTCAAGTTTTCCTATCAAATAGGTAATGTTGAGAACCTACTTTTTGTAATTACACAAATGAAAAATTGGCAAAAAATACTGAAATATTTTTCCTAGTGGAGCGCATCATTCATCGTAATCAACTCCATATCATTAGGGAAAATCTACAAAGCTGCAAACATAAACCAATGCATCCATCCACAAAATAAGCTCTGCCACATGAAACCAGCCAGTGATTCTAATAAGAATTATTATAATCAAACCAATCGGGCATCATTCAATATAACTGAAAATCATTCAAGTCTGTCATGTGTATTTAGGTAAAAAGCAAATATTGCAGTAACTTTTTGTGATGAAGTAATATAAAAGAGGTTCTGGAACATACTCATTGGCTTCTTCTATGCCTTGGTAGAAGCTTGCTTGCTTGCATTTGAGATGGTGGGAAGAGAAAATGACATTCAGAAAGGCACCCGCATGCTTCAACCAATTGAGAAAATCAGAAGCACCTCAAGTCCTCAACTAACAACTGAAAAGGGTTTCCTGAAATAGAATCCCACAGATAAAGCTACGCATAAATAACAAGCAATGTAAAATCAAAAAAGATACATATCTGTGCAGCACATAATACTTTTATATTAGTATTCCTATAGATAAAAATCAAAAGAGATACATATGCCATCATAACTCAATGCCGAACTAAACCAAATAAGAAGGGAGTTTGCTGGCCCAAAGAGCAATAACCAATACATTTTATGTTGGGAAATGTTTCACCCTGAAATACAATCTGAAGTAACCATTTTCATAGGATAAAATTTGTCCATTCTGTACTATAGATAAAAATTCTAATGTATGAAATTACACACGCAAACAAATAAAATATACTTGGTTATACTTGAATTTTGTGTTGTACTTTTTGTCAGGAAATATCCACCCGGTGATTTTTCTTTATATTTGCATAATAATATCTAGCCTCTAAATATTCGGAGTAATACATCTTGCCCAGTTTCGCCATGTGGAAGCCCTCTTGTAAGGTCAAGATCCCTACAAGATCAAAATGGTAGAAGGTCCGGCATGCTGGCGCTGCCGTGGACCGTGGCACAGATGGGCTGGGTCCTCGACTCCATCGTCCTGATGGGTTGCACCTACATGACATACTACACCGCCGTCATCCTCTTCGACTGCTACCCCTCGCCCGAGCCGTCCACGGCAAATGGAACTAAACCTGTACATGGTTGCCTTCCGCTACTGCATGGGTAACAAATAATCCTCAAATTAACTACTCTTGCCATGTATAAAAGGACGTTGTCAGGACGCACGCGTATCCATGGTTAGGCAGAATAAATGGGTATTACAGTCTTGATCATGTCCATGCAGGGCCTAGAGATCAAGGTGTAGCTGTGTGTGGCATTACACAATACACGATTCTCTATGGTGCAATAGTGGGTTACAGGATCATATAAGCACAAGCAGTTTCACTACTTAAGCATCTTTGGCTTCTGAAGATCTGTAAATATTTTGTTCACAAAAGTGATGAGACTGAAAGAAGTTCCTTGCCTCGAGAGGGTAGGTCTGTGGTGCTCAGCAACTGCCGCCATTACAAGGGCCATGACGTGAACTGCTGCCAGGATGAACGGATGTACCTAGTGTTGTTCAGCCTCGCCGAGGTCATCCTTTCGCAGTTGCCGGGCCTGGAGAAGGTCGCCTCCATCTCCATAGTTGCCGCCGTCTAGTTCTTCACCTACTCGTTCATCACGCTCTTCCTGAGTGTCACGACCTGCGCATAAGGAGAGGGCGGCGGCGGCGCGCGGCCACGTGCGTCGGCCGGTCGACAAGCGAAGGAGCGGCGGGCGGTGACCTCTGCACAAGGAGAGGCCGGCGGCAGCGGCGGCAGAGGCCGACGCGGATCGGTGACGGCGGCCCGTGTGGCGTGGGTTGGTAGTAGCCTGGTAGGGCGTCGCCGGAAGCCGCGGTAGCGCGGGCAAACGATGGCGGCGGCGGCGACGACGCAGGCAAACGATGGCGGCGGCGACGACACAGGCAAACGATGACGGCGAAGGCGACGACGGCGTGAGATTTTTTTTGCCCTAAGTTTTTTCTTTGCAGGACATTTGGCGCTGAGTGGTTGCGGGCGGACGCAGGACGGGGATATTTCTTCATCCGGTGGAGCACAGTCAGCCTGCGGTAATTGCTAAGTGCACGCCGTCTCAGGATTAGATTAATCATGACGGTTAAGATTTACTTAAGAGGGATAATCTAACGGCGCTAATCTAGCCGTGTATGTTTTCTGGGGTGTCTTTAAGAAAGAAAAAGTTTGATTGTTTATAATAAATAAATAATAAAATAATAAATAATAAAAATAAAAAATAAAAAATAATAATAAATCATAATATAATATAAATAATAAATAATAAAGTATAGTAGAATAGTAGATAGTAGATGTACGCAGTACACAAGGCTGCATTTGAAAAAAATATAATGGCGTAGATCATGGTAATTATTGCTAATTGATATTTTCCTTCTATGTACGCAGCACACAAGCGTATATCATGGTAATTTTTGCTAATTGAGATGATTAAAATAGGCTCAGATTGGAGCGAGACCGTGGTAATTATTGCGTAATTGTGATGGCGTAGATCATGGTAATTATTGCTAATTGATTATGGTAATTAATGTGATACAACATTGAGGCAATCTGGTCCATTGAGAGATGGCGGATGTGTGGCTGAGATGCAATGTTTCTGCCACAACTCGATTGTTTAATAGTAGTAGAGATACATGGTTGGATGAAGCTCAAGGAGTACAGTGCATGGGATGACATGTACGGATTCTGACTCGAGTATTGTTGAATTTGCAATGAATGAATATTGTGTCGGTGTGCCCGTTTTAGAGGTCTGTGTTTGAGATGCCCTAAACACTTGGAAACAACATATGCATGCCAAAGATGCGCAAGGGAAAATAAGTGCGGGGAACACACCAGCGGAAATGCCTCCTGTCGTCTATATGCGCCGTGATTCGTTCATATGTTTGGACATAAAACGATTGAAAAATGGATGTTAATTCTTTAAGTTTCTGAATACAGGGCATTATACATGTTTATTTTATACAAATATGTCTGCGGATCCTTGTTATACGCCCGTCTATCTGTAACATGTCTTACATCCCAACGTTCTGTTACATACTCTGTTCAACCGATGTAAGTGCACTGTTTATGTTCTTGTTCCTTCATCCTCTCCTGTACTTCTCTTATGTTCGACTTCTCTTTCTTCTTCTTTTTATATTTGCTTTTTCCTGGCTAATTACTTTCTTTTATCTCATTCCGCTGTTTCGTTTGTACTGTCTCTCATCGGAGCCGAGTAAAACTTGTTGTAGTAGACAATCCGGAGGTCATCGTGCAAAGGCCCCATATGATCAACACACCAGAACTGCAACCATCGCCGATGAAGAGTAGTGTAGATCGAAAGGATCCAACCTGAAGACACATGAACGTAGGCGAACAACAAACAAATCCATCAAAAATAGATCCGTCGGACACACATCTCCACACAGCCCGGCTAGGCTGGAAAAATTCTATTCCATCTTCAGGGAGCCGCCATCATCTCCCCTTCCTGAGTAGGACACAAGCACTAATAGAACTCAAAGTAACATCTAAAAACGGAGCCCTCCTACCGACAAGGGTCGGGATCCACCGCGACTCCATGACCCTAAGGCCACTGGGGACGAGGCAGACAGGCGGCAACGCCGACAGGGGGCGGAGAAAATATAAACTCGGGACAAGAGGCGGTTTGCTATATGCGGTTATCGTTGGATGGCCGGCTCCTGCATCCATGACCGCGGACTAATGCTTTCTGTCCGCAGACGGAAGGTGGAGCATATTTGCAGGTCAGTGTAGGAGATGCCCTTAGCTCTCAGGATTTTTGCGCAGTGTCCATCATCGCGTGCATCTTTTTGTAAGGACAAGAACAAGGACAAGTCTCACTGGTGTGCCACAGTTTTTTTCCCCACCCCAGAGGCAGACCCAAAAGGGGCTTTGGGAAGGATGGGCCACACCATGAGAAATTGGCCCAACACCATATATATCAGAAAAAAAAGTGTCGAGTAACCTTTGAGGCCCAGCATGTTGGGGAACGTAGTAATTTCAAAAAATTTCCTACGCACACGCAAGATCATGGTGATGCATAGCAACGAGAGGGAAGAGTGTTGTCCACGCACTCGTGAGACCGTGGCGAAGCGTTATGACAACGCTGTTGATGTAGTTGTACGCCTTCACGATCCGACCGATCCAAGCACCTAACGTACGGCACCTCCGAGTTCAGCACACGTTCAGCTCGATGACGATCCCCGGACTCCGATCCAGCAGGGTGTCGGGGATGACTTCCATCAGCACGACGGCGTGGTGACGATGATGATGTTCTACCGATGCAGGGCTTCGCCTAAGCACCGCTACGATATGACCGAGGTGGAATATGATGGAGGGGGGCACCGCACACGGCTAAGGAACGATCACGAAGATCAACTTGTGTGTCCTAGGGTGCCCCCTACCCCGATATATAAAGGAGCAAGGGGAGGCCGGCCGGCCCTTGGGCGCGCCAGGAGGAGGAGTCCTCCTCCTAGTAGGAGTAGGACTCCTCTTCCTACTCCTACTAGGAGGGGAAAGGAAGGGGAGAGGCAGAGGAAAGAGGGGGCGCCGCCTCTCCTAGTCCAATTCGGACCAGAGGGGAGGCGCGGCCCATCCTGGCTGCCCCTCTCTCTCTCCACTAAAGCCCATAAGGCCCATTACTTCTCCCGGGGGGTTCCGGTAACCCTCCGGCACTCCGGTTTTCTCCGAAATCACCCGGAACACTTCCGGTGCCCGAATATAGTTGTCCAATATATCAATCTTTATGTCTCAACCATTTCGAGACTCCTCGTCATGTCCGTGATCATATCCGGGACTCCGAACAACCTTCGGTACATCAAAACTTATAAACTCATACTAAAACTGCCATCGTAACGTTAAGCGTGCGGACCCTACAGGTTCGAGAACTATGTAGACATGACCTAGAACTGTTTCTGGTCAATAACCAATAGCGGAACCTGGATGCTCATATTGGCTCCTACATATTCTACGAAGATCTTTATCGGTCAAACTGCATAACAACATACGTTGTTCCCTTTGTCATTGGTATGTTACTTGCCCGAGATTCGATCGTTGGTATCCAATACCTAGTTCAATCATTTCGTAACCAACTCATTGGCCACATTGCTTGCAAGGCTTATAGTGATGTGCATTACCGAGAGGGCCCAGAGATACCTCTCCGACAATCGGAGTGACAAAACCTAATCTTGAAATACGCCAACCCAACATGTACCTTCGGAGACACCTGTTGTCACGCCCAATATGCGACCCTATCCAAAAGGAACTCGAAGGTCCCACCAAGGATAGACCCGCATATTGAAACGCTTTTGCAAGGTGGATATCATTACATCAACATTACATAATAGTGGGGATACATACATAAGGCACAAATGCCACAAGAATACAACAATACATCATACAACAACAACATCTGACTACGGATGAATCATAAACAGAAACTCAAACGACATCCACCCTGCTAGCCCAGGCTGCCGACCTGGAACCTACCCCCTGATCGAAGAAGAAGCAGAAGAAGAACTCCAACACACATAAACATCGCTCTCGCGTCATGACCATCGCAAAACCTGTACCTGCAATTGTTGGTGTAGTAATCTGTGAGCCACGAGGACTGAGCAATCCCATTACCATGGGTATCAAGACTAGCAAAGCTTAAATGGGAAAGGAAGGGGGTAAAGTGGTGAGGTAGCAGCAGCGGCTAAGCATATATGGTGGCTAACATACGCAAATGAGAGCGAGAAGAGAAACAAAGGAACGGTCGTCAACTAGCAAAGATCAAGAAGTGATCCTGAACTCCTACTTACGTCAGACATAACCCAGGAACCGTGTTCTCCTCTCGATCAACCCCGAAAAGAGACACTCACGGTTACGCACACGGTTGGTGTATTTTAGAAGAGTTTGCTTCAAGTTTACTACAACCGGATATTAACAAATTCCCATCTGCCACATAACCGCGGGCACAGCTCTCGAAAGTTTATACCCTGCAGGGGTGTCCCAACTTAGCCCATGATAAGCTCTCGCGATCAACGAAGGATATTCCTTCTCCCCGGGAAGACCCGATCAGTCTCGGAATCTCGGCTACAAGACATTTCGATAGTAATAAAACAAGACCAGCAAGACCGCCCGATGCGCCGACAATCCCGATACGAGCTGCACATATCTCGTTCTCAGGGCAACACCGGATGAGACAGGCTACGAGTAAAACCAAGCCTCGAGTTTCCCCGTGGTGGCCCCGCAGGTGGCTCGGTTCGAACCAGCACTTAGAGAAGCACTGGCCCGGGGGGGCTAAAATAAAGATGACCCTTGGGTTGGCCGACCCAAGGGAAGGGTATAGGTGGTGGTGAGGCGAATGGTAAAACCAAGGTTGGGCCTTGCTGGAGGAGTCTTATTCAAAGCAAACTGTGAAGGGGGTCCCATAAACCACCCAACCGCGTTAGGGACGCAAAATCCGGGAACATAATACCGATATGACGGAAACTAGGGCGGCAAGAGTGGAACAAAACACCAGGCATAAGGCCGAGCCTTCCACCCTTTACCAAGTATACATATGCATTAATAATATAAGAGATATTGTGATATCCCAACATAAACATAATCCAACATGGAGCAATCTTCATCTTCACCTGCAACTAGCAACGCTATAAGAGGGGCTGAGCAAAAGCGGAACATAGCCAAACAACAGTTTGCTAGGAAGGGTGACAAAGGTTAGAGGTTCATGGCAAATTGGGAGGCTTGAGTAGAAAGTGATAGGTAACGCAGCATAGCGATAGAACGAAGCAACTAGCATAGCAATGATAGTAATGAGATCCAAGGTGACGGTCATCTTGCTTGAAATCCCGCTAGGAAGAAGAACAAGTCCATGAAGAAGACGAACGGAAGTAGTCGAACGAATCCTCTCAATCGCAACATTACCGGAACTAAGAAGCAACACCGGAAAGAAACAAACAACATGGTAAATGCACAAGCATAAACATGGCATAATGCACAATCAAGTATGATGCATGTCCGGTTTAATGAGGCATGGCATGGCAAAGTGCAACAAACAATGCTACAAGTTAAGTGGAGCTCAATATGCAACGAGTTGCATATTGACAAAACACCACATTGACATATTTAGTTTAATCTCGTTTAAGCTACCAAACAATATTAAATGTTTTTAAACATGGCAAGAGGTGGAGCATAATTAAACTACCTATCTAGGAAAGTTTAAATGAGGCCGGAAATAAGAAACAACAATTCCGGAAAATCCCCATGTGCATATTTCGAATTTGCTACTGATCTGCCCTAAAACATATTTTATTGTTGTTAAACAGGAAAATACAGTGCACCATGTTAAACTAGGCATTTTTCCACCCCATTTACATATAAAGAACATTTAATTCCGAGTTACGGTTATTTAGTTATGAAATAAATCATTTTAACATGGCATTTGAGCAAATTTAAACAAACAGCATTTTAAACATATTTAACATGGATGAAAGTGGCATATTATGAAACTAGACAAAATTCTAGGCATTTTACATGTATAAATTATTTACATATGATGCACAGTTCTGGAGTTATTAAATGCATGATCATGAGGGTTTTTCTGCAAAACTGCCAACTCTGGATAATGCTAAAATCGCAGAACTGAAAAAAAAACATCTACGGGCCGAATCTGCACTTGGGCCAACAGTGGAAGGGGGACGCAGCGGATCTGGTGCTCACCAGGCCTCATGGGCTTGCTCGGTGGGGAGGCTGGACGCGGGCTGCATCTGGCAGCGGCTGGGCTTGAGCTGGCCTTGGAGGCCGAAGGGGAAGCAGGCAGGGCGCAGTCAACGCGAGATGCGGCCGAGCGGACGCCTCGTCCTGGAAGCAGAGGACCCAGGCGGCGGTGGACCTGGCGCTGGCGTCTCCCGGCGACGAGTGGAAGGACGAGGGGGACGGCGGCGCGGCGTGAAGCAGAATGACGGCGAGCAGGCGATGGAAGCGGCGGGTCGGCAAGAAGGTTCTGGTGGTGGTCGCCGACAGTGGCTGGCGCGGCCCGCATGCGAGGAGGTCAATGCGAGGCCGGCGGGGACTTGGTGCGGCCCAGGACGAAGGAGAGGACGAACGGGCTCCATGGCTCCTGGAACATGGCGGGGCGGCGAGATCCGACGGGCCCCGACCGGATCTGACGAGGAAGGGCGGCGACGGTTGACTCGGAGCAGAGCATGGGCGTTCATGGCGTCGGTTCCCTGTGAAGAGGAACGAGAGAGGGATGAGATGAGGAGGTCAGAGAAGGGGAGAAACGAGAAGAGGAGAACAGGGAGAAGGAGCGGGCGGCCTGGCCTGGTGGATGCTCGTCGGCGACGTGGCGAGGAAGAGGGGGTCTGTCAGCGCGGGGACCCCCCGGATCGAGCGGGAGGAGCTCGGGTGTGGCGCCGAACGGGCTCAATGGCGCGGGGAAGAAGAGCATGGCTTGCTCCGGTGCTTGCTCCGGCGAGGGATGGATTGGGTGCTCGGGGTCGGGGAGAAGGAGCTCGGGCTCCTGTTGGTGGGTGGAGGAAAACAAGGAGAAGGGGATCCCGAGGTGGATCGAGACCAGGTGGCGGCGGCGATGGGGACAAGACTCCTAGAAATTAGGGTTTGATTGGTATATATAGCAGATGGATTTTGGTTAGGGGCTAATCTGGTCCCTCTGATTCAAATCGGATGGTGAGAAAAATAGGCTAGGGAAGCCCAAATAAGAAAATGGAGATATTTTATAGATGTTTGAGGATGAACTGAAACCAACGGTGAGGACTGAGCAGGTTGGGTTTGGGTAAGTTTTGGACACACGCGAGGGGTCTGAGAGAGGTTAGGTGGTCGGACAAGAGGGAAACGAAAACACGGTTGGTCTCGGAACGGTCAACGAAGGCAAGGGGGGGGGCGGCAACTACGAACGGGTGCAAGTTTTGTGAAAAACATGCAGATGCAATGCGCATGATGCTATGAGATGAAATGCATGACATGAATGAAAATGCAAAACAAAAGACAAAAACCCAACCACGGAGAAAATAATATATCGCATCTCCGGAAAAGGCAAGAGTTGGAGTTACGAATATGGAAAGTTGCATCCGGGGCGTTACAACACTCCACCACTACGAAAGGATCTCGTCCCGAGATCTTGGATGGCACCGGAGAGAAACGGAAGAGGAAGAGAAGAGGTAAAACTAAGTTGCTTCTTGACAAAAGAGTGAAACCACGAACCTTGAGAGGTTGAGCAATTTAAAAGAAAGAGTACAACAGAGATGAACGAGATTGCAAACAATCCTTAGAAAAGAGGAACAAGGACCATTACGAGAACTTGAAGGTTGCAAAGACATGAATCAAGAGTTTAATGGACAAGATAGAATTCGAAACCACTCCGGTTAAAACTAGATAGAGAAGGAATAAGATTGATATAATTTGGGCAGCACTCGGACTAAAAGAAGAAGGAAAACTAGAAAATATGATAAGAACTTGAAGAGATGACACAACACTCCAGTTAAATAGATAAGCAAGGAAAAGAACACGATCCTCACAATTCGAGATGATGAGTGAAGAGAGCAACATCACCATGCCTCCGGAAGAAAGAATAGAAGATAGATCATTGAAATAAAAGAATGGAGAAGAAAATGCCAACTTCTGTCACAAATGATCTTGGAAAGCATCCTTGCAAAGAAGAATCGAACAGAGTTGTTGGCAAATCAACAACGAGAAGCATAAGCTTGTTGTGGGCTTATGAAAGACAACTCAAAATTATGAGGTGACAAACGGCCACTAAAGGAAGCCATTGGTTTGAGTGAGAGCACCAAGGCGATGAAAAACTTCTTCACCGAGATGAGAAGGAGAAAAATTGGATCATAGGTACGCACCACAAATAGCAACATTCCTTAGGGAAGGCTTTAGGTGAAATATGACACAAGATAACTCCAACAAAGGGATTGATGGATTTAAAATACTTCATTCTTGACAATATATGAGTCATGAAACACGAAGGGAATTGTCAAGAGTGACATAACACCACCTCCAAAGATAAGGTAGAAAGAATTGCACTTTGGAATGCAAGATGAAGAATACTTGAGCTCCTCAAAGCAAAACATGTGTTGAGCATCATGTTTATTTTGAAGTATGGCTTGACGGGTCATAACTTCGAGAGAAATCTTGAAGAACAATTGAAGAATGAAAAGAAACCTTGATGAACCACCATGTAGAGCCTCCATGAAGAACTCCGGTAATAAAAAGGATGAAAAAAAAAGAGAAGTTGAAAACACAGGGTGAAGCCTTGCAATGATTTAGGTGGAGCTTCGCGATTATATAACCGAGAGAACTTGGAACTCCGGAAAAGAAAAGATGGAGCATCTCGAACCGAGAAATGATATCATGAACAACTCTGGAAGAAAAGAATTCAATCACCTCGAGGAAATAAGAATAAGATTTATTGTATGCTTATCCTTCATCAAATTAAGCTGATGACAAGCAATGGATTTTACATACTACTTATTCCCGTGGAAAGGATTAAGATAGATATAGCGCAAACTTGAGAAGGTATTGATGGAACCACCGGTGGAATTTAGAAACAACGAATGAATTAATATGATAACGAAGGAAGTGAAATCTTGAACGAACCACCATAAGAAATGATAATGAACGAAGAAAAGAGAAAGAATCACCGGGAAGAATTAGGAAAGCACGAAGATACTTGAGGGAATTAAAAAGCAAGAGAACGAAGAGATCGCGAACTGATTGAAGGATATTTGAACGATGCACCGGTATGATTTGGAGAATGAGAGCTGAAAGCTTGAATGAATAATTCCGAGATAATGGGCTCCGAAGAATCAAACTGAAAAGACTCGTGAAATGCTCCAGATGGGTGAAAATTATTCTCACAATCGAAAACAATTATGAGCGAATGGCAACAAGCTAGAACCATGAATCTTGAAGAGAATGCAGCAAGATTTAAGAGAAATTCTTCTTCGGTCTTCACATGCTGAGAATGACGACGAGAAACACCACCATGAATTGTTGAGATACTCCGGGATGAAAATTGGAAAGGTTGAACCAACGATGAAAAGAATCTGAAAGATTTTTAAGAAAGACATATGACTGATGAAAATTCATTCTTACGTCAAGCTTCGAAAAGAATTTGGGAATAGCTCCGGGATAATTAGAAGAGTCAGGTAAGATCCTGGGAAAAGACCTGTGGGTTAGGGCCCACTCGAAAAAAACATCGTTGAAGGATTGCTTGAAATAAAGATTGCACCGGTAGAATTAAATGGCTTGAATGAGATAACAACCTCAAAATAACTTGAACGGATGTGGAATGAAAAGACGAGCCTTCTGAGATATCTTCAACACTCCAGAACAAATGAATAGCGAGAAGTGAATGATTAAGAGGTGCATCGGCACGAGAAATCATTAAAAACGAGGAAAGGAATATGATGAATATCGAAAGCTTGAACTGGATCCACCGGAGAAGAAACAACAATGAAGGATGATGAACTTGAAATTGTTGAGCATCTACATGGGAAATCACCGGATAAGAACATTGATTGAAAAGAGTGAAGAGACTTCACATGAATAAATGGATACTTGATTAAAAAAAATCCGAGTCCTTGAAGAAAAAGGGTGGGAGGGCGGGAAAACAAAGGCAACTTGGGGACGGATGAAACGAATACCGTTGAGAAAAACTTAGAATTTATCTTGCGGATGTTGAAATGATCGGATCCACTTAAAGAGAAGCACGCCGGTTGGAAAAGAATTAACATGACGACCTCGATGATCAAGAAGGATTAGTATTCACATAGCAATATGAGAACACCGTTTAGGGAAGGTATGGATCAACATTTGACTTCAAAGCAACTCGAATACCACAAATAAAACAAAACAAAGGATTTGGCTTGCAGAATAAGCCGGAACAACTACATATGATAGAGATTTACCCAATCCCATATCATGCATCTGTCGGAAAGGTATTCTAGGAGCTACTTGAATTCCCACCTATAAAACTCCCGAAACTTTCTGGTTATGCAATCAGGTGTTGGGGATACAGGGGACACAAAATATATCACCTAAACTAACAATACCTAGATCCAGCTGTATCCATCCTTCAACACATAACCAAGAAAACTCCGGAAATCGTGTACCTCAACCTTCGAAAAGCATCCGTTATACAAGCTATGGCAATACTCCCGAACTCCCCAAGATCTTGGGTGGCGCCGAGGTTATCTCACCAACAACTGCATAAAAGAGATTTTCAATGTCGGCAAAACTCGTATTCCAGAATCTGCAACGATAAAATTGTGACGACAACACCTCGGAGCTCAACTCCCGGGACACCGCCACAACCCCTAAATGTCGAGGCACCAAGAACAATGTTCTCGTCACAAGACTATCAGAACGATCCCAAGATACTCGCGTGATCCTAAAAAAAAATTCGTGAAATTTGAGGAGAGGAAAGACAAAACATCTACGTCGGGAGGCCTCACCAGAGCGACGAAGGGACTGAGGAGTAAAAAGAATCCTACTCTCCGATATATATATATATATAATCCTAAGACTCAAAACATTTTTTTCTAGACTCAACAACGGCCAACAAACAAGGGGGCTCCTAAGGTCGGTCGAGGCTCTGATACCAACTTGTCATGCCCAATATGCGACCCTATCCAAAAGGAACTCGAAGGTCCCACCAAGGATAAACCCGCATATTAAAACGCTTTTGCAAGGTGGATATCATTACATCAACATTACATAATAGTGGGGATACATACATAAGGCACAAATGCCACAAGAATACAACAATACATCATACAACAACAACATCCGACTACGGATGAATCATAAACAGAAACTCAAACGACATCCACCCTGCTAGCCCAGGCTGCCGACCTGGAACCTATCCCCTGATCGAAGAAGAAGCAGAAGAAGAACTCCAACACACATAAACATCGCTCTCGCGTCATGACCATCGCAAAACCTGTACCTGCAACTGTTGGTGTAGTAATCTGTGAGCCACGAAGACTCAGCAATCCCATTACCATGGGTATCAAGACTAGCAAAGCTTAAATGGGAAAGGAAGGGGGTAAAGTGGTGAGGTAGCAGCAACGGCTAAGCATATATGGTGGCTAACATACGCAAATGAGAGCGAGAAGAGAAACAAAGGAACGGTCGTCAACTAGCAAAGATCAAGAAGTGATCCTGAACTCCTACTTACGTCAGACATAACCCAGGAACCGTGTTCTCCTCTCGATCAACCCCAAAAGAGACACTCACGATTACGCACACGGTTGGTGTATTTTAGAAGAGTTTGCTTCAAGTTTACTACAACCGATATTAACAAATTCCCATCTGCCACATAACCGCTGGCACGGCTCTCGAAAGTTTATACCCTGCAGGGTGTCCCAACTTAGCCCATGATAAGCTCTCGCGATCAACGAAGGATATTCCTTCTCCCGGAAGACCCGATCAGTCTCGAATCCCTGCTACAAGACATTTCGACAAGAATAAAACAAGACCAGCAAGACCGCCCGATGCTACCGACAATCCCGATAGGAGCTGCACATATCTCGCTCTCGTGGCAACACCGGATGAGACAGGCTACGAGTAAAACCAAGCCTCGAGTTTCCCGTGGTGGCCCAAGAGTGGTTTCGGTTCGAACCAGCACTTAGAGAAGCAACGCCCGGGGGCTAAAATAAAGATGACCCTTGGGTTGGCCGACCCAAGGGAAGGGTATAGGTGGTGGTGAGGCAAATGGTAAAACCAAGGTTGGGCCTTCTTTGGAGAGTCTTATTCAAAGCGAACTGTCAAGGGGGTCCCATAAACCACCCAACCGTGTTAGGGACGCAAAATCCGGGAACATAATACCGATATGACGGAAACTAGGGCGGCAAGAGTGGAAAAAAACACTAGGCATAAGGCCGAGCCTTCCACCCTTTACCAAGTATATACATGCATTAATAATATAAGAGATATTGTGATATCCCAACATAAACATAATCCAACATGGAGCAATCTTCATCTTCACCTGCAACTAGCAACGCTATAAGAGGGGCTGTGCAAAAGCGGTAACATAGCCAAACAACGGTTTGCTAGGAAGGGTGACAAAGGTTAGAGGTTCATGGCAATTTGGGAGGCTTGAGCAGAAAGTGATAGATAACGCAGCATAGCGATAGAACGAAGCAACTAGCATAGCAATGATAGTAATAAGATCCAAGGTGACGGTCATCTTGCCTGAAATCCGGCTAGGAAGAAGAACGAGTCCATGAAGAAGACGAACGGAAGTAGTCGAACGAATCCTCTCAATCGCAACATTACCGGAACTAAGAAGCAAGTTTAAATGAGGCCGGAAATAAGAAACAACAATTCCGGAAAATCCCCATGTGCATATTTCGAATTTGCTACTGATCTGCCCTAAAACATATTTTATTGTTGTTAAACAGGAAAATAAAGTGCACCATGTTAAACTAGGCATTTTTCCACCCCGTTTACATATAAAGAACATTTAATTCCGAGTTACGGTTATTTAGTTATGAAATAAATCATTTTAACATGGCATTTGAGCAAATTTAAACAAACAGCATTTTAAACATATTTAACATGGATGAAAGTGGCATATTATGAAACTAGACAAAATTCTAAGCATTTTACATGTATAAATTATTTACATATGATGCACAGTTCTGGAGTTATTAAATGCATGATCATGAGGGTTTTTCTGCAAAACTGCCAACTCTGGATAATGCTAAAATCGCAGAACTGAAAAAAAAACATCTACGGGCCGAATCTGCACTTGGGCCAACAGTGGAAGGGGGGCGCAGCGGATCTGGTGCTCACCAGGCCTCACGGGCCGGCTCGGTGGGGAGGCTGGACGCGGGCTGCATCTGGCAGCGGCTGGGCTTGAGCTGGCCTTGGAGGCCGAAGGAGAAGCAGGCGGGGCACGGTCAACGCGAGATGCGGCCGAGCGGACGCCTCGTCCTGGAAGCAGAGGACCCAGGCGGCGGTGGACCTGGCGCTGGCGTCTCCCGGCGACGAGTGGAAGGACGAGGGGGACGGCGGCGCGGCGTGAAGCAGAATGGCGGCGAGCAGGCGATGGAAGCGGCGGGTCGGCAAGAAGGTTCTGGTGGTGGTCGCCGACAGTGCTTGGCGCGGCCTGCATGCGAGGAGGTCAACGCGAGGCCGGCGGGGACTTGGCGCGGCCCAGGACGAAGGAGAGGACGAACGGGCTCCGTGGCTCCAGGAACATGGCGGGGCGGCGAGATCCGACGGGCCCCGACCGGATCTGACGAGGAAGGGCGGCGACGGTTGACTCGGAGCAGAGCATGGGCGTTCATGGCGTCGGTTCCCTGTGAAGAGGAACGAGAGAGGGATGAGATGAGGAGGTCAGAGAAGGGGAGAAACGAGAAGAGGAGAACAGGGAGAAGGAGCGGGCGGACTGGCCTGGTGGATGCTCGTCGGCGACGAGGCGAGGAAGAGGGGGTCTGTCAGCGCGGGGACGCCCTGGATCGAGCGGGAGGAGCTCGGGTGTGGCGCTGAACGGGCTCAATGGCGCGGGGAAGAAGAGCATGGCTTGCTCCGGTGCTTGCTCCAGCGAGGGATGGATTGGGTGCTCGGGGTCGGGGAGAAGGAGCTCGGGCTCCTGTTGGTGGGTGGAGGAAAACAAGGAGAAGGGGATCCCGAGGTGGATCGAGACCAGGTGGCGGCGGCGATGGGGACAAGACTCCTAGAAATTAGGGTTTGATTGGTATATATAGCAGATGGATTTTGGTTAGGGGCTAATCTGGTCCCTCTGATTCAAATCGGATGGTGAGAAAAATAGGCTAGGGAAGCCCAAATAAGAAAATGGAGATATTTTATAGATGTTTGAGGATGAACTGAAACCAACGGTGACGACTGAGCAGGTTGGGTTTGGGTAAGTTTCGGACGCACGCGAGGGGTCTGAGAGAGGTTAGGTGGTCGGACAAGAGGGAAACGAAAACACGGTTGGTCTCGGAACGGTCAACGAAGGCAACGGGGGGTGGGGGGGCGCGGCAACTACGAACGGGTGCAAGTTTTATGAAAAACATGCAGATGCAATGCGCATGATGCTATGAGATGAAATGCATGACATGAACGAAAATGCAAAACAAAAGACAAAAACCCAACCACGGAGAAAATAATATATCGCATCTCCGGAAAAGGCAAGAGTTGGAGTTACGAATATGGAAAGTTGCATCCGGGGCGTTACACCTGTAGAGCACCTTTATAATCACCCAGTTACGTTGTGACGTTTGGTAGCACACAAAATGTTCCTCCGGTAAACGGGAGTTGCATAATCTCATAGTTGTAGGAACTTTGTATAAGTCATGAAGAAAGCAATAGCAACATACTAAACGATCAAGTGCTAGGCTAACGGAATGGGTCAAGTCAATCACATCATTCTCCTAATGATGTGATCCCGTTAATCAAATGACAACACATGTCTATGGTTAGGAAACATAACCATCTTTGATTAATGAGCTAGTCAAGTAGAGGCATACCAGTGACATAATGTTTGTCTATGTATTCACACATGTATCATGTTTCCGGGTAATACAATTCTAGCATGAATAATAAAAATTTATCATGATATGAGGAAATAAATAATAACTTTATTATTGCCTCTAGGGCATATTTCCTTCCGTCTCCCACTTGCACTAGAGTCAATAATCTAGTTCACATCACCATGTAATTTAACACCAATGGTTCACATCGTCATGTGACCAACACCCAAAGGGTTTACTAGAGTCAATAATCTAGTTCACATTGCTATGTGATTAAAACCCGAAGAGTACTACGGTGTTTTCATGTTTTGCTTGTGAGAGAAGTTTAGTCAACGGGCCTGCCACATTCAGATCCGTATGTATTTTGCAAATTTCTATGTCAACAATGCTTTGCATGGAGCTACTCTAGCTAATTGCTCCCACTTTCAATATGTATCCAGATTGAGACTTAGAGTCATTTGGATGAGTGTCAAAACTTTCATCGACGTAACCCTTTACGGCAAACCTTTTGTCACTTCCATAATCGAGAGACATATCCTTATTCCACTAAGGATAATTTTGGCCGCTGTCCAGTGATCTACTCCTAGATCACTATTGTACTCCCTTGCCAAACTCAGTGGTGGGGTATACAATAGATCTGGTACACAACATGGCATACTTTATAGAACCTATGACTGAGACATAGGGAATGACTTCCATTCTCTTTTCTTTTTTCTGCCGTGGTCGGGATTTGAGTCTTACTCAATTTCACACCTTTGCAACACGGGCAAGAATTCTTTCTTTGACTGTTCCATTTTGAACTACTTCAAAATCTTGACAAGGTATGTACTTATTGAAAAACTTATCAAGCGTCTTGATCTATCTCAATAGATTTTGATGCTCAATATGTAAGTAGCTTTATTGAGGTCTTTATTTTAAAGAACTCCTTTCAAATACTCCTTTATGATTTCCAGAAAAATTCTACATCATTTCTGATCAACAATATGTTACTCACATATAATTATCAGAAAGGCGGTAGTGCTCCCACTCACTTTATTGCAAATACAGGCTTCACCGCAAGTCTGTATAAAACTATATGCTTTGATCAACTTATCAAAGCGTATATTCCAACACTGAGATGATTGCACCAGTCCATAGATGGATCGCTGGAGCTTGCACATTTTGTTAGCACCTTTAGGATTGACAAAACCTTCTGGTTGCATCATATACAATTCTTCTTTAATAAAACCATTAAGGAATGCAGTTTTGACATCTATTTGCCAGATTTCATAAAATGTGGCAATTGCTAACATGATTCGAACAGACTTAAGCGTCGCTACAGTTTAGAAAATCTCATTGTAGTCAACACCTTGAACTTTTCGAAAACCTTTTTGCGACAAGTCGAGCTTTGTAGATAGTGACACTACTATCAGCATATGTCTTCCTCTTGAAGATCCATTTATACAATATGGCTTGCCGATCATCGGGCAACTCCACCAAAGTCCACACTTTGTTCTCATACATGGATCCCATCTCAGATTTCATGGCCTCAAGCCATTTCGCGGAATCTGGGCTCATCATCGCTTCCTCATAGTTCGTGGGTTCATCATGGTCTAGTAACATGACTTCCGTAACAGGATTACCGTATTCACTCAAGTGCGGACTGTACTTTGGAAGAGCTACGAGGTTTTGTAGTAACTTGATCTGAAGTTTCATGATCATCATCATTAGCTTCCTCACTAATTGGTGTAGGAATCATCGAACTGTTTTCTGTGATGAACTACTTTCCAATTCGCGCAGAAGGTACAAATTACCTTATCAAGCTCTACTTTCCTCCCACTCACTTCTTTCGAGAGAAACTCCTTCTCTAGAAAGGATCCATTTTTAGCAATGAATGTTTTGCCTTCGGATCTGTGATAGAAGGTGTACCCAACAGTTTCCTTTGGGTATTCTATGATGACGCACTTCTCCGATTTTGGTTCGAGCTTTATCAGGTTGAAAACCTTTTTCACATAAGCATCGCAACTCCAAACTTTAAGAAACGACAGCTTAGGTTTACTGCTAATCCATAGCTCATACGGTGTCGTCTCAACGGATTTAGATGGTGCCCTATTAATTAAAGTGAAAGCAGCTATCTCTAATGCATAACCCCAAAATGATAGTGGTAAATCGGTAAGATACATCATAGATCGCACCATATCAAATAAAGTGCGGTTATGACGTTCGGACACACCATAACGTTGTGGTGTTCGAGGTGGCGTGAGCTGTGAGACTATTCCACATGGTTTTAATTGAAGACCAGACTCGTAACTCAAATACTCGTCTCCGCGATCAGATCGCAGAAACTGTATTTTATTGTTACGATGATTTTCCACTTTACTCTGAAATTCTTTGAACTTTTCAAATATTTCAGACTTATGTTTCATCAAGTAGATATACTCATATCTGCTCAAATCATCTGCGGAGGTCAGAAAATAACAATACCTGCCACGAGCATCAACACTCATTGGACTGTATACATCGGTATGTATTATTTCCAACAAGTCAGTAGCTCGTTCCATTGTTCCGAAGAACGGAGTTTTAGTCATCTTGCCCAAAAGGCACGGTTCGCAAGCATCAAATGATTCATAACCAAGTGATTCCAAAAGTCCATCTTTATGGAGTTTCTTTATGCGCTTTACACCGATATGACCCAAACGGCAGTTCCACCAATAAGTTGCACTATCATTATTAACTTTGCATCTTTTGGCATCAATATTATGAATATGTGTATCACTATGATCGAGATCTAATAAACCATCAACATTGGGTGTATGACCATAGAAGGTTTTATTCATGTAAACAGAATAACAATTTATTCTCTGTCTTAGATGAATAATCGTATTGCCATAAACATGATCTAAACATATTTATGCTCAACGCAAACACAAAATAACAATTATTTAGGTTCAACACTAATCTCAAAAATATAGGGAGTGTACGATGATGATCATATCAATCTTGGAATCACTTCCAACACACATCGTTACTTCACCCTCAACTAGTCTCTGTTTATTCTGTAACTCCTGTTTCGAGTTACTAATCTTAGCAACCGAACAAGTATCAAATACTCAGGGCTACTATAAACACTAGTAAGGCACACATCAATAACCTGTATATCAAATATACCCTTGTATACTTTGCCATCCTTCTTATCCACCAAATATTCAGGGCATTTCCGCTTCCAATGACGATTTCCTTTTGCAGTGTAAGCACTCATCTTCAGGCTTTGGTCCAGCTTTGGTCTTCTTCACGGGAGTGACAACTTGTTTGCCATTCTACTTGAAGTTTCCCTTTCTTTCCCTTTGCCCTTTTCTTGAAACTAGTGGTCTTGTCAATCATCAACACTTGATGCTCTTTCTTGATTTCTACCTTCGCCGATTTCAACATCACGAAGAGCTCGGAATCGTTTTCGCCATCCCTTGCATACTATAGTTCATCGTGAAGTTCTAGTAACTTAGTGATGGTGACTAGAGAATTCTGTCAATCACTATCTTATCTCGAAGATTAACTCGCACTTGATTCAAGCGATTGTAGTACCTGCACAATCTGAGCACATGCTCACTAGTTGAGCGATTCTCTTCCATCTTTTAGCTATAGAACTTGTTGGAGACTTCATATCTCTCAACTCGGTATTTGCTTGAAATATTAACTTCAATTCCCGGAACATCTCATATGGTCCATGATGTTCAAAACGTCTTTGAAGTCCCGATTCTAAGCCGTTAAGCATGGTGCACTAAACTATCAAGTAGTCATCATATTGAGCTAGCCAAACGTTCATAACGTCTGCATCTGCTGCTGCAATAGGTCTGTCACCTAGCGGTGCATTAAGGACATAATTCTTCTGTGCAGCAATGAGGATAAACCTCAGATCGCGGATCCAATCTGCATCATTGCTACTAACATCTTTCAACTCAATTTCTCTAGGAACATATCAAAATAAACATATGAAAGCAACAACGCGAGCTATTGATCTACAACATAATTTGCAATATACTACCAGGACTAAGTTCATGATAAATTTAAGTTCAATTAATCATATTACTTAAGAACTCCCACTTAGACAGACATCTCTCTAGTCATCTAAGTGATCACGTGATCCAAATCAAGTAAACCATAACCGATCATTACGTGAGATGGAGTAGTTTTCAATGGTGAACATCACTATATTGATCATATCTACTATATGATTCACGCTCGACCTTTCGGTCTCCGTGTTCCGAGGACATATCTGCATATGCTAGGCTCGTCAAGTTTAACCCGAGTATTCGCGTGTGCAAAACTGGCTTGCACCCGTTGTAGATGGACGAGAGCTTATCACACCGATCATCACGTGGTGTCCGGGCACGATTTAACTTTGGCAACGGTGCATACTCGGGAGAACACTTCTTGATAATTAGTGAGAGATCATCTTAAAATGCTACCGTCAATCAAAGCAAGATAAGATGCATAAAGGATAAACATCACATGCAATCAATATAAGTGATATGATATGGCCATCATCATCTTGTGCTTGTGATTCCATCTCCAAGCACCGCCATGATCACCATCGCCACCGGCGCGACACCTTGATCTCCATCGTAGCATCGTTGTCGCCTCGCCAACTATTGCTTCTACGACTATCGCTACCGCTTAGTGATAAAGTAAAGCAATTACAGGCGTTGCATTTCATACAATAAAGCGACAACCATATGGCTCCTGCCAGTTGCCGATAACTCGTTACAAAACATGATCATCTCATACAATAAAATATAGCATCACGTCTTGACCATATCACATAACAACATGCCCTGCAAAAACAAGTTAGACGTCCTCTACTTTGTTGTTTGCAAGTTTTATGTGGCTGCTACGGGCTGAGCAAGAACCGTTCTTACCTACGCATCAAAACCACAACGATAGTTCGTCAAGTTAATGCTGTTTTAACCTTCGCAAGGACCGGGCGTAGCCACACTCGGTTCAACTAAAGTTGGAGAAACTGACACCCGCCAGCCACCTGTGTGTAAAGCACGTCGGTAGAGCCAGTCTCGCGTAAGCGTACGCGTAATGTCGGTCCGGGCCGCTTCATCCAACAATACCGCCGAACCAAAGTATGACATGCTGGTAAGCAGTATGACTTGTATCGCCCACAACTCACTTGTGTTCTACCCGTGCATATAACATCAACGCATAAAACCTGGCTCTGATACCACTGTTGGGGAACGTAGTAATTTCAAAAAAATTCCTACGCACACGCAAGATCATGGTGATGCATAGCAATGAGAGGGGAGAGTGTTGTCCACGTACCCTCGTAGACCGTAAGCGGAAGTGTTATGACAACGCGGTTGATGTAGTCGTACGTCTTCACGATCCGACCGATCCAAGCACCGAACGTACGGCACCTCCGAGTTCAGCACACGTTCAGCTCGATGACGATCCCCGGACTCCGATCCAGCAGGGTGTCGGGGATGAGTTCCGTCAGCACGACGGCGTGGTGACGATGATGATGTTCTACCTATGCAGGGCTTCGCCTAAGCACCGCCACGATATGACCGAGGTGGAATATGGTGGAGGGGGGCACCGCACACGGCTAAGGAACGATCACGAAGATCAACTTGTGTATCCTAGGGTGCCCCCCTGCTCCCGTATATAAAGGAGCAAGGGGGAGGCCGGCCGCCCTTGGGGCGCGCCAGGAGGAGGAGTCCTCCTCCTAGTAGGAGTAGGACTCCTCTTCCTACTCCTACTAGGAGGGGAAAGGAAGGGGAGAGGAGAGGGAAAGAGGGGGCGCCGCCTCTCCTAGTCCAACTCGACCAGAGGGGGGGGCGCGCGCCCATCCTGGCTGCCCTCTCTCTCTCCACTAAAGCCCATAAGGCCCATTACTTCTCCGGGGTTCCGTAACCTCCGGCACTCCGTTTTCTCCAAATCACCCGAACACTTCCGTGTCCGAATATAGTCGTCCAATATATCAATCTTTATGTCTCGACCATTTCGAGACTCCTCGTCATGTCCGTGATCATATCCAGGACTCAACAACCTTCGTACATCAAAACTTATAAACTCATAATAAAACTGTCATCGTAACGTTAAGCGTGCAGACCCTACGGGTTCGAGAACTATGTAGACATGACCTAGAACTGTTTCCGGTCAATAACCAATAGCGGAACCTGGATGCTCATATTGGCTCCTACATATTCTACTTAAGATCTTTATCGGTCAAACCGCATAACAACATACGTTGTTCCTTTGTCATTGGTATGTTACTTGCCCGAGATTCGATCGTCGGTATCCAATACCTAGTTCAATCTCGTTACCGGCAAGTCTCTTTACTCGTTCCGTAATGCATCATTTTGTAACCAACGCATTGGCCACATTTCTTGCAAGGCTTATAGTGATGTGCATTACCGAGAGGGCCCAGAGATACCTCTCCGACAATCGGAGTGACAAAACCTAATCTTGAAATACGCCAACCCAACATGTACCTTCGGAGACACCTGAGAGCACCTTTATAATCACCCATTACGCTGTGGACGCTTTGGTAGCACACAAAATGTTCCTCCGTAAACGGGAGTTGCATAATCTCATAGTTGTAGGAACTTTGTATAAGTCATGAAGAAAGCAATAGCAACATACTAAACAATCAAGTGCTAGGCTAATGGAATGGGTCAAGTCAATCACATCATTCTCCTAATGATGTGATCCCGTTAATCAAATGACAACACATTTCTATGGTTAGGAAACATAACCATCTTTGATTAATGAGCTAGTCAAGTAGAGGCATACTAGTGACATTATGTTTGTCTATGTATTCACACATGTATCATGTTTCCGGGTAATACAATTCTAGCATGAATAATAAACATTTATCATGATATGAGGAAATAAATAATAACTTTATTATTGCCTCTAGGGCATATTTCCTTCACAGCAGGCCAGTCCAATCAGCATTCCACGCTGGCAACACTGCAGGACAATACAATCGACCGCACGACTAGTGACCAATCCAATCGTAGTACTATTAGCCCTAGGACCTTACGGTGGCGGCAGACCAGCAGACGGCGACAGGCGCGCGAGACAGGACGGCAACCGGCAAGGCGACAGTTCGGCGGTGCAACATCCAGCAAGCACGGCGGTGATCTTGGCACTGCAGGACAGGTGCTAGCTACTTGCACTTCCTCTCTTCAATCCTCAAAATTTTGAACCGATCTCAGCACTGTAAAATATGAAATTGGTTTGTTAGTGAATTGTTCACCTATTCTTTTGCAATGTTATATTTTGTGGGATTTGTTAATGAATTGCCATCTCTCTCGCTAGATCGTATATGTGCGACGTCATAGCTTCATCACTTGCTGTTCCAGGTTCATCAATCTATCATGTCCATCGCCGGTGTATATGTCATCACCAATGGCAAACTCCTGGGCTCTCCCACCTCCCCTACCACCGCCAGCGGCAACACTATAGGATACCACTTGCTCATTGTGGAAGGCTACTCCCGCATTAGCAGATCCATCACCATCAATTCTCTCTATTTCACTGTGGCGGGCCGCCGCTGGAGTATCTTGTACTTCCCCAATGGCCGCGATAACCATGACATGGATGGCCCCGGATCACTTTGTCTTTACCTCGCCGAGGAAGGTGGAAAGCCTGTGAAGGCGCAGTTCGAGTTCAGTTTCGTTGATGGGACTGACCAGCCGGCGACGGCATGCAACCATGAGCATGGTAAGGAAATATTCGAGTTCCAAGACTAGAACCATGTCCCGCGCGAAAAGCTCATGAGAAGAGAGGCCTTGGAGAAACACCTCAAGGGCGATAGTTTCACAATTCGGTGTGATGTCATCATTGTGGCGGCGGATGCGATCCCCACCACCACTTCTCCCTTCATCACAGTGCCGCCGTCCGACATGCAACAGAATTTCACCGACCTTCTCCAGGTCGGAGAGGGTACAGACGTGGTCTTCCAGGTCGGTAACGAGGCTTTAGCCGCCCACCGGTGCGTCCTCGCGGCCTGCTCTACCGTCTTCAGGGCGGCCCTGTTCGGCCCCATGAAGGAAGGCACGTCTCCGACGGCGGTTCAGGTGGACGACATGAATGGGACGGTGTTTAAGGCGATGCTCGGTTTCATCTATGGTGACACGCTACCTTTCCCTGCGTCAGACGAGAGCGAGGGCATCCTACTGCAGCACCTACTCGTCGCGGCGGACAGGTACGACCTCCGGAGGCTAAGATTGATGTGCGAGGAGAAGCTGTGCGAGCACATCCGTGTGGGCACAGCGACGACCATTCTGGCCCTTGTAGACCTGCACCACTATGACGGGCTGAAGAAGGCGTGCTATGAGTTTCTCCGATATCCGGCAAACCTGGGGGCGGTTGTGGAGACGGAAGGTTTTGAACATCTCTGCAGCTGTTACCCCACTCTTATGAAGGACATGCTCCTCGGCGTGCTACCCTCTAAGTAGTAATAGTTCATCTTAATGCAATTGCTTGTTCTCTTCCATATTTTGCAATCGTCTGTTTATGTCCTTGATTAGGAGATGATTTGTCTAATATATGGTTCGGGGCATGTAATCCGATGTTCAACTGAAATATGCACTTTCCCTTCCAAAAGAATTTGAAAAGGGTTGATGCTGTAAAACAACTGCATCTATTAGCTAGGTAGTTAAATTATGTGTGTATTGAATTATTGATATGTACCTTTCCATCAAATATGAGAAATGCTTCTATCCTGTTTGCCATGCAGCCACATTGATATAAGCTGGATTTAACAAACCACTGAGACTCAGGCACTTAACAATCACCCATGCTAAAAAAAACCTCTTTCTTTTTCAAGAACACGAAAGAACTTTGCGCACCTTTTGTATTGGGAAGAGTGGAATCGTGTTCGACCTGGATTTTCCCCTAGGGTTTTCCTAGGGTTCCACGTCAAATCTCGTCGAAGCGCCGGGATTTCTCGGTAGCAGCGAGATCAACCAAGGATCGGAGGTTGTACGCGGGTGCATGGCGGAAACAAGGACGAGGGAGGCGGAGGTCCAGGAGGTAGATCGGGCGGCGGCAAGTGTGGCGATGGCGTCGGGGGGAGGGGGAATTGAAGCGGAGGACGGTGAGCGAGTTCGGGAGGTGGGAGCGGATGAGCAATAAGGAAGAAGGGTAGGACTAGGGCGCAGATGGGGGGATTCGTCGGAGGAAGAAGAGGATTATGGTGAATATGTTGGCGCTGATCCAGATCTAGAGAATCAATTGCGGGGATGAGGCTGCATGGGAAGGAGGAAGAAGATCTTGATTTCTCTGCGGAGGTTGATGATCTGGTCAAGGACGTGCGTTGGCTTGCGTTGTTCCGTGTGCACACAACTAAACCGTTTAGCCATGCGGCACTGCTCTCCCAGATGCGCAATGCATGGATGGCAGCACAGGGCGTCACCTTCAACCTCAAAGGGCCCGACCTTTTTTTGGTTCAGTGTCATTGTTTGGGGGACTGGAGGAAGATAATGGAGGGAGGTCCATGGCTGTTCCGAAGGGCACCGGTAGTTTTGCAGGAGTATGACGGCTTCTCGGACGTCAATGAGTATAAACTCGACATGATACCGGTGTGGATTAGGGTTAAAGGCCTTCCTGATGGTCTGACCAGGAAACGACAACTTGCTGAAAAAGTGGCGGCAAAAGTTGGCGATCCCCCCTTCAATGTGATTGTCAACGAGGGACGGATCAACCCATCTAGCACCCTGCGTGCAAGGGTGTTTGTCGACGTGAACGTGCCACTGGTTCGCTTTGTTCTCATAACTTTGAAGGAACGAAAGAAATACATTGTTTTTTATGAGAAACTTCCGGATTTTTGCTTTGCGTGTGGTCTCATGGGGCACCTAGCAGATGAATGTGGTGATGGAGTGCATGACCCGAGATCGTTTGAGTGGGGGGAGTGGTTGTTGTGGGAACCGGAGATACCAGTGGGCAACACATTTGGTGCCCGTGGACGAGGTGAAGGTGGAGCTAGGGGAAGAGGAAGGGAGGCTGGAAGAGGTGATCGGGGAGGTAGAGGATGGGGGGCGTCAGCAGAAGGAAGGGGTAGGGGAGATGCACAAAGGGCGAAGTCACCAGCAATGCAACGCATGGACTTGGATCTTGTTGAAGACAGTCAGGGGCGTGGAGAGAAAGGAGCGCGCAAACGACTGGTTAATAATGATGGCTCTCTTAATATTCTGGGGCAGCACGTTTTAAATCTTGCTGGAAAGGTTGCTGGGATAGTTAAGCTAATTGAGGGTGCTACCCCGAGCTCAAGTGGTACCGCGACGGCCTCCACGCCAGAGAAAGATCCGTTGGTCAAAAGGAGAAAGCAGCAGGGGGATGATGAGATGCACAAGGCACAAGCATTGGGGGCGGCCTCCCTCGAGGAGGACCGCCGGGCCAAATGAGAGCTCTATGCTGGAACTGTCGGGGGATTGGCCACCCTGCGACAGTTCATGAGCTCCGCGATCTCATGGGGGCTAGTGCGCCGTCGGTTCTTTGCATTGTGGAGACTCAATTAGCAAAAAATCGTGTGGAGGGTCTGGTGGTTTCCTTAGGTTTTCAAAACAGTTTTGCAGTAGCTAGTAGTGGTCGTAGTGGTGGTCTTTTTTTGGAAGGCGGATGTTAATCTGGTAATAAAGAATTTTTCGCAGTATCACATCGACTCCTGGGTCTCTGAACTAGGGTCTGATCAGTGGCGCCTCACTTGCTTTTATGGAGAGGCAAATCGGAGTCTGAGGTATAAAACATGGGATACTATGAAAAGGTTGAGGGGAGAAAGCACGCTGCCATGGCTCTGTATAGGCGATTTCAATGAGATACTTCGCCAAGAGGAACAAATGGGCCCTAATCCTCGTGATAGTGCACAAATGGAGGGATTTAGAGAAGCGGTAGATGTTTGTGAGCTGGCGGATTTGGGTTATACTGGCTTGGACTGGACCTTTGAGAAACGTGTTACAGGAGGCCAGTTTTGTAGGGTCCGTTTGGACAGGGCTCTAGCTTTGGCAAGTTGGTCGAACATGTTCCCGTTTGCAAGAGTGGAGCATCTAACAGCAGTTAAGAGTGACCATAGCCCCATCTTGCTCTTGAATGAGATGGAAGCTGGGAATCAGCGCATCGCTGTGAAGAGACCTTTCCGATATGAATGTGTTTGGGAACGAGATGGTCATTTCAAGGACGTTGTGGTAGCAGCGTGGAATGGAGATGGACCGACCTCGTCGGTCACGGAATTGGCTAACAAACAAGAAACGGTGGCCACGTCTCTCTCGAGGTGGGGACGGAGCACTTTTGGCTAAGTTCGGTAGGAGCAAAGACTGTTACGCCGGAGACTTGCCATGCTGCGAGCAGATCCGTTGAGAACCGGACCTAGCGAGGAGGAACGCAACGTTGAGGAGCGCATGGTAGAACTGGCATACAGAGAGGAGATCATGGCGAGGCAGCGGTCTCGTATAACATGGCTGTCCGAGGGCGATAGCAACAACAAGTTCTTCCAGAGGAAGGCGAGTGCCAGACGGGCTAAAAACAACATAACCCAACTAGATCGTGCTGATGGGACAACTTGCACGGACCCAGCGGAGGTAGCAAACATGGCTACTGAATTTTACTCAAACCTCTCACGTCTGAAGGCGCAATAGGCATGGAAGAGGTTCCTTCGCACATAAGTACGGGTGGATGGTAATTTGAACGCCCGTCTGAATGCAACGTACAGTAATGAGGAAGTCAAGGAAGCCCTGTTTCAGATGTTTCCAACTAAGGCACCAGGGCCGGACGGCTTCCCTGCTCATTTTTTTCAGAAACATTGGGATTTATGTGGTGGTGAAGTTACAAGGATGATAATTAGTGTGCTTGATAGTGTGGACTCTCCGGAGGAGATAAATCATACGTTCATCGTTTTAATTCCAAAGATAGCAAGTCCAAAGGTTTTAGGACAATTTCGGCCGATAAGCCTTTGTAATGTGATTTACAAGATCACTTCGAAGGTTTTAGCTAACAGGCTGAAAGTAATCCTCCCCGAGATCATATCTGAAGAGCAGTCTGCGTTTGTCCCTGGATGTCTCATCACAGACAATTTCATCACAGCCTACGAGTGTTTACATTATATGAAAACTAAGAGGGTGAAGGGAAACAAATACTGTGCTCTAAAATTGGATATGATGGAAGCGTATGATCGCTTGGAGTGGCCGTATTTGCATGATGTTATGCTCAAGATGGGTTTTAGCCCCCGCTTCACTGATACAGTTATGAGGTGTGTGAGTTTCGTGTCTTTTTCAGTCCTGTTTAATGGAAGATGTTTGGATGATTTTAAGCCTTCTCGAGGCTTGCGCTAGGGCGATTCGAGTTCGCCATATCTGTTCTTACTAGCAGCTGAGGGGCTTTCGTGCTTGCTGAAAGCTGGTGCAGGAGTTCGGGGGATCACAGTGTTGGGGAACGTAGTAATTTCAAAAAATTTCCTACGATCACGCAAGACCATGGTGATGGCATAGCAACGAGAGGGAGAGGTCCGCCCACGCACTTTGTAGACCGAAAGCGGAAGCGTTATAACAACGCTGTTGATGTAGTCGACGCCTTCACGATCCGACCGATCCAAGCACCGAACGACGGCACCTCCGAGTTCTCGCACACGCTCAGCTCGATGACGATCCCCGACTCGATCCAGCAAAGTGTCGGGAAGAGTTCCGTCAAGCACGACGGCGCAGGACGACGATGATGCTCCACCGACGCAGGGCTTCGCCTAAGCTCCGCGACGATATGACTTCTCCGCGCAGGCTTCGCCTAAGCTCTGCGACGATATGACCGGGTGGAATATGGTGGAAGGGGCACCGACACGGCTAAGGAACGATCCGTAGATCAACTTGTGTGTTCTAGGGTGCCCCTGCCCCGTATATAAAGGAGCCAAGGGGAGGGGCTGGCCGCCAAGAGGGGCGCGCGCAGGAGTCCTACTCCCTCCGGGAGTAGGATTCCCCCTCCAATCCTAGTTGGAATAGGATTCCCCGGAGGGGGAAAGAGAGAGAGGGGGCCGGCCCACCTTTCCTAGTCCTAATAGGACTAGGGGAAGGGGGGAGGCGCGCGGCCACCTAGGGCTGGCCCTTTCTCTTTTCCACCAAGGCCCACTATGGCCCATATAGTTCCCGGGGGGTTCCGGTAACCTCCCGGTACTCCGGTAAATTCCCGATTTCACTCGGAACATTTCCGATGTCCAAATGTAGGCTTCCAATATATCAATCTTTATTTCTCGACCATTTCGAGACTCCTCGTCATGTCCGTGATCACATCCGGGACTCCGAACTACCTTCGGTACATCAATACTTATAAACTCATAATGAACTGTCATCGAAACGTTAAGCGTGCGGACCCTACGGGTTCGAGAACTATGTAGACATGACCTAGAACCATTCTCGGTCAATAACCAATAGCGGAACCTGGATGCCCATATTGGTTCCTACATATTCTACTGAAGATCTTTATCGGTCAAACCGCATAACAACATACGTTGTTCCTTTGTCATCGGTATGTTACTTACCCGAGATTCGATCGTCGGTATCCAATACCTAGTTCAATCTCGCTACGTAAGTCTCTTTACTCGTTCCGTAATACATCATCTCCCAACTAACTCATTAGTTGCAATGCTTGCAAGGCTTATGTGATGTGTATTGCCGAGAAGGCCAGAGATACCTCTCCGACAATCGGAGTGACAAAACCTAATCTCGATTCATGCCAACTCAACATATACTTTTGGAAACACCTGAGAGTACCTTTATAATCACCCAGTTACGCTGTGACGCTTGGTAGCACACAAAGTGTTCCTCCGTAAACGGAGTTGCATAATCTTACAGTTGCAGGAACTTTGTATAAGTCATGAAGAAAGCATAAGCAACATACTAAACGATCAAGTGCTAAGCTAACGAAATGGGTCATGTCAATCACATCACTCTCCTAATGATGTGATCCCATTAATCAAATGACAACACATGTCTATGGTTTAGGAAACATAACCATCTTCGATTAATGAGCTAGTCTAGTAGAGGCATACTAGTGACTATCTGCTTGTCTATGTATTCACACATGTATTATGTTTCCGTTAATACAATTCTAGCATGAATAATAAACATTTATCATGATATAAGGAAATAAATAATAACTTTATTATTGCCTCTAGGGCATATTTCCTTCAGCCTCCCACTTGCACTAGAGTCAATAATCTAGATTACACAAGAATGATTCTAACACCCATGGAGTCTTGGTGCTGATCATGTTTTGCTCGTGGAAGAGGCTTAGTCAACGGGTCTGCAACATTCAGATCCGTATGTATTTTGCAAATCTCTATGTCTCCCACTTGGACTTGGTCCCAATGGAATTGAAGCGCCTCTTGATATGCTTGGTCCTCTTGTGAAATCTGGATTCCTTTGCCAAGGCAATTGCACCAAGATTGTCACAGAAGATCTTCATTGGTCCCGATGCACTAGGTATGACACCTAGATCGGAAATGAACTCTTTCATCCAGACTCCTTCATTTGCTGCTTCCAAGCAGCTATGTACTCCGCTTCACATGTAGATCCCGCCACGACGCTTTGTTTAGAACTGCACCAACCGACAGCTCCACCGCTTAATAAAAATACGATCCGGTTTGCGATTTAGAATCGTCCGGATCAGTGTCAAAGCTTGCATCGACGTAACCATTTACGACTAGCTCTTTGTCACCTCCATATACGAGAAACATATCCTTAGTCCTTTTCGGTATTTCAGATGTTCTTGACCGCTGTCCAGTGATCCACTCCTGGATTACTTTGGTACCTTCCTGCCAAGCTTACAGCTAAGCATACGTCAGGTCTGGTACACAGCATTGCATACATGATAGAGCCTATGGCTGAAGCATAGGGAACATTTTTCATTTTCTCTCTATCTTCTGCTGTGGTCGGGCATTGAGTCTGACTCAATCTTACACCTTGTACTACAGGTAAAAAACCTTTCTTTGCCTGATCCATTTTGAACTTCTTCAAAACTTTATCAAGGTATGTGCTTTGTGAAAGTCCAATTAAGCGTCTTGATCTATCTCTATAGATCTTGATGCCCAATATGTAAGCAGCTTCACCGAGGTCTTTCATTGAAAAACTTTTATTCAAGTATCCTTTTATGCTATCTAGAAATTCTATATCATTTCCAATCAACAATATGTCGTCCACATATAATATCAGAAATGCTACAGAGCTCCCACTCACTTTCTTGTAAATACAGGCTTCTCCAAAAGTCTGTATAAAACCATATGCTTTGATCACACTATCAAAGCGCTTATTCCAACTCCGAGAGGCTTGCACCAGACCATAAATTGATCGTTGGAGCTTGCACACTTTGTTAGCACCCTTTGGATCAACAAAACCTTCTGGTTGTATCATATACAACTCTTCTTCTAGAAATCCATTCAAGAATGCAGTTTTACATCCATTTGCCAAATTTCATAATCATAAAATGCGGCAATTGCTAACATGATTCGACAGACTTAAGCATCGCCACGGGTGAGAAAGTCTCATCGTAGTCAACCCCTTGAACTTGTCGAAAACCTTTTGCAACAAGTCGAGCTTTGTAGACAGTTACATTACCATCGGCGTCAGTCTTCTTCTTAAAGATCCATTTATTCTCAATAGCTTGCCGATCATCGGGCAAGTCTACCAAAGTCCATACTTTGTTCTCATACATGGATCCCATCTCAGATTTCATGGCTTCAAGCCATTTTGTGGAATCTGGGCTCACCATCGCTTCTTCATAGTTCGTAGGTTCACCATGATCTAGTAGCATGACTTCCGAATAGGATTACCGCACCACTCAGTGCGGATTTTATTCTGGTTGATCTACGAAGTTCAGTGATAACTTGATCTGAAGTTTTATGATCTTCATCATTATCTTCCTCACTAACTGGTGTAGGTGTTACAGAAACTGATTTCTGTGACGAACTACTTTCCAATAAGGGAGCTGGTACTATTACCTCATCAAGTTCCACTTTCCTCCCACTCACTTCTTTCGAGAGAAACTCCTTCTCTAGAAAGGATCCATTCTTAGCAACGAATGTCTTGCCTTCGGATCTGTGATAGAAGGTATACCCAATTGTCTCCTTTGGGTATCCTATGAAGACACATTTTTCCGATTTGGGTTCAAGCTTATCAGGTTGAAGTTTCTTCACATAAGCATCGCAACCCCAAACTTTCAGAACGACAACTTTGGTTTCTTGCTAAACCATAGTTCATAAGGCGCCGTCTCAACGGATTTTGACGGTGTCCTATTTAACGTGAATGCGGCCGCCTCTAAAGCATAACCCCAAAACGATAGAGGTAAATCGAAATAAACATCATAGATCGTACCATATCTAGTAAAGTACGACACGACGCTCGACACACCATTACACCGAGGTGTTCCCGGTGGCGTGAGTTGCGAAACTATTCCGCATTGCTTCAAATGTAGACCAAACTCGTAACTCAAATATTCTCCTCCACGATCAGATCGTAGAAACTTTATTTTCTTGTTACGATTATTTTCAACATCACTCTGAAATTCTTTGAACTTTTCAAATGTTTCAGATTTATGTTTCATCAAGTAGATATACCCGTATCTGCTTAAATCATCTGTGAAGGTGAGAAAATAACGATATCCGCCACGAGCTTCAACATTCATCGGACCACACACATCTGTATGTATGATTTCCAACAAGTCTGTTGCTCTCTCCATACAACCGGAGAACGGTGTTTTAGTCATCTTGCCCATGAGGCACGATTCGCAAGTACCAAGTGATTCATAATCAAGTGATTCCAAAAGTCCATCTGTATGGAGTTTCTTCATGCGTTTTACACCGATATGACCTAAACGGCAGTGCCACAAATAAGTTGCACTATCATTATCAACTCTGCATCTTTTGGCTTCGACATTATGAATATGTGTATCACTACTGTCGAGATTCAACAAGAATAGACCATTCTTCAAGGGCGCATGACCATAAAAGATATTACTCATATAAATAGAACAACCATTATTCTCTGATTTAAATGAATAACCGTCTCGCATCAAACAAGATCCAGATATAATGTTCATGCTCAACGCTGGCACCAAATAACAATTATTTAGGTCTAAAACTAATCCGAAGGTAGATGTAGAGGTAGCGTGCCGACCGCGATCACATTGACTTTGGAACCATTTCCCACGCCAAGCATCGTCACCTCGCCCTTTGCCAGTGCTCGTCTATTCCGTAGTCCCTGTTTCGAGTTGCAAATATTAGCAACAGAACCAGTATCAAATACCCAGGTGCTACTACGAGCTCTAGTAAGGTACACATCAATAACATGTATATCACATATACCTTTGTTCACCTTGCCATCCTTCTTATCCGCCAAATACTTGGGGCAGTTCCGCTTCAAAGGTCCAGTCGCTTGCAGTAAAACACTCGCCAGGCTTAGGTCCAGACTTGGGTTTCTTCTCTTGAGCAGCAACTTTCTTGCTGTTCTTGAAGTTTCCTTCTTCTTCCCTTTGCCCTTTTCTTGAAACTAGTGGTCTTCTTGACCATCAACACTTGATGCTCTTTCTTGATTTCTACCTCCGCTGCTTTTAGCATTGCGAAGAGCTCAGAATTGTCTTAGTCATCCCTTGCATATTATAGTTCATCACGAAGCTCTTGTAGCTTGGTGGCGTGATTGGAGAATTCTGTCAATGACACTATCATCCGGAAGATTAACTCCCAGCTGAATTAAGTGATTATTATACCCGGACATTTTGAGTATGTGCTCACCGACGTAACTATTCTCCTCCATCTTGCAGCTATAGAACTTATTGGAGACTTCATATCTCTCAATCCGGCATTTGCTTGAAATATTAACTTCAACTCTTGGAACATCTCATATGCTCCATGACGCTCAAAACGCCGTTGAAGACCCGGTTCTAAGCCGTAAAGCATGGCACATCGAACTATAGAGTAGTCATCAGCTTTGCTTTGCCAGACGCTCACAACTTCGGTGCAGCTCCTGCAGCAGGCTCGCACCCAGCGGTGCTTCCAGGACGTAATTCTTCAGGCAGCAATGAGGATAATCCTCAGGTTACGGACCCAGTCCGTAATTGCTACCATCATCTTTCAACTTTGCTTTCTCAAGGAACGCATTAAAATTCAACGGAACAACAGCACGAGCCATCTATCTACAGAAACATAGACAAGCAAAATACTATCGGTACTAAGTTCATGATAAATTTAAGTTCAATTAATCATATTAAAAACTCCCACTTAGACAGACATCTCTAGTCATCTAAGTGTTTACGTGATACAAATCAACTAAACCATGTCCGATCATCACGTGAGATGGAGTAGTTTCAATGGTGAACATCACTATGTTGATCATATCTACTATATGATTCACGCTCGACCTTTCGGTCTCCGTGTTCCGAGGCCATATCTGCATATGCTAGGCTCGTCAAGTTTAACCTGAGTATTCTCGTGTGCAAAACTGGCTTGCACCCGTTGTAGATGGACGAGAACTTATCACACCCGATCATCACGTGGTGTCCGGGTACTACTGAACTTTTAGCAACGGTGCATACTCGGGAGAACACTTCTTGATAATTTTAGTGAGAGATCATCTTATAATGCTACCGTCAATCAAAGCAAGATAAGATGCATAAAGGATAAACATCACATGCAATCAATATAAGTGATATGATATGGTCATCATCATCTTGTGCTTGTGATCTCCATCTCCAAGCACCGCCATGATCACCATCATCACCGGCGCGACACCTTGATCTCCATCGTAGCATCGTTGTCGTCTCGCCAACTATTGCTTCTACGACTATCGCTATCGCTTAGTGATAAAGTAAAGCAATTACATGGCTTTTGCATTTCATACAATAAAGCGACAACCATATGGCTCCTGCCAGTTGCCGATAACTCGGTTACAAAACATGATCATCTCATACAATAAAATATAGCATCACGTCTTGACCACATCACATCACAACATGCCCTGCAAAAACAAGTTAGACGTCCTCTACTTTGTGGTTGCAAGTTTTACGTGGCTGCTATGGGCTGAGCAAGAACCGTTCTTACCTCGCATCAAAACCACAACGATAGTTTGTCAAGTTGGTGCTGTTTTAACCTTCGCAAGGATCGGGCGAGCCACACTCGGTTCAACTAAAGTGAGAGAGACAGACACCGCGGTCACCTTTAAGCAACTAGTGCTCGGGCGGTGAAACCAGTCTCGCGTAAGCGCACGCGTAATGTCGGTCCGGCCGCTTCATCTCACAATACCGCTGAACCAAAGTATGACATGCTGGTAAGCAGTATGACTTATATCGCCCACAACTCACTTGTGTTCTACTCGTGCATATGACATCAACGCATAAAACCAGGCTCGATACCATCGTTGGGGAACGAGTAATTTCAAAAATTTCCTACGATCACGCAAGACCATGGTGATGGCATAGCAACGAGAGGGAGAGTGTCCGTCCACGCACCCTCGAGACCGAAAGCGAAGCGTTATAACAACGCTGTTGATGTAGTCGTGCGCCTTCACGATCCGACCGATCCAAGCACCGAACGACGGCACCTCCGAGTTCTGCACACGCTCAGCTCGATGACGATCCCGGACTCGATCCAGCAAAGTGTCGGGAAGAGTTCCACAAGACGACGGCGCAGTGACGACGATGATGCTCCACCGACGCAGGGCTTCGCTTAAGCTCCGCGACGATATGACTTCTCCGCGCAGGCTTCGCCTAAGCTCATGGACGATATGACCGAAGTGGAATATGGTGGAAGGGGGCACCGCACACGGCTAAGGAACGATCCGTAGATCAACTTGTGTGTTCTAGGGTGCCCCCTGCCCCCGTATATAAAGGAGCCAAGGGGGAGGGGGCTGGCCGGCCAAGAGGGGGCGCGCCAGGGAGTCCTACTCCCTCCGGGAGTAGGATTCCCCCTCCAATCCTAGTTGGAATAGGATTCCCCGGAGGGGGAAAGAGAGAGAGGGGGCCGGCCCACCTTTCCTAGTCCTAATAGGACTAGGGGAAGGGGGGAGGCGCGGCCACCTAGGGCTGGCCCTTTCTCTTTTCCACCAAGGCCCACTATGGCCCATATAGTTCCCGGGGGGTTCCGGTAACCTCCCGGTACTCCGGTAAATTCTCGATTTCACTCGAACATTTCCGATGTCCAAATGTAGGCTTCCAATATATCAATCTTTATGTCTCGACCATTTCGAGACTCCTCGTCATGTCCGTGATCACATCCGGGACTCCGAACTACCTTCGGTACATCAATACTTATAAACTCATAATGAACTGTCATCGAAACGTTAAGCGTGCGGACCCTACGGGTTCGAGAACTATGTAGACATGACCTAGAACCATTCTCGGTCAATAACCAATAGCGGAACCTGGATGCCCATATTGGTTCCTACATATTCTACGAAGATCTTTATCGGTCAAACCGCATAACAACATACGTTGTTCCCTTTGTCATCGGTATGTTACTTACCCGAGATTCGATCGTCGGTATCCAATACCTAGTTCAATCTCGCTATCGTAAGTCTCTTTACTCGCTCCGTAATACATCATCTCCCAACTAACTCATTAGTTGCAATGCTTGCAAGGCTTATGTGATGTGTATTACCGAGAAGGCCAGAGATACCTCTCCGACAATCGGAGTGACAAAACCTAATCTCGATTCATGCCAACTCAACATATACTTTTGGAAACACCTGTAGAGTACCTTTATAATCACCCAGTTACGCTAGTGACGCTTGGTAGCACACAAAGTGTTCCTCCGTAAACGGAGTTGCATAATCTTACAGTTGCAGTGAACTTTGTATAAGTCATGAAGAAAGCATAAGCAACATACTAAACGATCAAGTGCTAAGCTAACGAAATGGGTCATGTCAATCACATCATTCTCCTAATGATGTGATCCCATTAATCAAATGACAACACATGTCTATGGTTTAGGAAACATAACCATCTTCGATTAATGAGCTAGTCTAGTAGAGGCATACTAGTGACTATCTGTTTGTCTATGTATTCACACATGTATTATGTTTCCGGTTAATACAATTCTAGCATGAATAATAAACATTTATCATGATATAAGGAAATAAATAATAACTTTATTATTGCCTCTAGGGCATATTTCCTTCACACAGTAGCACCTAATGCACCATCTGTTAATCATCTACTTTTTGCTGATGATAGCCTACTTTTCTTTGAAGCAGAAGATGCTAGTGCCACTCGGATTGATGAGTTATTGAGGATTTACTGCAACACATCTGGACAAAGGATAAATATGGAGAAATCATCCATTTTTCAGTAAAGGAGTTCCGAATCCTGTTCGCGATTCCATCAAAAACATCCTCAATGTCCATACTGAATCGTTGACAGAGAAATATTTGGGCTTACCTTCAGATGTTGGGAGGGCCAAAGAGGGATCTTTTAAATACTTAAAAGATCGAATCTGGAAGAAGGTGCAAGGGTGGATGGAGAAGGGCTTATCAGCCGGCGGGAAAGAGGTACTGATAAAATCTGTCGCTCAATCTATTCCCATGTATTCTATGTCATGCTTCAAACTGCCGCGGGGCCTGTGTGAGCATATCAATGGTATTATCCGGAAGTTCTGGTGGGGAAGCAAGGATGGTCAGCGGAAAACAGCGTGGGTTTCGTGGAAAACTATGTCAAAGCCTAAGTTCATGGGGGGTGGGGGGTTGGGCTTTAGGGATGTGGAGCTGTTTAATTTAGCTCTACTTGCTCGCCAAGCTTGGAGGTTATTGCAGGATTCGGAGTCGCTAAGTGCTCGCGTGCTGAGAGCTAGATACTACCCAGACTGCCACCTTTTGGATGCCACCTTGGGTACGGGCCCGTCTCAGGTTTGGCGTTCCATTCTAGAAGGAAGAGATGTGCTAGCTCAGGGGCTTATGAAACGCATTGGCTCTGGAATGAACACCAATATATGGCATGATAACTGGCTGCCGAGGGACTACAACTCAGACCAATATGCTCTCGGTCGGCCAACCCGCCAGCTTTAGTTTCGGACCTGATTGACTCCACAACTAGATCCTGGAACAAACAGTTGCTCTCTGAACTTTTTATCGCTCCGGATGTCGAAGTCATTCAGAATATACCTCTAAGCACCCGGGTACAGGATGATTTTTGGGCCTGGCACTATGACAAGAAGGGAGTTTTTTCGGTTCGATCTGCATACCGCATGATTTCTGCAGTCAAGACTCAGAGGGAGGATTGGCTTGATCATCGGCTGGGACATTCAAATATTGCAGCCGACAGGAATTCTTGGTCGCAACTGTGGAATGTACCGGTTCCCTCCAAGATCAAGGTTTTTGTGTGGAGATTAGCACATACCTCGATCCCGACGGGGCTGGTGCGACATGAGAGGAACATGGCAGAATCACCAGCTTGCTCGATTTGCGAGGCGGGTGAGGACAATTGGTGTCATTCCCTGTTAAGCTGCTGCATGGCCAGGTGCGTCTGGGCTTTGGGTGATGAAAAGCTCCTCGAGCATGTGATATCAAACCAGAACACTGATGCACGTCTATGGTTATTTTGGCTGTTCGAATCCACAAGCCAGCGTGACCTAACTCGTGTTCTAGTCACAATGTGGGCCATTTGGTGGGCGCGCCGAAAAGCAATTCACGAGAATGAGTTTCAAAGCCCTTTGTCAACCATGAGCTTTATTAAGCGTTTCTTGGAGGATCTGGGTATAGTAGAATCCCGAAAAACGATACCAGCGCCATCACCTACTATTCTGAGAGCACGTGCATGGTTGCCGCCTGACGGTGAAGCGGTGAAGTTTAACTGTGATGGTGCTTTGTCCACCCTTGGCGACAAGGGAGCGGCGGCTGTGATCTGTCGAGACAAGTCAGGAAAGTTCCTTGGAGCATCAGCACTTGTTTTTGATGGTTTGATCGACCCGGCGAGTTTGGAGGCGCACGCGTGCAGTGAGGCCCTTGCCCTTGCTCGCGACCTGAATGTGGAGGAGCTGGTGATCGCGTCGGATTGTTTAGAAGTGGTTACAAATATCAATACACGAGCATCACCAGTGTATGCTCCGATTCTGCATGATATTCACACTAGTATGATCCTGTTCTCTTCAGTTAGTTTCCGTTTTGAACGTAGAGAAAATAATTTCGAGGCCCACTCGATTGCAAAAGGAGCTACGTCTCTGCCAGTGGGCCGCCACGTGTGGCTAGGTATCCTTCCTGATATTGCTTGTATTCCGGATGTGATGAACTTTGAATAAAATTCCCTAGTTACCTTCAAAAAAAACCTTTTATATTGGGAAGAGTGGAATCGAGTATACAGAAAAGATTTACATTGGTGGCAATCACAGACGATCACAAACAACTCCACACCAGCCTAAAGTGGTCACACTCTCTGCCACTTTCCACCTAGCGAACTCCACCCTTAATCTTGGCTATCACTGAAGTAGGAAGCAAAGCCATCATATATAAAAAATCCTAGAGTATTTAACTGAAAACTAGCACAATTCAACCAATCGTGGCAAAAAAGTATCACATTACGAACTTTGACAAAAAAAACTACCACTTTAGCTCTAATTTATACCGTTGAACATATTTGTACTTAAAATAAAAGCCTTTCATACGATTAAAATAACAACAATTCCCTCTGTATCAAAATATAATACATTTTTTGACACTAAGATAGTGTAAAAAACATCTTATATTTTGATACGGAGGGAGTATAATTAATTGATATATACCTTACGTAAACAATCAGAAATGCCTCTATCCTATTTGCGATGCAGGCAAGCAGCCACATTGATATAAGTTGGACACAACAAATTGAGACTTAGGAACTTAGCAATTTTCAATTGTAAAAATCATTCAAAAAAGGACCACTCTCTCAAAAAGAAAATAAATGATTTGTGTATTTGAATTGAATGTGGTGGTTAATATTTTATTTTCAGAAACATGCAAGCAAAGTGGTCAGCGTGGTCATCTATGGTATCGGCGTACCAAGGGCCATTTCAACAAGTCATACCATACAACTCATTAACGATGGCGCAAGGAGCGATGACTCGCGATAGCCACGTCGTCGGGGGCGAGGGATATTTCCGCCTGCCCAGCGAACCCCAGGCCGAGCGATGGGGGTGTCCACCTCGTCACTTTTTACTGTGCCGGAGCGAGAGAAAAAAAATAATAGAACAACGCCTCGGATTGGGCTGACCTAGATTGGTCTCCCAAGCGACCATCTTCCCTCTTCCCGCCGCCCGCCTCTTCTCCCCTCACATTTTTCTCTTCCTCCCTGCCGCCGCCGCCCCCTCATCTCCCCAAGGTGAAGCAACACCGCGACCACGCCGACTCGATGCAACGGCGTCCAGCCCCAACAGCGAGGAACAACCCCCACGCTCGTCTTCTCCTCCTCTCCCCTGCCGTCCACGCCGCGGCATCCGACTCACCCACCTCTCAGCCTCGCCGCCAGTCAAGTTGCGTCTAGAGGCGAGAAGACAGAGCAGCCACGCCCAGAGGAGGCCATCCCCGGCTTAAATCCTAAGGCGCCATTCTGGAACAATCCCCTTCGCTGGCGATGAACAGACGGCCGGAGCTCTGCAGGAACTACCAACACGGCAGGTAACCTGATCCATCCCTGCACTAATTCATACACGACCACTGATTCGGATTCGTTGTTCCTGCCTTCAGTCCACCGCGCAGCGCGAATGACAGATGCAATTGGCCGAATCAGACGGTCGCGCGGTGTGGGGGTGGGAAAGATGGAGAGTTTGCGGGTGTAGGGGTGGCTACTGTAGAAGGTGAGCAGAAGGAGGTGTTGCGCGGGACCTCGACACTGGGCAGGTGAATCTCTTCTATGCAGCACATGCCGAGGCTGGGAGCTCAACCCCTCTGCTCGACGCCCTAGCCAAGTGGACGAGGGCTGGCTCCCAACCCCCCTATGCTAGGTGCCCAAATTTCTTTTCCACCGTCGCTCTCATCGGCGATTTTCTGCAGCGCTGCAACATACAGAAGTAGTGCACTAAGTATCCCTTATTTTCGTGCGCAAATTCATAGGGTTTCTGTTTTCTGAAGACCTGGTTACTGGGCCAACTCGGTCATGTGACTTTATCTTGCAGCAGAAGACTATATACTTCCCTGGAATAGTGCAGCGGCGGAGAGGCGCCTACAAGAACGAGGTCAGTGTCTATGCACTAGATGTAGGATTCCAGTTATTTGCTCTCTTTTGGAATATATCGTTGTCTAGAGCCATGAACTTGGTACTCATATACTTTGATCACAAGCATTACTCTTAGCGATGGGATGTGATTTTAACCGATAATATATTTTCTTGTAGTGGATGTAGCTTCTTATTGGACTCATGCTTCTAGAAGTGGACGTAACGACTCTGGTTTTGTTGGGCCTCAAGTAGCAGCTAGAGCAAGGGGGTGGTTCATGATTGTGGCTCTGTAGGCCTCCAATAGACAACATCAATAATAAGGATAGGAGTTGTCTGATTCATATCGCATGTCTCCGCCCAAGTTTCAGTTTGCAGGTTATTCTCTTTTCTTTCTTTTCATGTTGCTTCTCTCTTATGTTAACTCATCATATTTGATTTGGAATGAACTGTAGGATGTGTTTGAGGGTGTCTTCTACTTTTTCATGAAGGCAACAAAGGAGAAGTTGATAAATTTCTTAAAGGAAACAAAGATTTCATTTTCAGGCAGGTATGAAACTGTGAATGCCCTGCTTTTATGCATTGTAAAGCCTTGACAGCAGTGTAGGTGTTCCTTGTTTTGTTCAGGCTGATGGCGTTGCTGATGAGTTGCTGGAGCGTCTTGATTGGCTGGCGAATCTGGCTATTTATGATCCTTAATTTTCATATTTGTATTGGAACTATTTACTAAATTGTATGCCAACATGAGTTTAGTATCTTTTTGATAATATTAGTTACACATCCAATCAGCCCTTGATGCTTTAAACCAAAGATTCCAGTGTTCAAATAGCTGGTCTATATATGCACATGGCAACTGAAAATAAGATGGTTATTTATTCTTCTCAACACAGAGAAGGCATTTAGACATTTATGCTCTCAGATCAGATAATTTTTCTACACATGAACTCATATATGTTACTGTACTAATTTATTTCTAAGAGACATGGTACTGTTGCTATGAAGGGTTGATACTACCATCATTTGACTTCTACTACCAGATTAAAGGAGCTGGTGATTTTGACTCTGGCATGGACGTTCCAAATTCTTCACCTATGGTGCCCTTTTATGTTGCTTCTCCGGTTCTAATATTTTTGTGAGGGGCGTTGGAGATCGGGTTATTCATGCCATGAAAGCCTGCTTTCAAGTGTCCAACCTTTATTTTTTGCCTTTCAAAAGAAACACACGCAGAGAAACAGGTAATAGTTCCCATGATTGCTCACATGTCCTATGAAACCTATTCTTCCTTTTTCATCTCAGGCCGACTTTTCTTCTTCCTTTTCAGTTTCTATCAACCATGAGTTCAATGGAAATATTTGTATTTATGATCTTAAAGGGTGTTGTCTTTTTCTACATGGAAGAAAAGAACAGAAGAAACTGCTCCCTACACAATATTGATCACAACCCGCAGGTATAAGTTTCTTGGGGGTCTTTTTTGCCTAAATTTTGTTATTCACATGAAAAAGTAGTAGAGATCTTAGGGCAAAGAACAATATTTAATCATAGGAAGTGGGAGAAGACAAGACATTGACAGTTGATTTTCCCGTAGGGAGATGATAGAAGGGAGAGATTTATGACGAGGCAAGAACTTATTGATGCTACTAAAGCCATTGGTCTGTCATAATATGCAAGGGAGTGCAGTTTCAGTGATTCAGTATACCTTACTGTTGCTGATTCAGTTGATATTTTAGTGCGTCACTAACTATGCTCATTGTGTTATGAGCTGCCCAAACAATAGTAACGCAAAAAAGGGGAATTCTCAGGATGACTTCTACACTGGTTGAAGCTGCATAACGACATTAGTAGCTAATGAACTGGTTGTGAAATGGAGTAACCTTGCAAAGTAATATACTAAGCTCATCTCCATGTTTATGATACGTTTTCTACCATTTATTTAAAAGAATTGGATCTTTTACAGGTATATACCCCACTCATTTTATAGGCATGTGCTAGATTTCACAAGTATTATTAATTCTCCCATCACAGTAAGACATCCCATCATTTTTTAGTTACTCTATTAAAAGTGTAGGCTTTTGCAGTTAGCATAGTGTTAACCTTACCACCCAAGCCCACCTTGAGGTATACAATATCACACCAAATTGGCCTATGCAATTTTTAATACTTAAGTGTCAAAAGCTGAGCATGTCTACAAGTTCCGCGCTCACTGTTGAAATTTAAGTTTCTTACGCCTTTTGCTCATTATAGAATGTCTACAAGCAAGTTATGCAGACAAGCAACAAGTACTACCAGAATCCCAGTTTCCACTACCGGCCAATCACCTTTCCAAATTCTTCAAATGTTATGTTGTTCAATGAAAATGAGGTGTGAACAGCTCAATAGACCATTCTGATGTTTCTTGCAATGGTACTTTATTCTATAAACATGTAGGAAAGAAGAGTCAGTGCAGTTTTGCTCTACCGTGGGTGAAGTCTAAAATAGTGATTTGCCATTCCGCTTTACATGAGTACCGTGAAATTACTATGCTTGCTCTGTTGTACGAATGAAGACTATTCTGATGCAGTTTTGTTCTATGCATCATACTTTTAATCAGTGTTGTTTATATGCACTTTCAATACGTAAACAAGTATGCCAGCAGGATTAGTGCGCACCAGAACGCCTCAAGAGGCGCTCCCCAGCCACTAGTGTTTATGATTTGTAGCAGTTTACAACTTCAGTGGCACACCGGTCCACACACATCTGCGGACAACTAATTTATAAAGATATAATTTAGAAGATATTAGGGAGAAACGAGGTGGTACTATTGCATCCACAGTTCCACACAGTGTGATGAAACTACCCAACATTAGTTTCATAAGAGCTAACTATATGCTAACTACCTTATTATGACCTTTCTTCCCTATTTTCAGAAAATTTAAATATACAAAGTCTAAATTTGAATTATCAAATAGAAAATAAATAAATTTATAATATTCCTGTGATAAGTAATGAAACCACCCACCCACAGATCGCAGATGCGCTTTTCCAGATTTGCCCCGTCGTGGATATAATCATAACAATACTAGGGGCGTTAGAATGTTGAGGGAATCATATCTACTGACCGTTGCAACTGAGAATACGCTCAGCGCTACAGCTAGCATTTAGCAGTAGGGCCGCTTGGAACGCGCTACTGCTAATTACTAGCAGCGTTGCTCCACCCCGAGCTACTACTATTATTATGTATTCCAGTTTTATTTTATTTTATTATATGTCCTATTTATACACCGTTATACAAGTTTTCATACAATATCAATTTAGAGATTTTTATATAATGATGTAATAACTCATCATCCTAATCATATTATTAACAACTAATCATCATAATACATCATAGTCATATGACAACTTCTCATTATCATCATTATTGCCCATGTGTCATATAACATGTTGGTTGCTAGTCATAATCAACACTAACTAATTATTCTTAATACCTAGAACCTACTCCTCTCTCCTAGATAAAATAGCATAAAACAGATAAACTGGTCCATCTCCATAATGGAGAATCGAGATACACCTATCTCCAACTTGTGGCTTGCGCACATTCATGTTGTCTCCAATTAGTAGTCTGCGCGCATTCATCACTTTGCTCCATTCTTTGATATTGAGGCTTCCATCGTTTAAAGAAATCGAGTATGCACCATGGTAAGCCTTCGGCGGAGTAGGTCTTAAGCTAACCATATGCATAGGACCTTCGGTAAACATCATGTCAGGCACAACCTCCTTCGGGAGCCTCTGTTGAAGAACATAATAATAACATATATAGTTAGCAATGTAGTTTACTTAAGAAGAATGTATGCAATGAAGTTACCATCATTACCAAAATCATACCAAGTTTTTGGCAATGAAGTTACCATCATGCAACTCATGGACTAGTGGCACGTATCCACTAAAATTTGGGTTGATAGAGTGATTGGTCTTAAAGGCCTCAACATCATCTATGAATTAGAAAAATAACCTTTCTCCTCACAATTAAGCTCGGAGCCATAGTTGTAGTATGTCCTGTCTAGAGCCTTCCGAGTATTTGTTGAAGATAAGAAATAAGCTGACAATTATAACTAAACAAGTTTAGTAGCGATGAACACCAAATATTTTTAAATTAACAACATGAATTGCTTAACTTAACAAATTAGTTTGACAAACTCACATTTAGGCAAAAATGGAGGCATATCCCCATCCACCCAGATGTCGATATTATTTTTAATATTGTGTCGAAACATACCAATGCGGGATCTAGTTTCGAAGAGCATGTTGCGCAGGTTCCAACGATGAATGCGGATCTTAATTCTGATGTTCGACTCAAAAGTTATGACTTTTTAGAAAATAAAAATCAGAATTAAATGTGTTGACGTCTGTTTGCATTAATGAAAATTGCACGTCCACAAGTAGAGAAAAAATTACGCATGACTGTCATGAAGTTGCACATTGACTCCTAGACAGTTGCACCAAACAGGGATTAAGTTACACAAAAACAAAATTTGTCGAAACATGCCTGAGGGAGTCCTGGACTAGGGGGTGTCCGGATAGCCGAACTATCATCTTTGGCCGGACTCCTAGACTATGAAGATATAAGATTGAAGAATTCGTCCCTTGTCCGGATAGGACTTTCCTTGGCGTGGAAGGCAAGCTTGGCGATACGGATATGTAGATTTCCTACCATTGTAACCGACTCTGTGTAACCCTAACCCTATTCGGTGTCTATATAAACCGAAGGGTTTTAGTCCGTAGGAGGAACAACAATCATACCATAGGCTAGTTTCTAGGGTTTAGCCTCTCTGATCTCGTGGTAGATCTACTCTTGTACTACCCATATCATCAATATTAATCAAGCATGAGTAGGGTATTACCTCCATCGAGAGGGCCCGAACCTGGGTAAAAACATCATGTCCCTTGTCTCCTGTTACCATCCGCGTAGACGCACAGTTCGGGACCCCTACCCGAGATCCGCCGGTTTTGACACCGACATTGGTGCTTTCATTGAGAGTTCCTCGTGTCGCCACCTATAGGCCTGATGGCTCCTTCAATCATCAAGAACGACGCAGTCCAGGTGAGAATTTTCTCCCGGACAGATCTTCAGATTCGGGCGGCTTTGCACTGCGGGCCAATTCGCTAGGCCATCTGGAGCAGATCGAAAGCTACGCCCCTGGCCATCAGGTCAGATTTGGAAGCTTGAACTATACGGCCGATGTCCGCGGAGGTTTGATCTTCGACGAATTCGAACCACAGCCGAGCGCGCCGCACTGTCTCGATGGGTACGATGTAGCTCTGCCGCCGAACAACGCCCTGGAGGCCGCAGCAGTATCCGCTCCGACCCTTAATCCGGAGCCGGTTTCGCGACGAGGACGGTTGGTTGACACCGCCGGGGCTGAAATCTCCATGGCGATTGAGCCGAACACGATCCCTGTCCTTTGCGAAGCTCGTGACTCCCAGGTGCCGGACTCCTTTCTGGACTCCGAACCTCCCGCGCCTCTACCAGTCGAATCTGACTGGGCACCGGTTATGGAGTTCACCGCCACGGACATCTTTCAGCACTCGCCCTTTGGCGATATCCTGAACTCATTAAAGTCTCTCTCTTTGTCAGGGGAGCCCTGACCGAACTATGGCCAGGAAGGTTGGGATTCGGACGACGAAGAAATTCAACGCCCACCCACCACCCACTTTGTAGCCACTGTTGATGATTTAACCGACATGCTCGACTTCGACTCCGAAGACATCGACGGTATGGACGACGGTGCCGGAGACGATCTAGAGCCAGCGTCCACGGGGCACTGGAAGGCCACCTCGTCATATGACATATACATGGTGGACATCCCAAAAGATGGGAATGGCGATGGAACGGCGGAGGATGACCCCTCCAAGAAACAACCCAAGCACTGACGTCAGCGACGCCGCTCTAAATCCCGCCACAGTAAAAACGGTGATTCCGGCACGGAGACAATAATACCCCGGACAAGTGCGAAGACGACCCCTCCAAAGAAGACTCAGATAGAGGGAGGAGAAGCAAGTCCACACGACAAAGGCGGCGAAAGAGAGGTAGAGGACAATAATTATGCGCCCCTCAAGACGAGGCAAGCCTCGACGATGACGAATTGTCGTGCTGAGGACCCGTCGAACAAGAGCGCTTTAAACGCAGGCTCATGGCCACGGCAAGCAGCCTCAAGAAAAGCAGCAACAGCTTAGAGCTGACTAAGACTTGCTAGTCGACAGATGGACTGAAGTCCTTGCAGCCAAGAGTATGAACTCAACGCCTCCAAAAGCTACCCCAAACGCAGGCCGCTGCCTCGATCGAGGAGGAAGCACCCACGCCACCAGCGCACGACATGGCAGACGGACCACCCGTGGTCGCGACAGAGAAGCCTCTCGCCCTCCGCTCAAGCCACGCCCGACACCGCTCAAAAAGTACCAAGGCACGGGAAAACGCGCCGGACTTGCGAGATATATTGGAGGATAAGGCAAAGCATACAAGATCGATCTACAGATCGCGTGGGCGCCCAACGAGTCGGGATGATTACCGTCACGCCCGATACAGCAAACCCGGCCGGGCCGAACACAGTAGACAAAGCTCATATGAGCTACGTCGTGATATAGCCCAATACAGAGGCGCCGCACACCCACTATGCTTCACAGATGAAGTAATGGATCATCAAATCCCTGAGGGCTTCAAACCCGTAAACATCGAATCATATGATGGTACCACAGATCCTCCGGTCTGGATCAAGGACTATCTCCTCCATATCCACATGGCCCGCGGTGATGATCTACATGCCATCAAATACCTCCCACTCAAGCTTAAAGGACCAGCTCGGCATTGGCTCAACAGCTTGCCAAAGAGCGCCAATCGGTTGTTGGGAGGACTCGAAGCCGCATTCCTTGATAACTTCCAGGCACATATGTGCGACCACCGACGCCGATGACCTTAGCCATATAATTCAGCAGCAAGAAGAATCGCCGACAATTCTGGACGCGGTTCCTAACAAAGAAAAATCAGATCGCCGACTGTCCGGATGCAGAGGCGCTAGCAGCCTTCAAACACAACATCCGCAACGAGTGGCTAGCCCGGCACCTAGGACAGGAAAAGCCGTAATCCATGGCAGCCCTCACCACACTCATGACCCGCTTTTGCGCGGGAGAGGACAGCTGGCTAGCTCGAAGCAACAACTTGGCCAAACACCCTGGTAATTCGGATACCAAGGACAGCAATGGCAGGTCACGTCGCAACAAGCATAAACACCGCATTAACGGTGATAATGCTGAAGATACGACAATAAATGCCGGATTCATAGGCTCTAAACCCGGTCAGCGGAAGAAGCCATTCAAAAGAAATACCTAGGGACCGTCCAACTTGGACCGAATACTCGATCGCTTGTGCCAGATACATGGCACCCCCGAAAAACCAGCCAACCACACCAACAGGGATTGTTGGGTGTTCAAGCAAGAAGGCAAACTAAGCGCCGAAAACAACGACAAGGGGCTGTATAGCGATGACGAGGAAGAGCCCCGCCACGAACAATAGAGGACAGAAGGCGTTCCCACACAAGTGCGGACGGTGAACATGATATACGCAACCCACATACCCAAAAGGGAGCGGAAGCATGCACTAAGGGACGTATATGCGATGGAGCCAGTCGCCCCGAAGTTCAACCCATGGTCCTCCTGCCCGATCACATTTGATCGAAGGGACCACCCCACTAGCATCCGTCACGGCGGATTCGCCGCATTGGTTCTTGACCCAATCATCGACGGATTTCACCTCACTAGAGTCCTGATGGACGGCGGTAGCAGCCTGAACCTGCTTTATCAGGATACAGTGCGCAAAATGGGCATAGACCCCTCAAGGATTAAACCCACAAAGACGACCTTTAAAGGCGTCATACCAGGTGTAGAGTCCAATTGTACAGGCTCAGTTACACTCGAAGTGGTCTTCGGATCCCCGGATAACTTCCGAAGCGAAGAGTTAATCTTCGACATAGTCCCGTTCCGCAGCGGCTATCACGCATTGCTTGGACGAACCGCATTTGCAAAGTTCAATGCGGTGCCGCACTACGCATACCTCAAGCTCAAGATGCCAGGCCCTCGAGGAGTAATCACGGTCAATGGAAACATCGAACGCCTCTCGAACGGAGGAGCACACGGCGTCCTCGCGCGGAGGTGCAAAGCAGCCTCTCACAGCAATTCCCGGTCCGCCATTAAACGCTCGACCACCGCTGCCGCGCGCCGAGTAACCTACAACAAGACCGCTGGCACGATCCGAGCATCGCCAGAGTAATCCGCCCCAACCCTAGCCCTCGCGAAACAGCGAAGCCAAGACTACGCGTACATAACTACGCCCGAGATACCATGGGCCTAAGGGAGGGCACGACCGGCACGCCTGCACGCGGCTCAACCGCACCATGGGCTCCCAATTGTGTCATTCTTTTTCTTTCTTCTTTTTTCTTACTTTCAGGACTCTGTTTTCCAGAAGTCCTGTCCGGCACTAGAATTGCCGAACTCACGATGCAATAGCCAGGGAAACAGAAAGCTACGTCGAGTGTCCAGGTGGTCTCTACTACGAGCATTATACCTGTTTTACATACCATCCCGCAGCTTACCCCTGGAGGGGGACATGTTAAATAGTCCCATTGCAGTACCTTTTTGAATAAACAATACATAGCTTTGCCTATTTTTGCACTCCTTTCTTTATCTATGTATATGTTCATTTCATGACATGTTGCACCCGTACACTTTGGTACGGCCAATACACCAGGGGCTTAAGTACCCCAAAAGTATGGTGTGATAAATCCGAACACTTTCACAAGTGCGGCACCCCGAACTTATAGCATTATATGCATCGGTTCAATCATGTCTTGGGTCAATAGTTGGGTTTGCCTGGCTCCCATGTTTTGGTACCTTACGCCCGTTATATCGGCTAAGGTAGCGCTGGGAGAACCACTGCAATTGTGCCCGGTTGAGCTGGGTTGAGCACCTCGGTGGAGAAAGCTAAAACTGACCGTCATGATAGGGCGAGAGCCGATCGCTGTTCGAGAGGTTTTTCGGTCCCTAAAGACTTATGCCGCTTAGAGCGAGGAGTCGGCATTGTCCGCCAAGGCGTGATAGCGCCCGAACTCGGTCTTCCGAATACTAAGGGCTTCACCAAATTTAAAATTATAGAATTCTATGGCTAAGTGAGAGTGTTCAAGCACTATAAGTCCGTTGCCTTGTTCGCTATGCTGAGCGCCTCCTCGACGGACCCAAGAATGGGAACAAGAGCGCTCAAGTTTATCCCAAGACCCCAACCCCAGCACTGTGGCATGGGGCTGAAGCCAACGACTTGCCATCTCTCAAATTTGATAAACGGCCGCATGAAGGTAATATTTTAAATTAACAAGCATTGCTTAGCGATATGAACAAGTTTTCAGCGTCAGGATAACAAATGCGAGTCTATTCAAAATTACATCTTTGGAGCACTCATCCGCTACACGGCGGGCATCCTTCAGACGCCTCATAGTACATTTCGGCTTGCGATGCTCCTTGCCCTTCGGTGGCCCGTCCGTCACAAGCTTCTCCCCATCCAGCTTGCCCCAAAGGCACTTTAGCACGGGCAAGGGCCCGACGGGCACCTTCAATGCAGACGGAGTGCTTGATGACTTCAATCCATGGACAAAGGCCCACCAGCCGCTGCACTAGCCCAAGTAGCTCCTGTGCATGGCTTCCAATGGCCACAGCCAACTATGAGGCCCTTCATGGCCTGTTCGGCGACCTTGCGAGCTCGACCAGCTGCTTCAGCTGGTCGCCAGGGCACCGGACGCTCGCCTCAGATACCGAGACCGAACACCTTGTCCGCCGAGCTCCCTCCTTGGCGCAGAGAACGCGCAGCATCGTACACACTACGGGCAGATCTGCGAATGCTCCCGGAGAGCTCCGAATCCGGGTAAGTAATAGGTAATTCACTTTCATATGCTTGCTTTGCATAAAGAATGCCTTACCCGCCGCTATCTTCTTTAATGATTCAATTTCTTGAGGGCTTTTTGGGCTTCGCCTTAGCGGTTTTGGCACTCTCAGAGCCGAGGCGAGCTCGGACTCTCGAGTCTCGAGTCACGCCCAAACTCGTGTTTTTCCACGAGCCTGGAGCTCTTGCCGCACCTCCGCCACCCGCTCCTCCTGCTTCTCTCGCTGGTGCGCTCCATGCCGCTTTGCTTTCGGCCGCGGACACCGCTTCCTTCAGGGTCGCCACCTCGTTCGTGGCCCCTACAATACCCACGTTATTCCTGTCATTTTTTGCACCCGAATCCTTTCTATAAGGTATTTCTTTAATAAGGTATTGCTTACCTTCCCTGTCCTCGAGCTGCTTCTTGGCAAGGCCGAGCTCGTTCTCGGACTGCTCGAGGCTCTTCTTCAATGCATTGACCTCCGCAGTCAGTTCGGCAGAGGTCAGCAGCGCAGCCTGCATTCGCATATTGACATACTTATGTTAGACTCCTGATATCTTTTAGATCCTTAGTCCGCTTTTCTTTCCGAACACCGAACTAAGCATCGAGGCTACTGTCTATGCGGTAATATTTTTACAAATTCTAAACTTACCTCAAAGCCTGTTAGAAGGCTGGTATAGCTTCACCAGCCCGCTCTTGGCGGACTGAACTTTCTGGATCACCACACTCATAACAAAGGCGGTGCTCCTCGTCGATGGAGGCGCCGTTAAGCGCCCAGCAAGCTATCTGGTGCCTCCGGATGGACGGAGGTCACCGGCGTCAGAGTCTTGCCCTTCTTACGAAGGAGCCGCTCGTCGGACTTCGGAACCACTGAAGGTTCCGGTACGGAGTCCGGCACAGGGACGGACTTAGAGCCCTCTGGGGTTTCGCCCTCTTTGCGCCCGGAGTCCGGGAGGTCGCCTTGTGGCGCCTCCAGGACCACCTCCTCCTGGCTGGGCCCCTTTTGGAACTCCACCGCGGTGTCGTCGGCGACACGAGGAGAGGAGGCGGTCGGAAGTGAAGTGCTATACACATCCGACGAACCAAGGGAGCCGCTCGACGAAGCGGCGATCTCATCCTCGGGCGGGCTGCATGGTCATATTCGGCGTTAGAAGACACTATGCGACAAATAAAAATTCATGAACTATTCCAGAGTCCGGACACTTACGATCTCGCCAGGGGCTTGGCCCTTGTTGGCCACTCCTCCTCGTCGTTGTCGGCATTGGTGGAGAAGTCCGGAGGAAGGGTCCTCCCTTTCTTGGACCCTCCGTCCTCCCCAGTTGGGGCGGCCTTCCTTTTCTTCTCTCCCCCCGTTGGGGGAGAAGCTTCTTTTTCCTCCTCCTCTTCCTCAGAGGAGGATTCCGCTTAGAGTCGCTTGGACGATGAGTCCGACAACACCGGCGCCGGGCGCCCTTCGAGTCCCCGTGGCCTCCTTCTTGGCCTTCTTCTCCGCACCACGTGAGGTGCCGGAGCCAGAGTCTCGCCAAACGGGCTTCACTGGTTTTCGGCAAGGGGCCGGACAAGAATCTGCCCGGACGCCTTCAGCCAGTCCTGTTAAAGGTTAGGGAGTTTTAGATCCCGTGATAGAGTCAAACTATGAAAAAGAGTCCCATAAAGGGTAAATAACTTACCTCGCTAGCTTGACGCTGCGAGCTGAATCCGCGATCTTGGTGGCGGATGTGGGAGCCTCGGCGCCTTGAACAGACCCTTCCTGCATCTTCGCACGTAGTGTCAAGAGCCTTTTCAGAGTTTGGTGCTGTGCGGATCGAACTCCCACAATTTGAAGGCCCGTTGTTGGCATGGGAGAATCCGGCGGATGAGCATCACCGGATTACATTGACAAGCTTGAGATTCTTGTCCACCAGGTTCCAGACGCAGGTTTGGAGTCCGGACAGCTCTTTCAATCACCCCGTCGCCAGCCCGCTCTCTTTCCATGACGTGAGCCATGTGGGAGCCAGATCGAATTGGGGCCGCCGCCATTGAGAGTCACGCTGCTCGGTGATGTAGAACCACCCCGATTGCCACCCCTTTATGGTCTCCACAAAGGAGCCTCGAGCCATAGGACTTTGGCCATCTTGTTAACCATGGCGCCCAAGACTCCGCTTGGCGGCCGCCCACTACCTTCGCTTGACATTGAAGGTCTTCAGCCATAAGTCGAAGTGGGGCTGGATGCAGAGGAAGGCCTCGCACACGCACGATAAACGCCGAGATGTTTAGGATGAAGTTCGGGGCCAGATCGTGGAAATCCAGGCCGTAGTAGAACATGAGCCCCCGGACAAATGGGTGAAGTCAGAAACCTAGTCCGCGGAGGAAGTGGGTGAGGAACACCACCTCTCATGGGGCCCGGGTGGAATGAGCTGCCCTCGTCGGGTAGCCGGTGCGCGATGTTGCTGGACAAGTATCCGGCCTTCCGCAGCTTTTTGTTGTGCCCCTCCGTGACGGAGGAGGCCATCCACCTGCCTCCCGCTTCGGACATAGTTGGAGAAGGTTGAGGTGGGATGTGCAGACTTGGGCGCTGGAGCTCGAAAAGTGCGGAAATGGATGAGCAAAGGAGGAAGAAGGCGTAGGTGAAAAGGTGGATCCTTATCCCCTTATATGGACGGACGAAGCTATGCGTCCCCCGCCAGCCTGGTAAAACTCGCTTATCTGCCAAGCGCCGTAATCAATGGCGCGGTTGGGTTACCCACGTCCGTATTGATGAGAATCCCGGAATAAGGGGGCACGATCTCCGCTTTGATAAGACGTGCCAAGGAAACCGCCTCGCTAAACGTGCTGAGGTGGACAATAAAAACGATTCGTATGAAGGCTTGGCCGTGGTGTGATGTCACACCGCAGAATACGTCAGCAGATCTGTGCAAAAGTTATTCTCTCTACGGTGGTATGTGGAACTTGTTTTGCAGAGCCGGACACTATCCTTGTGTTCAAAACCTTCTAAGTATTCGGAGGAGGAACCCGCCTTGCAATGCCGAAGACAATATGCGCGCCGGACTCGTCGTCATTGAAGCCTGGTTCAGGGGCTACTGAGGGAGTCCTGGACTAGGGGGTGTTCGGATAGCCGAACTATCATCTTTGGCCGGACTCCTAGACTATGAAGATATAAGATTGAAGACTTCGTCCCTTGTCCGGATAGGACTTTCCTTGGCGTGGAAGGCAAGCTTGGCGATACGGATATGTAGATTTCCTACCATTGTAACCGACTCTGTGTAACCCTAACCCTATACGGTGTCTATATAAACTGAAGGGTTTTAGTCCGTAGGACGAACAACAATCATACCATAGGCTAGCTTCTAGGGTTTAGCATCTCTGATCTCGTGGTAGATCTACTCTTGTACTACCCATATTATCAATATTAATCAAGCAGGAGTACGGTATTACCTCCATCGAGAGGGCCAGAACCTGGGCAAAAACATCGTGTCCCTTGTCTCCTGTTATCATCCGCCTAGACGCACAGTTCGGGACTCCCTACCCGAGATCCGCCGGTTTTGACACCGACAATACCCATGTGAGATCTTGTTTCAAAGTGCACGTCGCAAGGCTTCCAATAATGAAAACGGATCTTAATTTTGACGCGCAATGTAAAAGTTATGACTTTTTAAAATTTCTGAAATCCGAATTATATATGTTTCACACGTGTTCACATGTGGTTCTGCACTTTTTCTTTTTACATGCTACTTTTTCTCTTTAATACGGATTAAAAAAATTCTTATAGTATGATTAGGGAGACAAATGATTTCCTTTTATGGATTGCAGACCAAAAATTTCGTATTATTTGGGCTCGCCGTTCCGTAGCGTGCTAAAAAGGAGCACCCAGCACTAGGAAAGCCTTGAGGCCCAGCAGGCTAGCCCTGTGAGCACTGCACGCTAAAAAAAAAAGGAGAAATCGAGGGCACAAATCCGATAGCATGAGTACTAGCCCTAGGCCCTGACGGCGGCGGCGCTACAGCGGAGAGGACTAGCGGCCGGCAGCGGAAGTGCGACGGCGGAAGGCGCGTAACGCGCGAGGGCAACCGGCAACGCGGCAGTGCGGCGTTGCGGCACTAGGCACTCGGCCACTAATAATCGAATCAAGTGTGCTTCAGGACAGGTGCTAGTTCCATGCATTTCCTCTCTTCAACCCTAAAAGTCTTGCATCGTTTCTTGCATTGCAAATTTGCTTCGCTACTTTTTCTTTAGGGGAATTTGCTTCGTTACTGAATTGTCAGTCTTATGTTTGTGGTATTGAAAGTTATCTACTTGGGCCTCACCCTAGGAAAAACAATAAGTCCGGCCATAGTATGTCACATAGATTCAGGTGCAACAGCTTCTCCTCCCACACATGAGGAGAGTGGTGATGTTTTCTTCCGATTCTATATACAGTTGCTTTGTTTTTCCCGCATGACACCCAAAAGGAAATTTTCAGATGACATGTATCTCAACTCATATGAGTAGTAGGAACAGTAAGAGATTCCATTCTGTTTACAGGATAGGATTATTTTCCAACTGAGTCTGAGCTAATGTTCTAAGGAGATCAGAGTCGCCACTGTAGCCGTGACATATGGATGCGAGCTGCATACACACAAGGCATATATTATGTAGTGTTTATACATTGTCTGACGCCAGGGGATTTGTCCTCCTTTGATTCATATATTGTCATGTATCATTGTGATGCGGTAATATAGACAACGTGCTCGCATAGAAATAAACGTTTGGGCCAAACCTCAGCCTCATAATTGCAAAGGAAGTTATGAAATTTTATTGGATACTAATATGCTCCTCAGCTCAGAATTTAGGATCACAATTAAATAAATGAAGTTAAATTTAAACTTAAACTTGGCAAAAACTGACCTAAAGTCAGATCAAAATAACTACTGTTTCTGTTAATGAGATTTCAGCGACGTCTGTATTAATTCATGTGTGTGATTTTCTTTTCTTTTCGATATGGGTGTGTGATTTTCTTTGCCACTGTATGCTTGTCTTGTGATCATGGGAGTTTAGGCTTCTTCCATTTATATGAAATCTATAGAAATTCTACGATGTTCCCGTAGAGAATTAATTCTTGTCCTCCATATATTTCTAAGGGAAGCAAACATTAACTCAGGTTCAATGTAAAAACATTTTTATCATATGAGCCAAATGATATATTTTTTCCTTCGTACCTCCTCCCCCAACCTCCATGTCACTACGTGGTGAGCATCAGCATGCCCACATCTATGTGTACCAGCTCCCCCAAGAGACATTCGATGGCCGTAACCAGTGAAACACATGCTCCAGATTCGTGTTTGTGTGTCTTTGATTTTTGATTTAGTACAACTTTAAATCAAAGACAGTTATTTTGGGACTAAGGGAGTACTTGCATGTGTCATGTTTTAGCTAGGTTGGTCATGGCCATGTTGCATGCATTTGGTTTATCGAGTGCAATTTAGTCTCCTGCATGCATCCACGGGCTATTCTTTTTTAAAATACGCATCATCATGCGTATCATATATTCATAGAAGGAGTAGTTAAGATGACCGATACAACGCCTTTTAGCAAAGTGCTACATCGAGAGGTTAACACCCACATCCACCAAGACAACATCAGCACACAACTTGCCTTGCCTAAACTGAAGCCAAACAATGCCGAAAAGGATGGGCACGGAGCACATAGGCCGCGTCCAACCGAACCAAACACCTCATATCACGACAAAAACACCAAAGCAATCTAAATCAATGTGCTCTCCACTCATGGCGCCTAGAAGATGGTCAAGTGGACAGCAGGAACTACCCTAGCTCGATGAAGAAAAAAAGAAAAGAAAAATTATTGTGGCTGCTGGGATTCGAGCCCAGGTCTCCACGGCCACAACGTGGAATTCTCACCACTAAACTACAGCCACAACATGGAATTCTGCCCAGCATGCATCCATAGGTGAGCATCTTAACTTGATTCAAGGCTCGTGGACAACCGTTGAGTACATGTAGTCGTATTAATTCATCCTCTCTGTATAAGACGCCAGTGTGGTTGAACTTCCAGCGTAAGTGTAGGTATAGCCATAGTTTGCCTACGCCCTTCCGTTCTTGGCCGGCCTGTGACGTACTCCTCCGTCGATTGTAGGTTCGTGTGCTGCTGCACTCTCTCCCCTCCCCTATATTTACTTACTGGTCTGCGAAATGAGGTTTTTCTTTTCTGAAGAACACATGAGGTTTACTGCAGGTAATCCACCATGTCCTTCGCACGCGTATCTGCCATCGCCAACGGCAAGCTCCTGGGATCTGACACCTGTCCCATCTTCAACGTCCGCGCGGCTAGTGGATACCACTTGCTTGTCGTCCAGGGTTACTCAATAAACCAGGTACCCATCGGGTCTCACTCCTTCATCATTGGCGGCCAACACTGGCGCATCCACTTCTTGCCCAAAAGTGTTCCCATCATCACACTTGTTCTTACCCTCATCGAGAGCACTAAAAAGCCTGTGATGGTGCAGTTCGAGTTCAGTTTCGTTGACGAGACCGACAAGCAAGATCCGGCACGTATCCACGACAGTGAAATATTCGATTTCCGAACTTGTAAGGTCAAGGTCATGTAAAGAGAGGCCTTGGAGAAAGACCTAAAGGATGATAGTTTCACCATCCGGTGCGACATCGTGGTCGTAAATCCAACATGCGGCACTTCTCGATTTGTTGCGGTGCCACCGTCTGACATGCAACAGAACTTTACCGACCTTCTCATGGCCGGGCAGGGCACAGACGTGGTCTTCTGTGTTGGTGGCAAGACGATCGCTGCTCACCGCTCCGTCCTGGCAGCCCGCTCTACTGTATTCAGGGCATCACTCTTCGGTCCAATGCAGGAAGGCACCTCGTCGTCGGTCGTGCAGATAGACGACATGGACACGGCGGTGTTCAAGGCAATGCTGGGGTTCATCTACGGTGACACGTTGTACGCAGTGAAGGAGGAGACCAATGACGAGGACATGGTGTTGCTGCAGCACCTGCTCGTGGCGGCGGACAGGTAGAATATCCAGAGGCTGAGGTTGATGTGCGAGAAGAAGCTTTGCGAGCACATCGGTGTGGGTACGGTGACGAGCATCCTGGCGCTTGCCGAGCAGCACGGTTGTCATGGACTGAAGAAGGCGTGCTGCGAGTTCCTCCGGTGTCCGGACAACCTGAGGGCGGTGGTGGACACGGACGGCTTTGATCACTTGTGCAGGAGCTGCCCCCCTCTTATGAAGGATATGATCCTTGGCGTGCTACCGGCAAAGTAAGACTTCTTCATATTAGTGCTAGTTCATCGTATTGGGGTAATATTTCAACTTCCCTTGCTTACAGTTACAGTGTTTGTAATTGCAGAAGGAAAAGGGAATGATGGCTCTTGGACTTACATCTAGAGGACTCTTGGGCGCAGCAGCCAAGGTGTTTAACAATGACATTGTCTTGCTTGCGACGAATTGCTATATCTTCAGTTTCGTTTCTTCCTTGCCGGCTACGGTGTAGCATGTGCCCTTGTGGGTGGATGTTTCATATAGTTAAGTTTCCTTTTTTTGGAGGGTTATATCGTTAAGTTTCTGCAAGATGTCTTTTGGGGTGGATGTATAATATTGCTATCTTTGTATCCTCCAGGATGTTGCTGCTTCTTGACATGCTATACTTTTTGGAACTCTGTGCATGCTTCTAGTTATTTCCTTGATTAAACTAGGAGAGAAATCCCTTTTATTAAAAAAAGTAGAAGAAAAGGTGGTGTTGTCAATTGTCATTTCGCTTTTGTCTCTTGCCAATGTTTGTTATTTCATTGCATGCGTACTGTAGTTCCAACGCTATGATTTCCTTAATCCTTGTGCAAGTTCGCTGGATAATAGCAATATGCAATTTCCTTTTAATGGATTGGTTGAGATGAGTAGCTAGCGATCTGACTTGGAGTGAAGTATGTCTGCCGTTGTTCATTTTAGTAATTGAAGTAAAGTAAAAGCTAGGATATCTTGATATATATGCCGTCCATACAAATCTCATATATAATTCAAACACTGAGCCAAACACAAGAAATCCATTCAAACTTACCAATTGATCATGTGGTGGAGTGTTTCATCTTCTGTGCTGGAATGCCCCCTCTTATAAAGGACATGATCATTGTCCTGCTGGACCCAAAGTAGTTTATCTGCTAGGTCTCCTATGTTGCTTTATCTTCTATCCTTGATTCGGAGATGGTTCATGGAATCTCTGCTCCGTATGCAAGTCTGTTGGTTAATTACAATTTGCGGATGAGAGAAGTCCATATTATCTTCATGAACTTGTTGCAAAGTTTAACTCAAAAAAAGAAAAAATAACTTGCAGCTAAATTAATTTTCGCCTAGAATTCTATATTTCGCGTCTCATCTCTCTGTAGCATTTACAATCCTAGATAGACTAATCTCGATTGTCCACACTACACAGTCATTTCTCGCCACGTCAGCTTGATTGGTCAAATTTTACTAGTCATGTCTCCGTGTATATACACAATTCAGGCTAAAACTAAAATCTGGTTTATTCCAAACTACCTGTAAAAATTACCTGTATGGTCACTAATTACATACATGTATTGATTTATTTAATGAGTAGGGTGTGTTTTTGGTCCCTTGAGTTTAATGAGTCACTAGTTACATACATTTGGTTGAACGGGTCTCAATCTAAAACCAAAGATTGGCTAAAACTAAATTTGATGCACTAGATTTACTTGTATTTCACTTGCGCTCATTTCAACAGCAGAAGAAATATACCATTGAATTATGAAAACCAGCGCGTGCAAATAAGTTGTATGGAATCAAATCTCTTAGTGATATCTAGTCGTTAGGTAGCTAGCTCAACGTACGATGCTCCAGAGCATTCAAGTGCATACCAGACAAGCCCGATAAGTTCATTCGGAAATTGGAATATTGGCTTAGCAGAGCATGCAGGTATATTGGCCGACAGACCCGCAATTTTCTTCAGTTCAATCATTCTATAGGCAAGTCTTAGCAATGAAATCCGTTGATCGATCTGGATATATATTGGTTGAACCCGGTATAACAATAGATGCACGTGTGCGTGCACAAACGAACCGATTGATACATTTGCCAGTGGCCGCCGGCCGCCAGCTGCGCTACCAGACGGCCGGTACGTAGCTAGTACAAATAGTAAAGGAAGACGACGACAACCCATTCGTGTGCAAATTATTATCAGTAGCTATTATCAAATTATAATTGCAGTGGAGAACTTAAGCGGTTCCACGACATGATGCGCACGTACAGGTTGGGTTCCCAGTGCAATGTCCAGTTTTGCAGTTAGATCGAGCTGCCATCTGTTTGACCCCATGTGCACCTACTGTTTCTTCGCATTCAGTGACTTAGGTCATTTACAGCCGGGCGGGCCGGTCACTTACTAGCCACGAAAATCTGACCCAGCCAGACACCTCAAACGGCCCTTAAATGTTCGGGCTATCCGGCACTCCTCATATCAAGGGCTGGCCGGGCGCACCCGGATGCGTCCGACACGTCAGCCCGGCCCACCCTGACACCACTCCGTCCCCATAAATATCACCAATCCGGAGACCCTAGCTCACTCTACTCTCGATCCATCTCTTCTTTTTCCCTCCGATTTCTCTGATTTGATCCACTCCGATGACTCCGACGACTCCGGTGACTGCAGCGACCATGTCAAGCGCCGACAGCCGCTCCTCCTCCTCCGACGACGATGACGAGATGGCCCTCTGCATTGCCCTCGAGAGGTCCAAGGTGGACACGGGTGGCATTTCTAGATAGGCCGCCTCGCCTCTCCCTTGTCGCGGCAGCGAGGAAGCCGGCGCTGGCTCCTCCCGTCCTGCGCTTGGCTCCGTGCGGGCTGTGCAGTCCACGCCTCCCCCACGCCGTCTCATGCACCTGCCGTCTATTGCTCCCCCAAGTGGGCAGCCGTGGGTGCTTGTGCCCGCCCCGTCGGCCCGGACGCGCACGCCGGAGTTGGAGGCGCGCGCCGCCCACCGCGAGAAGCAGCGGGCAAGGAAGAGGGACGCGGCGGAGAGCTCTGTCCGCCGCCGCCGCGGGTCACCGGCGGAGGCCGACGAGGACGAGCGGCTCCTCGCATGGGTCTACTGCCGGTCGCTTACAACGGTGGAGACGCACGCTCGGCGGCTCCGTCGGAAGAATGACAAGGCTCTCCAGCTAGCTGTTGAGCAGTCCGAGTGCGAAGCCAAGGAGAAGGCGATGTAGGCGGCTCAGCTGGCGAAGCTCAACAGCCAGCAAGATCGGGCCGTCCGGCGCCTCAAGGGACTCATCATCGTCTTCTCCGATGATGATGATGACGAGGGCGGCTCCTCGTCCGAAGATTCGGGCGATCCTCCACCAACCGCCGACTGCTACAGCTGCACTAGCGACCGGAAGTGGTGAAAATACGTTTTTCTTCGGTTTAAATTCAAGTTTTAGATGTAGTTTCAAGTTGTCTATCATTTATGTTAACTTTGGTGGTCCTTTAAACATCCGATCGTGATATTTTGGTGAAAGTATTGTGCTTGCCTATGCCCGTTTCTATGTCCGTTTGCTAATCTATGTTGCATGGTTTAGTATGAATATAGGGGATCGGATATGAGATATATAAATGTGGACGAGCTATTTGAAGAGAGCCCGGTCACTATCTGCGGACATTTAAAGGGTCATATTTATCATATGCGGCTCTAGATGCTCTTAGTTAGCCATTCAACCACCGAAGAGCGAGCAGCAGGTAGTGTTACGTACATGATGACAAAGGGTGATAGATGGAGGGCACGAAGAGGTAGCTGCTGCTATCGAGGCTGCTGCTACATGCACATTTGGAATCTCTCATGTCCCCCAACTTGCAATGCAAAGGGACAAAACCGCACGCACGCTCGGATCCGATTGTTGCGGAGGTCTCATCGTCTCATCGATCGACCTCAGTCTCGATTGACCTGCTCACAAAGAAAAATAATCGTGCCCGCATGTGCGACACTGGCTGTCTTGGCGGCCACCCAAGATGGATCGCTGCGATCGAATATTTGCTAAAAATATATGCGTCGTAGCAAGCTGGCGACTGGCTAGGGCTAGATCTATGGCACAATTTACACGAACGCGCAGCCACCACCTACTGCGCGCTGCTGATGACTTCAGTCAACCATCCAGCGGTGGATCACAGTGAGTACTTCAATCATACTATGTCCGGCCGGCCATGCTTAATACCAATGGAGCCAGCAGTGCGTCATAGCACAGATCATCTTGACGCTGTCTATGTTCTAGCTTAATACCAATGAGTACTTAAATCATCTTTTTCGGACATGACACCTCCGAAAAAGGGTTTCACCCCGCTTTGTATTCTAAAGCAACCAAACCGATACAACCAATGATAGGTGCTGTGGCGGAAGCAGCACAGTCACGCCAAAAGAAAACGGAAGAGAAAATACAAAAGAAAGAAATGACAACAGAGTCGGATCAACGAAAACAACGATGATCCGCAACCACTGCGCCCTCCAAAGAAACCACCACACTCCTAGCGTTTCGGACCCACGCATACCAAGCAACACCTTCAAGAAGGAACCCGACGATGACGACACTGCTGCCCGGACAGGTCATAGGGTTGCCCCCGGTACGCGAGGGGGAGTGGATGAGTGGGGTACCCGACGCCTTTCAGGAAGGAACGATGGCGCCCATGGGCGTCGCTGCGTCGGTGCCGGCCAAGCCAACATGGATTTCTCCCGACCACCACACACCCACCACCCCGACCGATCCATCACGCTCCACCAAACTCGCCGCCCATCAAACATGCGCCACCACGGTCTTGGAGCCACCACCGCCGTCTCTCCATGGGGATCTAAGCAGGACCGATGGGTTGAGAGGAAGCAGGCGGGAACAAGGAGCGGCAGAGTCCGCCGCCACGCGGGAGGGAACCACCTTCACCGCCATCGGCGGTCACCGACCGGACGCAGCAAGAGGAGCACACCAGGCACGTCTTGCAAAAAAACGTCCATGTTTATTCGCGCGCTCGCCAGGAAATCCGCCACGCCGGAGACGGCCGAGGCGGCCATCAATAAGTTTTACGAGCTGGCGGTGCTTCGACGAGTGTGATGCTGCCTGCGACATGGTCTTCCGGAGCGTTGTGCAGATCAGGGTTTCACTGCTCAACATCATGACGCCTACCATCTAGCTACGAACTACGAGTACAAAATATGAAGAAATATTTAGAAACTCAACTAATTAGCACTGCAGAATACAGTGTACATATATATACAAGAATAAAAGATTTTGCACAGAAAAGATAATCTTGCTTGCTATCGTCTATAAGTTTAGATTTTTATACTTCATTAGTACAAACTCATATAATATAGTACATAAGTTGTGCTCCGTTCTATTGTGTTGTTTACTAAGTGAGCTAGTGCGAAGTAACAATGCATGGATTTGCTATTTCTCAAGTGCCTAAAATTTCTTCTCGTGTCAGTCACATTTTCCCTTCTTCCTTCCCTCTTAGCTGGACCTCGCTGGAGAAATTCGCCGGAGAAGAACTCTCCCCACCATCTATCTTAGGGTGAAGTAACGACCCCATTATCTATATTAGGATGGGAGGTACAATGGATGGCCGGACTTATCCATTGGTGTGGCGGGGCTTCGAGGGATAGCCGGGGCGTGGCCAACAACAGTGGTGGGGGAGGTCGAGGGGGAGGTGGGCCAGCTAGGTGGAACGCTGTAGCGTCCGCCGGCCGCGGGGGGTGGAGGTCGGCGTATGGGGCGGGGTATCGGGAGGAGGAAAAAGTCTGGGAGGAAGACGGGGAATAGTTCCATGATCTATTTGGGACCACTGGATCAAGATCTGACGGTTCCTATGGAAGTGACTGATGGAAAAAAATTCAAGTTGCTGACGTATAGTTGGTCCCAACAATGCATCAATTTGTTCTAATCTGAAACTCATGCATAAACTCTTCATTGTTGTATATATAGTGAAAGAGTTAACTGCACTGGAGGTCCTAAAAGTTTCATTAAAGTGTCACTTTAGTCCTAATTCTTCCAAAATGCACCTTTAGGTTCTAATTCTTTAGTAAGAGCATCCACAGTGTCTAGAGGCAAGGTTGCCTCTAAACTGGGACCCATGGTCCTACCTCTAATCCAAGATGAAAATCATGCAATGTGTTGCCTCTTGTTCTAGTGTCAGAACTGTACCTATAACTGAATATTATATGGTGCCTTTACCTAGCAATCCATGGCTTCCACGTACAACTAAGTGGCTGACAAGTGGGGACATTAGAATATTTTATTCGGCAAGGAGAGTTGGAGACGGGCGCTAAGGTTGGAGGCGTCTCTAAGCCTTTTTTTTCTTAGAGGCTGGGGATGCAATGTATAGAGGCAACCTTTATACATCTGGAGGCAGCCTTAGAGGCAGCAAATACACACGTTGTGGATGCCCTAAGTGGTTCATCCGAAGTCCTTTTTTCACGAGCGCTTCGCGTGGCATGTTGACCCATGCCACGTTGACAGAGGGCCCAACCGCCCGGCGAGAAAAACATATTGGAGGTCCTAAAAGTTTCTGGGCAGTGTCACTTTAGTCCTACTTCTTTCAAAATACATGTTTAGGTCCTAATTCTATAGTAAGTGGTTCATGTGAGGTCCTTTTTTGCACGATTGTTCGCTGACTTGCTTGGTTGCGTGTTGAGCCACGCCACCAACCGGGACTAAAGGGTTAGTCCTGCCGTGTTTGAAGTTTAGTCCCACCTCGCCAAGCGATAGGCACTTGCACCAGTTTATAAGCCCGGCTGCGAAGTTTATAAGCGAGAGGCACAACCATTCGTGTACAACATTATGTAGTGTGATCAGTATTGTTGTAAGACGACGACAACCCATTCGTGCGCATGCACCATTCATTAAGTGTCAAATCCACACAATCATACATGCACTGCTTGAAGCATATAATTGCGCCCCAATTGATTGATGGATCGATGAAGATAGGGAAGGAGTTTGTGTGGAAGTAGTTAGATTCCAAATGAGTGTCTAATTTAGAAGTTAGCTAGCTAACTGTTGTACGTACTGTGTGTTTTGTCGGCAACTTTTCTTTTAAGATGTACAACCATAGGTATACATTAATTTTATTCATAATAATGATAAAAATGATACTTATGCAAGCAATAGAAAACAAGATAAATACAAGCGGTTGTACTGCTGCACACCGCCCTCGCCATAACTACTATGCACCCACGACTTTCGCCGTCGCCGGAAAAGGAGAGCATCAGAAGCTGGTCCACATCTTGGCGCTGAAGGAACCCCTAGCCAGGAGGCGTTAACGAGCCGCGATAAGCAGGAACCGCGGAAGGCTGGACCTAACCCGATAAGGAACATCACATTACGAAATTAACAAGGGGAGGAACTATCTCACGGATGACAGAGAAAAACGTTTGGGGCAGTCGAATAGTCGAATGTGTGTGCCTTGGATCTGAAACAAAGGGTCAAATGAGCTTCTTCTCCCTTTCGCAAAATTTATTGTACATCTTTTTCCTCCACACGCTAAATATCTCTACGCGGCGCCAACCAACGCATGCGTATACCGCCTGCCCAACCCAGCCAATCCCGCCCACTTGCCCCCCTTGCCCCTCCCTTGAACCGCCACCCTGGTCATCTCTCTAAGTCTCTTGTTCTCTAGCGTCGACGAGGACCATGCACCTCCAACCTGCACCTTTCAACCCTCTTCCTCGCATCTGCAGATCCATCTAAGACATCGTAGCTCCATGCCGCTATCACCAATGTCCAGTCTCTGGCAAGGTCATGGCTCAGCCTCGCCACCGGCCTTGTTAAAACTCAAGTGACGGGACAGAAATTTTCAGCCAACTAGGTTTAGCAAAACATGCAGCTCATGCATTTGGTGTGCGTTTTTCCTCTCACCTGAACGAAACGGCAAATGGTATCTCTCATGTCTTTCTGACTGTATGTCCTAGTCCGATCTAGGCATGGACTTTACTCCAGTTTAGTTGTATGTCCTACTCCGATCTAGGCATGCACTTTACTCCGATCTAGGCAGCGTTGTTGATCAAGTGACGGGAGCGAAATTTTCAGCCACGTGGGTTTAGCAAAACATGCAGCTCATGCATGTGGTGTGCGTGTTTTCCTCTCCGCTGAACGAAACGACAAATGGAATCTCTCATGTCTCTCGACTTGCAACGCATAAGACAAAATCAGACGCACGCTCGGATCCGATTGTTGCGGAGTGCTCATCCCTCCCATCGATCTCTCTCGTCGCCACTCGCCATCCACTCGTACACCAAAATAGCCGTGCCCGCATGTGCGTAGATGCCAAAGCTTGCGTAGATGGGATGGGACCGAATATACCTGTTGAGCAACAGCACAATTTGCACGTAGCGTGCGTTGAGGATGACCTGGACTCACCATTCATCCAACGGTAGATCGTGGATGTCCGTTTTCCGCTGCATTGTCCTGCCCAATGAGTCATCTTCCATTGCTCCAATCATATGTCCTGCCGGATGCCCAACGGCGCCAGCAGCTAGCAGTCCCAGTCTAGCTCAAGTACGAGCTGTTGCGTGCGTCACAGCACAGGTCATATACACACACATCTTGGCCGTGCGTGCGTGCATGCATGTCCAACACCTGTGCTAGCTCCTCGACCACCAACATGACACCTAATCCACACACACTGCGCTGCCACTGCACATGCACGCGATGGTGGTTCGATGGCGTTGCTTTGGTAAGTTGAGATTTGACTTTGAACGCGTCGCAGCAACCTCCTCGGCTCCTCCTCTCCTCCACCGGCGGATCATGTCCCCCACGTACTCCGCTGTCCGGCAACACACACATGCAAGTGCAACCACCACTTGCATGTCAAGCCACCCTGTTGCTAGCCTCCTCCTTGCATTGCATATATAGCACGTCTAGGGTCTCCTCAGTTCTCACATCTCATCTCATCTCAGTTCTCTAGAAGCACCTTCAAGCCAGCCGCCGATCCATCGACATGGCTCCCAACTTCGGCCGCTCCATCTCCTTCCCTCTCACCCCGGCGATGTCCTTCTCAAAGTCATCCCGCCACGTCCGCTCCGTCAGCCTCCCCGGCACCACCTCCTCCCACCCGCTCCTCGCCAACCTCCACGCCCGCATCGCCGCCCTCCGCGCAGGCTCCTCCATACCGGCCGGCCTGGCCAACATCCACGCGCTACACGCCGCGCTCGCCGACCTCCTCCTCCTCCCAGCGTCCGTAGCCGCGCTTCGGTGCACCACCAGCAACACCGGCGACCGCCTTCTAGACGCCTTCCTCCTCCTCGCCGACGCGCACCAGGGCTTCCAGGAGTGCCTCCTCTCGCTCAGGCAGGCCGCCGCCGAGTCCCGCACTGCACTCCGCAGAGGGGACACGGGCAGGCTTGCGTCCGCCTCCAGGTCCCAGTACAGGGCTGGGAAGGACCTCGCCCGCCTCGCCGCGTCAGTCTCCACCGTCTCCTCCGACTGTGCGCGCCTGAAACTCGTCGCCGTTAGCGGCGAGGAGGCCGAGATGGCCTATGCTCTTGTGGAGGCGGCCGCTGCTGGTGCTGCGGCCTCCGCGGCCGTGTTCTCGGCCGCTGCGTCCATGTTGTCTGCGGCGTCGTCTTGCAAGAAGATGTCCACGTTTATTCCCGCGTTCGCAAGGAAGTCCACCGCCCCGAAGACGGCCGAGGCGACCATGGAGAGGCTGCACGCGCTAGAGGAGTGCTTCGACGAGTGCGACGGTGTGTGCGACTTGGTGTTCAGGAGCGTGGTGCAGACAAGAGTTTCACTGCTCAACATCGTGACGCCCACCATCTAGTCATCTAGTTAGTCATGTCATGTATATACATAGAAAAGGAAGAAGAAACTAATTAGCCAGACCATGTATATTTTGCTGATTTGTCACTACACAGTGTACAGAGAAAGAAGATAGTACAAAGAATAAGATTTTGGTACACTTGTTCAGACTTGTGCTTCTTGACATGAATAGTACTCACAGCAATATGTCCAAGCTCTTGTGAGGCACTTACCCGTTTCATTTCCAGACAACAATTCAGAGCATATATTAAGTCGTTATCGATCCTAATTTATGCACAACAGTGTTATGGCATAAAATCGAACAGTTAAAATATGCAACTTGGTCACACCCTCAAACTAAACAAACTAAGTAGTCCAAGAAGGGGTAAACCGATAAATGTGATGCGGCGCCTACATGTTTGTGACCGCGCCGCCGATGTTGTTCATCCGTTTTGCTTAATTATCTACAGCTAATCAAACACTATCAAATGGGAGTATGGGACACTGGGAATCTTAACACCAAAGCAAGCCAGCCTAAGAGCTCTAGTATTCCTAGGTTTCTTGGTTTTGTACAGAGGAAAATTTTGGTTTTGTACAATGCCACAGATACGTACATTTATTGGTAACGTAGTACTGATCATATTGTAACCTGTGCTGAACATTGTGCTGAACGTTGTCCATAACACAGCTGAAATGATGACAAACTTCCAAGGAATGGTTGCCCTAAAAAAAATTGAAACGAGGCGTTTGCCCGATTTTAGCAAACTGGAGACCTTAAGGTTTTACATACCCTAGTTCGATGAGAATAAAATATACGGTACTTGAAACAAATCCTCAGAAGGACGGGCTCAATGCCAACACACCCGATACAAACCCAAAAGGATCCTTGGCTCAACAGACGACTTGAAACAAGTCCTCAGAAGGACGGGCTCAATGCCAACACACCCGATACAAACCCAAAAGGATCCTTGGCTCAACAGCCGACTTGAAACAAATCCTCAGAAGGACGGGCTCAATGCCAACACACCCGACACTACAAGAATTCTGTTAATACGTGACAGTTCTGGTCCGTCATGGATCGATAGAAAACTGTCAAGGGTGCCCATCCATGATGGACCTGAAATCCGGCATGTATATCGCGTCATAATTTGACACCGTACCTTACATGACGGTTCTTGTCCGTCATGGATCTGCCCCAGGCCCGCCCAGGCCCAATCCATTATGACGGCACAATCCGTCATCGATAAACGCCATGTAGGATGTTTTATTTACCAATTTGACTGACGTGGCTGCCTACGTGGATACTCTTTTCCGTCACAAAATTAGTCATGGTTGAGCACATTAGCCCATTTCTTTCACCCCAATTTTTACCCAATACGTGTTTACCATAATGCGAAATACGTGTTTACCATAATGCGATACACAAATCCCAATGCTAATTTTCGCCCAAGACAAAGTATTTGCAAAGTGTATACATTATTCTCTATGTATCAACAACATAGCCATTTACAAAATCCGCTACAAAATGATAACTTACAATATAAATTGAAAAAATATCACACATCACGCTTAGGAATGAGTACAATTCAGTTTACATCAACAGAACATACAAACAATCGAGGTTGATATTTAGGTTCTTGATGTCAGCCCTCCAGATGGCAGCCATCATGTCTTGGCTGGTTGTGATGAGCAGCACCAAGTAGCCCACTTCCCAATCTTACCTACATATTTACAAGAACCTTATATATTGGTATATATGAATAGATAGCAGAAATAACATAATTACAAAAAATATAAACATGAATTACATTTTGTCCATAATTCTTAAATCTTATGGTGCCAACAAATTAGAATAACATTATATCTACCATAAAACAAGACTAAACATGAGGTTTTCTAAAAATAATCCGCAAAAAGTGTTTCAAATGACAGTAACAAAATACACATCACAAAACTAAGTACAGGTTGTTATTCAGGTTCTTGTCATCAGACTCCTGTAGGCAACTATCATTTCGTCTGTCATACCTAGCATATTTACAACATTAGATACTTGTGATAGGAATAGATAGTAGAAATAGGAGAATTAGAACAAGCGAAAAAAATGAATTACGCGCTGTCCAAAGTTCTTAAATCTTACAGTTCGTACAAATGAGAATAACAAAGTATCTATGACAAAAACATGGCATCACTAACAAACAATATGCACGACGCGAAGCCTCTGATCGTCGAACTACATCCAAGTTTACACATGAAACTCAATGTTTATGCTGCAAGTTCATCTCAAAGCACTGACAACAGTAAACAGTGTGTAACATATTTAAGTGGCATAGACTGGTCAAGCACTTTAAAGGAGTGTCATGTAACAAATAATCTATTTACATGGTTACAGGAAATAGACTAGCAGTAATCTGTGATCACATGTTTCTGTTACATGTGCAACTCTGGCATATACATACAGTTTGACATTTTCTTTCTTTCTTAATATACAAGGCAAAGCTTTTGCCTCTTCCAAAAATAATGTGAATCAGATGCCTGGAGTAACTACATACAGCTATCATTGATAGTTTAATGATAACTACAGCCTAATTGTTCTTCTATTCAGCTAAGCACAACAGGTGGACACGAGAGGTAGATAAAACTAGCTAAAATCTTAGCAGAGATACTCCAAGCAAAGCCATAGGTATAACAAGTGATGTACATATGCTTAAGCTAGATATATCCTTGAAACTTATGAAATCTACAACTCATACAAGTATAGCATGCTTAGAAAAATGTCTCTTGTTCTTGAGCTTCCAGTGTTAAAACAGCATGGCAGATATTCCAAACTAAAATATTAGCTGTAATGTGTTGCCATTGCAGTTTTATATTGCTGCTAACGAACAAGTTAGGTGATGACAGAAGAGTCAAGAATATGTATTAACCTCCTCCCATGGATCGCCGTTGTAGGGAAACCTCTGTTGTATAGCAAATATCTCAATGAATCAGATTTTCATTTTGTCTCCACGAAAACCAAAGTTAAAGGTTGTTCAGGCAAGAGAAACCAGAAAACTAGCATGAGAAAAATCTTACAGAATAATAGTAAATAAATCGAATTGTTACAATCCAAGATGGCAGGAAATAATACCTTGCCGGTGAGTACGACAAGGTGCAATGAACAAAATATGTAATCTTTGCTCCAACCAAATGATGGTAGTAAAGTATATTTCATGGATCTAGCACTAAACTTGTATATGTAATTAGTGCGAGAGCGAGAGTAGGCGTGGAGGACTGATTAACCAAATAATGATAACACATAGAAAACTTGTACATAATATATAACAGAGAAGCAGTGTAATTAATAGCAGCGCTAGTTAACAATCTTACTCTTCCTTCAATCGATTGAGTGAGATTAATAAATTACTTTTAATCCACAATCAACAAAAATCCAAAGAACCAACAGGAGGATCTCATGGGGCATTTAATTATTAAATTAGTAGTTCTTAACTAACTAGCAGATCTCACAAATTCTACACTACTGCTAGTGCTCGCAAGACAAAAGAAGAAAAAGAAGTAGCCTGCAGAACTACTCTATCATTGGCTGTAACTTCTATCAGGAAAATGATGTGGCCACAATTTCTGCATCACGTTCAGTCCAACAAAATTGGATAGCCCCTGGAGAACTACACTAGAGCAGAGCAGCAATCAATTGGAAGAAAAGAAAAATAGGGCGAGAGGGTCGACCTTGTTCTCTGGGAAATCATGGTGGTCGGGGCAGAGGGCCTCGCCATCGAGCTTGTCCCGCTCGTCGGGCTCGAGCATGGGTCCCAGTCATCGCCTTCCATCAAACCGGAGTGGCAGAGAGGCCCTGCTGATCTGAATCAAAGAAATAAACTTCAATTGGGGATGGCAGAGAAAAGGAAGTAATGAATGAGATAGGAGAAGATCGGTGAACCAGGGTGGGACCTTGTGCAGGGCGTCGACGTTGCCGGCGAGGTCGAGGCTGGGCCTCCCACAGGTCACGGTGGTCGTCCTCTCCTCGTCCGGCGATTGCTGCTCCAAATCTCCGGACGGCTAGGTAGCTGCGCGACCTGGGAGACGGAGGAGGGAGGCATCTGCCGCAGATCCATGGCCCGGGTCGTTGGTTGCGAGCAGCAGAGGCGTGCCACAGAGGCTAGGGATGGCCGCCGCTTCCATCGGGCCGCTGCAGCCGTCGTCGTCATGGATCTCAGGTTCTCATCATCGCTTGGAGGCAGGGAGGTGGAGGCAGAGGACGGGATCTAGGAGAAGCGAGGCGTGGTGGCGGCGGATGGAGATAGAGGTTGGGGACGGGAGTGTTTAGGGTTAGCTTTTATAAGGGCAAAAGTTTAGGGCTTTAGGCGGGCTTTAGTGGGCTTGCGGGTCTGTACTGTGGGGTTCATGACGAATTTCGAAATTGTCACCGGAAATCCGTCATGGATTAACAGGTTTCTTGTAGTGCGATACAAACCCAAAAGGATCCTTGGCTCAACAGACGACTTGAAACAAGTCCTCAGAAGGACGGGCTCAATGCCAACACACCCGATACAAACCCAAAAGGATCCTTGGCTCAACAGCCGACTTGAAACAAATCCTCAGAAGGACGGGCTCAATGCCAACACACCCGATACAAACCCAAAAGGATCCTTGGCTCAACAGACGACTTGAAACAAGTCCTCGGAAGGACGGGCTCAATGCCAACACACCGATACAAACCCAAAAGGATCCTTGGCTCAACAAACCGACTTGAAACAAATCCTCGGAAGGACGGGCTCAATGCCAACACACCCGATACAAACCCAAAAGGATCCTTGGCTCAACAAATGAAACACATGCCACACTCGGAAAATGCATGAAGATATGATCATCCACCGGATCCGTGGCTCTTCTCCACAGGAGTGAAGCGTGTCTGCGGACCTTCTGGTAGAGGATATCACTGGTCCATGATTCCTGGGTCTTGCTGAGTTGCTTGGTTGTAAGAACATAGTCATTTTGTAGCTAGTCCAGCAGCAGAATGCTTAATAAGAATTCCTTAGTTGATGAGTGAAGATTCCTGATAGCCCGTCCCAGCGCTGAAGGAAAAAGCCTACCCATCACATAATACCTCCATCGAGGGATAAAACTTTAGTTGCATTGTCGTCTCTGAATTCAACTAGCGAGGACTAAGTCCGATGGTTTCCACACCAAACAACATACATTTCTCAATTAAGACAAATTCCTCCAAGAGGGGTGAAGAGAAGACTTGCTCAATCAATCTGTTGACCGTCCATACGTCGTTTTGCCCTAATATTGTGGGCCTGTCTAGGGTCTTACAGCTAATCAACACTGTCAAGCTCGACACTAGGAATTGATATAAACAGCAAAATAGGTCCTGATCTAGCCTTGCTAGCTAGTTAATTTATCCAAGTGGTCAAGTTGGGGCATGCATTTGCCTGGCTCTCCGATCTAGGCTCTCAAGCGTTTTAGTGGCAGTACTTGCTAGCTAAGGTAGCTAAGGCTGGTTGTAATGGGGAGTATCATATACTAGTGTATGATACTACATTCGTAATGCATGGTATCATGTGTTGGTATCATATAGGACTGTATTTATTGTCATGCATGGCACAAAGTAGCACATCATTTAATATGATACGGTATCGTGATATGATACTCAAGCCTCTCTTTCTTCATATAATTTTATGCCACCTTATCAAAATTGCTTAGTTAGCATGCATGATACTATCTATAATACTCCCATTACGACTAGCTAATGAATCCAAGTAGCTCAGTTAATCAATCGCAACTTGATCAAGCTAAGCATGTACCATGAATGCATCGATGGATTGGTTGGGTTGTCAAAGCCATGAGATTTGCGCACATTATTGCACGTACCTATGGCTAGCTTGTGTGATGTAGCCATGATCTGATCTACGGAGACAGGCTGTTCGAGTGTGGATCTGACAAACAAAAAGAAGTGAGTTGGTCAACTACCTCCACGTCCATAGCTTGTAAAGTTGTAAGCTTACTCTTCCTTAGCTCAATGGCCAGGCACGCAAGCGTACCAATCCTTGAGCGTTTTGTAACCGGAGAGATTCTCCCGTGTGCACTATTATACAAAGCGTCGTCATCGTCTGGCAGAGCGATCACCGGCAGCGCCACGACATCGGTAGCTGGTATGGTGCCCTCCACCAATGCAAGCATTTCCTACGGCGTCTTCACCTAAGTCTCCCAAATGCCCCGAATTGGATCATATTCATTTCTGTTCGGGTTTTCTCTCTCAGGTTTTTGTTCTTTATTTTTCTTTCTTTAAATTTGTGAAGCTTTTTTCTCTGTTTCTTGAACTTGTATTCAAATTTGTGATAGTTTTTTCAAATTCTTTAATTTATTGAAATTTACGGAGTTTTTTTAAACTATGAACCTTTTTCAAACTTGTGTACTCTTTCTGAAATTTATGTACATTTTCAATTTCATGATCTTTTTTAAATTCTTGAACTTTTTTCTTATTCATGAACTTTTTTTTTCAAACTCATGAACATTTTTCAATCTCGTGAACTTTGTTTCTGAATTCTTCTTTTCCAAAATTCATGAACTTTTTCCAAATTCACAAAAACTTCCCAAATTTTGAGAAATATAGAAATCACTTATTTGAAATTAAATATAACATTAATCTTTCCCCAAAAGTCAACTGATCAACCGGTCAACCAATTAACAAATGTTTGCCGAGCGAAGCGAGGCGCTAGGGGGGAAGAGCAACCGAGCGCTCTGTGCTGTTGGGCAGAGCGCCAGCTAATGAAATCAACGCCTTAAGCGCCAAAGGAGGTGCACTCCTATTTACCTCATATGGGCCAAGTAGGCACCGCCAGCCTACAAACCCACCGACACAAACACTTTCTGAGTCGTGAAGTTTTCACCACCACGTAGGAACCACCGACCACACCACCAGTAGAGCTGATGGGCCAGATCTGACTGGTTAGTACGCTGTCGCGGAAGCTGCAACATCTAGCAGCTTGGAGCCAGGCTAGTCGCGGAAGACGAGCCACCCTCCACCACGGGACAATACCGGCAGCCAAGGCTGCCACTATAAACCACCCGGACGCCCGCACTAGAACCACTCACCCAGAACCGCGATGGAGGGATGCGCCACCTCCGCCATCTGAGAGATAGCCCCGTGCGCACTTTTATGGACTTTTTTTTCTTAAATAATGAACATTTTTCAAACTTTTGTACTCTTTCTAAAATTTATGAACATTTTTAATTTCATGATCGTTTTTTAAATTCTTGAACTTTTCTCTTATTAATGAACTTTTTTCAAACTCATGAACATTTTTCAATCTCGTGAACTTTATTTTTGAATTCATCTTTTTTTTTAAATTCATGAACATTTTCAAAATTCACAAAAAAATCCCAAATTTTGGGAAATTTAGAAGTCACTTATTTGAAATAAAATAATACATTATTTTTCCCAAAAGTCAACTGATCAACCGGTCAACCAATTAACAAGCGTTTCCCGAGCAAAGCGAGGCGTTAGCGGGGAAGAGCAACTGATCGCTCCGCGTTTTTGGGCCGGCCCAGAAGTGAGCGATGCGAGCGCTAGCTAATGAAATCGGCGCCTTAAGCGCCAAAAGCAGGCGCACCCCTATTTACTGCATATGGGCCAAGTAGGCACCGCCGGTCCGCAAGCACTTTCTAAGCCGTGAGAGTGTCACCACCACGTAGGACTAGGGATGAAAACGGAGCGGAAACGGACGGAATTGAGTGCTACCACATTTGTTTTCACATATTTTTGCAGAAGCAGAAACGAATACAGAAACCCCGGAAATGAATACGAAAACAAGTACTACCGGAAACAGACACGAAGCGAATACAAAGCAGACGCGAAAACATAAGTGGGTGTTGACCGAAACTTAAAAACCCTTGAATCATATAGAAATGCACGCAAAAACAAACCAATTTAATGAATTGTTAACATGGCTATAAAATAATATCATTATGTTAGCAACTTAGCGTAGTATTGTAATAGTAATGAACAATTGCATAGAGGGTCAAGCTGAGTACATGTGTAGTAGTAGAAGTTGGGCCTCAAAAGATCCATTATACTCATTGTTTCATTGTGTGTTGTTTGGTGTGGTTGGGCTAAAAAGCAGCCATAGGTCTATAGTCAAAAACGGAAATTCCATATTCACGGAAACGGAAAGTTCCGTTTCCATGTCTGTTCCATCGGACAACACCGTTCCTTTTTTTGTTTCCATTTCCGTATACAAATTCCATTTTCACTTCCGTTTTGCAAATTTCCGTTTTCGTTTCCATATTTCCCCGCCGTTTCCATTTTTCCTTCGGAAAAACGGAAAGTTTCCACTCCATTTTCAACCCTACGTAGGACCACCAACCACACCGCCGGTAGAGCCGACGGGCCAGATCTGACTCCTTAGGATCCTGCCGCGGAAGCTGCAGCATCTAGCAGCTGGGAGCTAGGCTAGTCGGCCACCACGCCAGCCGGAGTCGCCGAAGACGAGCCAAACCTCCCCCGGGCTTTGCCCTATGGTGTTCTGCCTGAGTATGCACCGTTGCTGAAGTTCATCGTTTCAAAGCACCTCAAGATGATCGGGTGTGATAGATTCTACGTTCACATACAACGGGTGTAAGCCAGTTTTGCTCATGCAGAATACTTGGGTTAAACTTGACTAGCCTAGCATGTACAGACATGGTCTCAGAACACTGGAGACCGAAAGGTCGAACATGAATCATATAGTAGATATGATCAACATGGAGATGTTCACCATTGAAGACTACCCCATCTCACGTGATGATTGGACTTGGGTTGGTTGATTTGGATCATGTATCACTTAGACAACTTGAGGGATGTTGATTTAAGTGGGAGTTCATTAATAATTTGAGTATTTGAACTAATATTTATCATGAACTTAGTCTTAATAGTTTTTGCATATCTATGTTGTAGATCAATGGCCCGTGTTACAATTCCCTTGAATTTTAATGCATTCCTAGAGAAAGTTAAGTTGAAAGATGATAGTAGCAACCACACGGACTGGGTCCGTAACTTGAGGATTATCCTCATTGCTGCATAGAAGAATTATGTCCTTGATGCACCGCTAGGTGACAGAATTACTGCAGGAGCTAATGCCGACGTTGTGAACGTATGGTATGTTGGGGAACGTAGTAATTTCAAAAATTTTCCTACGATCACGCAAGACCATGGTGATGGCATAGCAACGAGAGGGGAGAGTGTCCGTCCACGTACCCTCGTGAGACCGAAAGCGAAGCGTTATAACAACGCTGTTGATGTAGTCGACGTCTCCACGATCCGACCGATCCAAGCACCGAACGTCACGGCACCTCCGAGTTACACACGTTCAGCTCGATGGCGATCCCGGACTCGATCCAGCAAAGTGTCGGGATGAGTTCCGTCAACCGACGGCGTGGTACGATGTTGATGCTCCACCGACGCAGGGCTTCGCCTAAGCTCCGCGACGATATGACTTCTCCGGCGCAGGGCTTCTCCTAAGCTCATGACGATATGACCGAAGTGGAATATGGTGGAAGGGGCACCGCACACGGCTAAGGCAAGATCCGTAGATCAACTTGTGTGTCATGGGGTGCCCCTGCCCCATATATAAAGGAGACAGGGAGGAGGTGGCGGCCTGGAGGGCGCACCAGGGGGAGTCCTACTCCTACCGGAGTAGGACTCCTCCTTTCTAGTAGGAATAGGAGAGAAGGAAGTGGAGGAGAAGAAGGGTGCGGCCCCCTCCCCAGTCCAATTCGGACTAGGCCTTGGGCGCGCGGCCTGCCCTAGGCAGCCCTCTCTCTTTCCCTGCAGGCCCAATAAGGCCCAATACTTCTCCCGGCGAATTCCGTAACTCTCGGTACTCAAAAATACCCGAATCATTCGGAACCTTTCCGAACTCCGAATATAGTCGTCCAATATATCGATCTTTACGTCTCGACCATTTCGAGACTCCTCGTCATGTCCCCGATCTCATCCGGGACTCCGAACTCCTTCGGTACATCAAAACTCATAAACTCATAATATAACTGTCATCGAAACCTTAAGCGTGCGGACCCTACGGGTTCGAGAACTATGTAGACATGACCGAGACACCTCTCTGGTCAATAACCAATAGCGGGACCTGGATGCCCATATTGGCTCCTACATATTCTACGAAGATCTTTATCGGTCAGACCGCATAACAACATACGTTGTTCCCTTTGTCATCGGTATGTTACTTGCCCGAGATTCGATCGTCGGTATCCAATACCTAGTTCAATCTCGTTACTGGCAAGTCTCTTTTCTCGTTCCGTAATACATCATCTCACAACTAACACATTTAGTTGCAATGCTTGCAAGGCTTATGTGATGTGCATTACCGAGAGGGCCAGAGATACCTCTCCGACAATCGGAGTGACAAATCCTAATCTCGAAATATGCCAACCCAACATGTACCTTCGGAGACACTTGTAATGTACCTTTATAATCACCCGATTACGTTGTGACGTTTGGTAGCACCAAAAGTGTTCCTCGGCAAACGGAGTTGCATAATCTCATAGTCATAGGAACATGTATAAGTCATGAAGAAAAGCACTAGCAACAAACTATACGATCAGGTGCTATGCTAATGGAATGGGTCATGTCAATCAGATCATTCAACCAATGATGTGATCCCGTTAATCAAATAACAACTCCTTGTTCATGGTTAGGAAACATAACCATCTTTGATTAACAAGCTAGTCAAGTAGAGGCATACTAGTGACATCTGTTTGTCTATATATTCACACATGTATTATGTTTCCGGTTAATACAATTCTAGCATGAATAATAAACATTTATCATGATATAAGGAAATAAATAATAACTTTATTATTGCCTCTAGGGCATATTTCCTTCAGTCTCCCACTTGCACTAGAGTCAATAATCTAGATCACATCACCATGTGATTAACATCGATAGTTCACATCATCATGTGATTAACACCCATAATTTACATCGCCATGTGACCAAGACCCAAAGGGTTTACTAGATTCAGTAATCTAGTTCACATCGCTATGTGATTAACACCCAAAGAGTTCTAAGGTGTGATCATGTTTTGCTTGTGAGATAATTTTAGTCAACGGTCATCACATTCGAGCCGTAAGTATTTTGCAAATTTCTATGTCTACAATGCTCTGCACGGAGCTACTCTAGCTAATTGCTCCCACTTTCTATATGTATCCAGATTGAGACTCAGAGTCATCTAGATCAGTGCCAAAACTTGTATCGACGTAACCCTTTACGACGAACTTTTTGTCACGTCCATAATCGAGAAACATATCCTTATTCTACTAAGGATAATTTCGACCGCTGTCCATCGATCTACTCTTAGATCACTATTGTACTCCCTTGCCAAACTCAGTGCAGGGTATACAATAGATCTGGTACACAGCATGACATACTTTATAGAACCTATGGCTGATGCATAGGGAATGACTTTCATTCTCTTTCTATCTTCTGCCGTGGTCGGGTTTTGAGTCTTACTCAATCTCACACCTTGTAACACAGGCAAGAACTCTTTCTTTGACTGTTCCATTTTGAACTACTTCAAAATCTTGTCAAGATATGTATTCATTGAAAAACTTTATCAAGCGTCTTGATCTATCTCTATAGATCTTGATGCTCAATATGTAAGCAGCTTCACCGAGGTCTTTCTTTGAAAAACTCCTTTCAAATACTCCTTTATGCTTTGCGAATAATTCTACATTATTTCGATCAACAATATGTCATTCACATATACTTATCGAAATGCTGTAGTGCTCCCACTCACTTTCTTGTAAATACAGCTTCTCCAAAAGTCTGTATAAAACCATATGCTTCGATCACACTATCAAAGCGTTTATTCCAACTCCGAGATGCTTGCACCAGTCCATAGATGGATCGCTGGAGCTTGCACATTTTGTTAGCTCCTTTAGGATTGACAAAACCTTCTGGTTGCATCATATACAACTCTTCTTTAATAAATCCATTAAAGAATGTAGTTTTGACATCCATTTGCCAGATTTCATAAAATGTGGCAATTGCTAACATGATTCGACAGACTTAAGCATCGCTACAATTGAGAAAATCTCATTGTAGTCAACACCTTGAACTTGTCAAAACCTTTTGCGACAAGTCGAGCTTTGTAGATAGTAACACTACTATCGGTGTCCGTCTTCCTCTTGAAGATCCATTTATTCTCAATGGCTTGCCGATCATCGGGCAAGTCAACCAAAGTCCATACTTTGTTCTCATACATGGATCCCATCTCAGATTTCATGGTCTCAAACCATTTCGCGAATCTGGGCTCATCATCGCTTCCTCATAGTTCGTAGGTTCATCATGGTCTAGTAACATGACTTCTAGAATAAGATTACCGTACCACACCGGTGCGGATCTTACTCTGGAAGACCTCGAGGTTTGGTAGCAACTTGATCTGAAGTTTCATGATCATCATCATTAACTTCCTCACTAATTGGTGTAGGAATCACCGGAACTGATTCACGTGATGAACTACTTTCCAATAAGGGAGAAGGTACAATTACCTCATCAAGTTCTACTTTCCTCCCACTCACTTCTTTCGAGAGAAACTTCTTCTCTAGAAAGGATCCATCTTAGCAACGAAAAACTTGCCTTCGGATCTGTGATAGAAGGTGTACCCAATAGTTGCCTTTGGGTATTCTATGAAGACGCATTCTCGATTTGGGTTCTAGCTTATCGGTGAAACCTTTTCACATAAGCATCACAACTCCAAACTTTAAGAAACGACAGCTTAGGTTTCTTTGCTAAACCATAGTTCATACGGTGTCATCTCAACGGATTTAGATGGTGCCCTATTAAACGTGGATGCAGCTGTCTCTAATGCATAACCCCAAAACGATAGTGGTAAATCGGTAAGATACATCACAGATCGCACCATATCCAATAAAGTGCGGTTACGACGTTCGGACACACCACAACGTTGTGGTGTTCCAGGTGGCGTGAGCTGTGAAACTATTCCACATTGTTTTCATTGAAGACCAAACTCGTAACTCGAATATTCATCTCCACGATCAGATCGCAGAAACTTTATTTTCTTGTTACGATGATTTTCCACTTCACTCTGAAATTCTTTGAACCTTTCAACTATTTCAGACTTATGTTTCATCAAGTAGATATACCCATATCTGCTCAAATTATCTGTGAAGGTGAGAAAATAACGATATCCGCCACGAGCCTCAATATTCATCGGACCACATACATCAGTATGTATGATTTCCAATAAATCTGTTGCTCTCTCCATAGTCCCGGAGAACGGTGTTTTAGTCATCTTGCCCATAAGGCACGGTTCGCAAGTGCCAAGTGATTCATAATCAAGTGACTCCAAAAGTCCATCAGTATGGAGTTTCTTCATGCGCTTTACACCGATATGACCTAAACGGCAGTGCCACAAATAAGTTGCACTATCATTTAACTTTGCATCTTTTGGTTTCAATATTATGAATATGTGTATCACTATGATCGAGATCCAATGAACCATTTTCATTGGGTGTGTAACCATATAAGGTTTTATTCATGTAAATGAACAACAATTTATTCTCTTACTTAAATGAATAACAGTATTGCAATAAACATGATCAAATCATATTTATGCTCAACACCAAATAACACTTATTTAGGTTCCACACTAATCCCGAAAGTATAGGGAGTGTGCGATGATGATCATATCAATCTTGGAACTACTTCCAACACTCATCGTCACTTCCCTTCAACTAGTCTCTGTTTATTCTAACTCCTGTTTGAGTTACTAATCTTTAGCAACCGAACAGTATCAAATACTCAGGGGCTACTATAAACACTAGTAAGGCACACATCAATAACCTGTATATCAAATATAACCTTGTTCACTTTGCCATCCTTCTTATCCACCAAATATTCAGGGGTAGTTCGCTTCCAAAGGACCAGTTCCATTGCAGCAAAAGTACTCGGTCTCGGGCTTAGGTCTAGACTTGGGCTTCTTTACTCGAGCAGCAACTTGCTTGCCGTTCCTTTTGAAGTTCCCTTCTTCCCTTTGCCATTTTCCTTGAGACTAGTGGTCTTGTCAACCATCAACACTTGATGTTTTTCTTGATTTCTACCTTCGCGATTTTAGCATCGCGAAGAGCTCGAGAATCTTTTTCGTCATCCCTTGCATACTATAGTTCATCACGAAGTTCTACTAACTTAGTGATGGTGACTAGAGAATTCTGTCAATCACTATCTTATCTGGAAGATTAACTCCCACTTGATTCAAGCGATTGAAGTACTCGGACAATCTGAGCACATGCTCACTAGTTGAGCGATTCTCCTCCATCTTTTAGCTATAGAACTTGTTGGAGACTTCATATCTCTCAACTCGGGTATTTGCTTGAAATATTAACTTCAATTCTGGAACATCTCATATGGTCCATGACGCTCAAAACGTCTTTGAAGTCCCGATTCTAAGCCGTTAAGCATGGTGCACTAAACTATCAAGTAGTCATCATATTGAGCTAGCCAAACGTTCATAACGCCTCAGATCGCTCATATTGAGCTAGCCAAACGTTCATAACGCCTCGCATCTGCTCCTGCAATAGGTCTGTCACCTAGCGGTGCATTAAGGACATAATTCTTCTGCGCAGCAATGAGGATAAACCTCAGATCACGGATCCAATCCGCATCATTGCTACTAACATCTTTCAATACAATTTTCTCTAGGAACACATATGAAAACATAGGGAAGCAACAACGCGAGCTATTGATCTACAACATAATTTGCAAAATACTACCAGGACTAAGTTCATGATAAATTAAAGTTCAATTAATCATATTACTTAAGAACTCCCACTTAGATAAATATCCCTCCAATTCTCTAAGTGATTGCGTGATCCATATCAACTACACCATGACCGATCATCACGTGTGATGGAGTAGTTTCAATGGTGAACATCAATATGTTGATCATATCTACTATATGATTCACGCCGACCTTCGGTCTCCGTGTTCCGAGGTCATATCTTATATGCATAGCTCGTCAAGTATAACCTGAGTATTCTGCGTGTGCAACTGTTTTGCACCGTTGTATTTGAACGTAGAGCCTATCACACCCGATCATCACGTGGTGTCTCAGCACGAAGAACTTTCGCAACGGTGCATACTCGGGAGAACACTTCTTGATAATTTAGTAAGGATCATCTTATAATGCTACCGTCAATCAAAGCAAAATAAGATGCATAAAGGATTAACATCACATGCAATCAATATAAGTGATATGATATGGCCATCATCATCTTGTGCTTGTGATCTCCATCTCCAAGCACCGCCATGATCACCATCGTCACCGGCGCGACACCTTGATCTCCATCGTAGCATCGTTGTCGTCTCGCCAATCTTATGCTTCTCGACTATCGCTACCGCTTAGTGATAAAGTAAAGCATTACAGGCGTTGCATTTCATACAATAAAGCGACAACCATATGGCTCCTGCCATTGCCGATAACTTCGGTTACAAAACATGATCATCTCATACAATAAAATTCAGCATCATGTCTTGACCATATCACATCACAACATGCCCTGCAAAAACAAGTTAGGCGTCCTCTACTTTGTTGTTGCAAGTTTTACGTGGCTGCTACGGGCTGAGCAAGAACCGTTCTTACCTCGCATCAAAACCACAACGATACTTCGTCAAATAGACTCCGTTTAACCTTCTCAAGGACCGGGCGTAGCCACACTCAGTTCAACTAAAGTGAGAGAGACAGACACCGCCGGTCACCTTTAAGCAACGAGTGCTCACAGCGGTGAAACCAGTCTCGCGTAAGCGTACGCGTAATGTCGGTCCGGGCCGCTTCATCTCACAATACCGCTGAACCAAAGTATGACATGCTGGTAGGCAGTATGACTTGTATCGTCCACAACTCACTTGTGTTCTACTCGTGCACATGACATCAACGCATAAAACCTGGCTCGGATGCCACTGTTGGGGAACGTAGTAATTTCAAAAATTTTCCTACGATCACGCAAGACCATGGTGATGGCATAGCAACGAGAGGGGAGAGTGTCCGTCCCACGCACCCTCGTGAGACCGAAAGCGAAGCGTTATAACAACGCTGTTGATGTAGTCGTGCGTCTCCACGATCCGACCGATCCAAGCACCGAACGTCGGCACCTCCGAGTTCTGCACACGTTCAGCTCGATGGCGATCCCGGACTCGATCCAGCAAAGTGTCGGGATGAGTTCCGTCAAGACGACGGCGTGGTGACGATGTTGATGCTCCACCGACGCAGGGCTTCGCCTAAGCTCATGACGATATGACTTCTCCGGCGCAGGGCTTCTCCTAAGCTCCGCGACGATATGACCGAAGTGGAATATGGTGGAAGGGGCACCGCACACGGCTAAGGCAAGATCCGTAGATCAACTTGTGTGTCATGGGGTGCCCCTGCCCCGTATATAAAGGAGACAGGGAGGAGGTGGCCGGCCTGGAGGGCGCACCAAGGGGGAGTCCTACTCCTACCGGAGTAGGACTCCTCCTTTCCTAGTAGGAATAGGAGAGAAGGAAGTGGAGGAGAAGAAGGGTGCGGCCCCCCTAGTCCAATTCGGACTAGGCCTTGGGGCGCGCGCCTGCCCTAGGCAGCCCTCTCTTTCCCGCAGGGCCCAATAAGGCCCAATACTTCTCCCGGCGAATTCCCGTAACTCTCCGTACTCAAAAATACCGAATCATTCGAACCTTTCCGAACTCCGAATATAGTCGTCCAATATATCGATCTTTACGTCTCGACCATTTCGAGACTCCTCGTCATGTCCCCGATCTCATCCGGGACTCGAACTCCTTCGGTACATCAAAACTCATAAACTCATAATATAACATCATCGAAACCTTAAGCGTGCGGACCCTACGGGTTCGAGAACTATGTAGACATGACCGAGACACCTCTCTGGTCAATAACCAATAGCGGGACCTGGATGCCCATATTGGCTCCTACATATTCTACGAAGATCTTTATCGGTCGACCGCATAACAACATCGTTGTTCCCTTTGTCATCGGTATGTTACTTGCCCGAGATTCGATCGTCGGTATCCAATACCTAGTTCAATCTCGTTCTTGGCAAGTCTCTTTTCTCGTTCCGTAATACATCATCTCACAACTAACACATTTAGTTGCAATGCTTGCAAGGCTTATGTGATGTGCATTACCGAGAGGGCCCAGAGATACCTCTCCGACAATCGGAGTGACAAATCCTAATCTCGAAATATGCCAACCCAACATGTACCTTCGGAGACACCTGTAATGTACCTTTATAATCACCCAGTTACGTTGTGACGTTTGGTAGCACCCAAAGTGTTCCTCGGCAAACGGAGTTGCATAATCTCATAGTCATAGGAACATGTATAAGTCATGAAGAAAAGCACTAGCAACAAACTATACGATCAGGTGCTATGCTAATGGAATGGGTCATGTCAATCAGATCATTCAACCAATGATGTGATCCCGTTAATCAAATAACAACTCCTTGTTCATGGTTAGGAAACATAACCATCTTTGATTAACAAGCTAGTCAAGTAGAGGCATACTAGTGACATACTGTTTGTCTATATATTCACACATGTATTATGTTTCCGGTTAATACAATTCTAGCATGAATAATAAACATTTATCATGATATAAGGAAATAAATAATAACTTTATTATTGCCTCTAGGGCATATTTCCTTCATGGTAGGCATGATCTGACGACTACTCGATAGTTCTGTGTGCCATGCTTTACGACTTGGAACCGGGACTTCAAAAGCGTTTTGAACGCTACGGAGCATATGAGATGTTCCAAGAACTAAAGTTGATATTTCAAGCGGATGCCCGGGTTGAGAGATGTGAAGTTTCCAACAAGTTCTTTAGCTGTAAGATGGAGGAGAACAGTTTTGTCAATGAACACATACTCAGAATGTCTGGGTACCACAACCACTTGACTCGGTTCAAAATTGACCTTCCAGCTAAGAGGGTTATTGATAGAGTTCTTCAGTCACTGCCACCAAGCAACAAAGACTTCGTGACGAACTATAATATGCAAGGGATGGAGAAAAAAATTCCCGAGCTCTTCGCGATGTTTAAGGCCGCAGAGGTAGAAATAAAAAAAGAGCATCAAGTGTTGATGGTTACACAAAACCACCAGTTTTAAGAAAAAGAGCAAGGGAAAGAAAGGAATTTCAATAAGAATGGCAAGCAAGTTACCGCTCCCGTGAAGAAGCCCAGAGCTGGACCCAAGTTGAAAACTGAGTACTTCTGCAGGAAAGGAAATGGTCACTGGGAGCAAAACTGCCCCAAGTATTTGGCACATAAGAAGGATGGCAAAGTGAACAAAGGTATATTTGATATACATGTCATTTAATGTGTTCCTTACTAATGCTCGTAGGATCACCTGGGTATTTGATACTTGTTCGGTTGCTCTTATTTGTAACTCGAAACAGGAGCTGCAGAATAAATGAAGATTGGCTAAGGATGAGGTGACGATGCACGTCGGAAATGGTTCCAAGGTTTATGTGATTGCCGTCGGCACGCTACCTCTACATCTACCTTCGGGATTAGTTATAGACCTCAATAATTGTTATTTGGTGCTAGCATTGAGCATGAACATTATATCTGGATTTTGTTTATTGCGAGACAGTTATTCATTTAAGTCAGAGAATAATGGTTGGTCTATTTATATTAGTAACATATTTTATTGTCATGCAATTTTAGTGAATGGTCCATTCTTGTTGAATCTCGATCATTGGGATACACATATTCATAATATTGATGCGAAAAGATGCAAAGTTGATAATGATAGGCACTGCCGTTTAGTCATATTGGTGTAAAGCGCATGAAGAAACTTCATGCGGTTGGAATTTTGGAATCACTTGATTATGAATCATTTGATACTTGAAACCATGCCTCATGGGTAAGATGACTAAAACTCCGTTCTCCGGAACAATGGAGCGAGCTAATAACTTATTGGAAATAATACATACCCATGTATGCGGTCCGATGAGTGTTGAAGCACGCGGTGGGTATAGTTGTTTTCTAACTTTCACAGATGATTTTAGTAGGTATGTTTGGTGAAACACAAGTCTGAAACATTTGAAAAGTTCAAAGAATTTCAGAGTGAAGTGGAGAATCATCGTAATTAGAAAATAAAATATCTACGATCTGATCATGGACGTAAATATTTGAGTTACAATTTTGTCCTTCATTTAAGACAATGTGGAATTGTTTCACAACTCACGCCATCGGGAACACCACAATGTAATGGTGTGTCCAAACGTCGTAACCGTACTTTATTAGATATGGTGTGTTCTATGATGTCTTTTACTGATTTGCTGTTATTGTTTTGGGGTTATGCATTAGAGATAACCACATTCTCGTTAAATAGGGCACCATCTAAATCTGTTGAGACAACACCTTATGAACTATGGTTTGGCAAGAAACTTAAGCTGTCATTTCTTAAAGTTTGGGGATGTGACACTTATGTCAAAAGGCTTCAGCCTGATAAACTCGAACCCAAAGCGGAGAAGTGCGTATTCATAGGATATCCTAAAGAAACTATTGGGTATACCTTCTACCATAGATCCGAAGGCAAGATCTTTGTTGCTAAGAATAGGTCATTTCTAGAGAAGGAGTTTCTCTCGAAAGAAGTGAGTGAGAGGAAAGTAGAACTTGATGAGGTAGTTGTACCTTCTCTCAAATTGGAAAGTAGCACAATAGAGAAAACCTTTCCCATGATGCCTACACCAACTAGAGAAGAAGCTAATCATGATGATCATGAAACTTCTGATCAAGTTACTACCGAACTTCGTAGGTCGACCAGACCACGTACTACACCAGAGTGGTACGGTAATCCTGTCCTGAAAGTCATGTTGTTAGACAACGGCGAACCTACGAACTATGAAGAGCCTAGATTCTGACAAATGGCTTGAGGCCACGAAATCTGAGATAGGATCCAACTTTGGTGGACTTGCCCGATGGTCGCCAAGCCATTGAGAATAAATGGATCTTCAAGAGGAAGACGGACGTTGATGGTAATATCACTATCTACAAATCTTGACTTGTCGCAAAAGGTTTTCGACAAGTTCAAGGGGTTGACTACGATGAGACTTTCTCACTAGTAGCAATGCTTAAGTCTGCCAGAATCATGTTAGCAATTGCCACATTTTATGATTTTGAAATCTGGCAAATAGACATCAAAACTACATTCCTTAATGGGTTTTTTAAAGAAGAGTTATGATGCAACCAGAAGCTTTTGTCGATCCTAAGGATGCTAACAAAGTGTGCAAGCTCCAACGATCCATGGACTGGTGCAAGCATATCAGAGTTGGAATATACGCTTTCATGAGGTGATCAAAGCATTTGAGTTTATACAGACTTACGGTGAAGCCTATATTTACAAGAAAGTGAGTGGGAGCTCTGTAGCATTTCTGATATTATATGTGGATGACATATTGCTGATTGGAAATGATATAGAATCTGGATAGCATAAAAGGATATTTGAATAAGAATTTTTTTCTTAAAGACCTCAGTGAAGCTGCTTACATATTGGGCATCAAGATCTATAGGGATAGATCAAGACGCTTAATAGGACTTCCACAAAGCAGATACCTTGACAAAGTTCTACAGAAGTTCAAAATGGACTAGTCAAAGAAAGGGTTCTTACCTGTGATGCAAGGTGTGAAATTGAGTAAGACTCAAAGTCCGACCACGGCAGAAGATAGAGAGAGAGAATGAAAGTCATTCCTATGCCTCAACCATAGGTCCTATAATATATGTCATGCTGTGTACCAGACCTGATGTGTGTCTTGCCATAAGTTTGGCAGGGAGGTATCAAAGTAATCCAGGAGTGGATCACTGGACAACGGTCAAAATTATCCTTAGGTACCTAAAAAGGACTAAGGAAACATTTCTCAGTTACGTAGGTGATAAAGAGTTCGTCGTAAAGGGTTACGTCGATGCAAGCTTTGACACCTATCCGGACGACTCTGAGTCTCAATCTGGATACATATTAAACGTAGGAGAAATTAGCTAAAGTAGCTCCATGCAGAGCATTGTAGACATAGATATTTGCAAAGTATGCACGGATTTGAATGTTGCAGACCCGTTGACTAAAACCTCCCTCACAAGCAAAATATGATCACATCTTAGAACTCATTGGGTGTTAATCACATGGCGATGTGAACTAGATTATTGACTCTAGTGCAAGTGGGAGACTGTTGGAAATATGCCCTAGAGGCAATAATAAATAGGTTATTATCATATTTCCTTGTTCAGGATAAAGGATTATTATTCATACTAGAATTGTATTGACTAGCAAATTAAATACATGTGTGGATACATAAACAAATGCCGTGTCCCTAGTGAGCGTCTACTAGACTAGCTCGTTGATCAAAGATGGTTAAGGTTGCCTAACCATATACATGAGTTGTCATTTGATAACGGGATCACATCATTAGTAGAATAATGTGATGGACAAGACCCATCCGTTAGCTTAGTATATGATCGTTCAGTTTATTGCTACTGCTTTCTTAAAGTCAGATACATATTCCTTCGACCATGAGATCATGCAACTCCCGGATACCGGAGGAATAGCTTGTATGCTATCAAACGTCAGTTCATAACTGGGTGATCATAAAGGTGCTCTACAGGTATCTCCGAAGGTGTCTGTTGAGTGGGCACGAATCGAAATTCGAATTTGTCACTCCGTATGACGGAGAGATATTTCTGGGCCCTCTCGGTAATACATCATCACAAAGAAGATTGCAAGCAAAGTGACTAAGGAGTTATTCACAAGATGATGTATTACATAATGAGTAAAGAGACTTGCCGGTGACGAGATTGAACTAGGTATGAAGATACCGACGATCGAATCTCGGGCAAGTAACATACCGACGGACAAAGGGAACTATGTATGTTGTCATAAAGGTTCGGCCGATGAAAATCTTCGTAGAATATGTAGGAACCAATACGGGCATCTAGGTCCCGCTATTGGTTATTGACCGAAGAAGTGTCTCGGTCATGTCTACATCATTCTCGAACCAGTAGGGTCCGCACGCTTAACTTTCATTGACGATATAGTACTATATGAGTTATGTATGTTAGTGACCGAATGTTGTTCGGAATCCCGGATGAGATCACGAACATGACGAGGAGCTCCGGAATGGTCCTGAGTAAAGATTGATATATAGGATGATAGTATTTGGTCTCCAGAAGAGTTTCAGAATGCCCCAGATAATTATTGGATCACCGGAAGGCGTTCTAGAAGGCCACGGGAGATATTGGGCCTAAAGGGCCAAAAGGAGGGAGCACACCAGCCCACAAGGGGGCTGTCACGCCCACCTCCTGGCCGTCGGCCCTAAGGAAGGAAAGAGGAGGGGCTGGCCCCCTCCTGCCTTTTCTCCTCGCAAGGGAGAAGGAAGGGGAGGCGCCATAAGGCAGCCAGCCCCCTTTCCTCCCCCCCCCCCCCACGCGCCAAGAAGGAAGGGGTGCGCGGCTAGGGAAGGCACCCTAGGGTGTCCGTCAGCCCCCTTGGGGTTCGCCTAGGGCTGCCTACCCTCTCCCTTCCACCTATATATATGAGAGGAGGGGAGGGGGTGCGACACAACATGAATCCCATGCCGTGTGCCGGCACCCCTCTCCTTCTAGTTCATCCTCCGTCCATAAACCGTTGTGCTTTGCGAAGCCCTGCGGAAATAACTTCACCGCCACCGTCATCACGTCGTCGTGCTGCTGGAACTCATCTACTACTTCGCCCCTCTTGCTGGATCAGGATGGTGAGGACGTCATCGAGCTGAACGTCTACTGAACGCGGAGGTCTCATGCATTTGGTGCTTGATCGGAACGGATCGTGAAGGTGTACGACTACAACAACCGCGTTTATAAATGCTTCCGCTTAGTGATCTACAAGGGTATGTAGAAGCTCTCCCCCTCTCATAGCTACGCATCTCCATGGATAGATCTTGTGTGTGCGTAGAAAATTTTTGTTTTCCATGCAACGTTTACCAACACTATAACCTACAAATCCAAAAAAAAAATTATGTTCGAAAGTATTAAATGTTTTTCACAACATAAAGCAAGGTTGTTTAAAGAGTTCCTATATACAGTGAACAGGACAGCAAGTATCAAGCTACGAGTATATTTTACAATGAATTGTAGGGACACTTGGAAAAAACAATATGGTGAACAATCGGAGAAAATCAATGTGGTCAGTTTAGTCAACATGCCTATTGTGTAGTAGAAATTTGCAGAAGAAATTATTAGTAGGGTTAGTTTAGTCAACATAGTCGCAATATATGCATTTCCATCTTCTCGAATTGTCCTTCTATCCATCTTAGATAAGGTAAAGAGAGAGTGAAATACAGTTTAGCTTTAGGACTGACTCGAGAGCCCCTCAATCATTATAGGATCTATTGTGAATTCCACTTGTCTAAAAAACATATAATTGCAACTAAAATTATGAATCCGATTGTCATCTCCAAACAATTTACATTTTTCTCTCAAGCTAGTTCATGTAGCATAAACAATAATTTAATAAACTATTTTTAGTCATAGAACTTAGGTAAAGCCGGGTGTAATGACATTGGTCATATTTAAAACATCACACCTAGGGAGAAGTCCAAATACTATTGTGGAAGCGTAGTTAAAGAGGAAAAAAAATGAGAGGTATCATATCTTATCTAGGTATACCTCCCAATCTTTTCAAGGCATCTTAAATGAGTAGAATATTTAGTACGGTAAGAATGAACAATGATACGAGCAAAGCATCCCACCACCTCCATATTTATTGAAGGAAAGTTTGCTATATGTGTCGCTCATAGTTTGCTTAACTTCTGGTCGCAATTGGTCTATGCGCAATCACAGACAGTTGTGGAAAAAAAAGTCTTCACGAACAAGAATCTCATGCCATACGAAAAACAAAGTGCCAAAGGAAAACTTCTCCATTTAGTTGCCTGCTGTTTCAAAGTTTGACCATTTTTTTGGAAACATGTCATTTGCAGACAGTTGGGAAAAATATTCAAATAGTTATACAACCTAATCAGATGCAAGCTATTCACAAGAGACATCCATCAAATAGTTCACCTAATTTTTTTGGTTGTATTAGTTGCTTCTCTTGGTGGCTGCAATTGGTCTTTGGGCCAATGAATGCATTTCGTCTCTTCAAAGAATACACTTATCCTTCATTTTATGTTTTAAATAGTTCACTTAACTTCCGAGTGTCTATTCAAATTCTTCTTTGACTTTCACTTTATGTTTCACATAGTTCGCTTAGTTTCCAGGCTGTAGTTGGTCTATGTGCCAATGGGCACAACAGGTTATAGATTACATAAAATAATGCACTGGTGGAAAAACAGGCTTCCGTCCAGCCCCATAAGTCGCGAAGCTGTAGGAACCGCGACTAATGGGACCTTTAGTCGCGGTTCTGGAGGTGAACCGCGACCAAAGGCCTGGGCCCAGGGCGCTCGGTGGCCAGCTGGCGCACGTGAGGGTCTTTAGTCGCGGTTTCCCAGAAAAACCGCGACTAAAGGCCTTCGGGCACCTTTAGTCACGGTTTGCCAGGCCAACCGCAACTAAAGCCCTTCCCCTATATATACCCATCCAGCAGCCAACACTTAGCCATTTGGAGCCATTCTCTTCACAAGTGGGTGTAGGTTTGCTTTTGGTTCCTCTTATGCACATAAGGTGTTTGATGAAATGCCCCAAGAGCATGAAACAAACATGACATGAAGTGTTGGAGCCACACTCCTCGATCGCATGTTAGCAACTTGATGAACCTTTGATGTGTCATTGATAAAATATGCATGTGTGTAGTTCATTGTTTAATTTATATTGTTTGTAGCTAGTTAGTTTAACAAATGCATGATGGTTAATTATATATTTTATATTATAATAATGCAGATGAATCGGCAATGGATGTACGGTAACCGACTCTCCGGCGAGTTCACTACGGGTTTGAAAGATTTCCTCGTAGTGGCTAATGCGAACAAGCGGGGGTTTTGTTATCTGTCCATGTGTTATCTGTAAGAATCGGAAGGGTTACTCTTCCTCAAGAGATGTTCACATGCATCTGCTTGACACGGTTTCATGCCAAGCTATAATTGTTGGACCAAGCATGGAGAAAGAGGGGTTATAATGGAAGAAGATGAAGAAGGATGATTTCACCGATGAAAGCTATCTTGCTCATTTCGGTGATACTTTCATGGAGGATGCTGAAGGTGAAGGGAAGGTGAAGAAGAGGCACGTGATGATCCGTTGATGATCTTGGTCGAACCATTGCTGATGCACGGAGACGCTAAACTGAAAAGGAGAGGAGAATTTGGATCGCATGTTAGAGGATCACGAAAAGGCGCTGTACCCGGATGCGATGATGGTCTGAAAAAGCTGGGCTGCACAATGGATTTGCTGAAATGGAAGGCAGAGGCAGGTGTAGCTGACTCGGCATTTGAAAACTTGCTGAAAATGTTGAAGAATATGTTTCCAAAGGATAACGAGTTGCCCGCCAATCGTCTGAAGCAAAGAAGGTTGTCGCCCTCTAGGTTTAGAGGTTACGAAGATACATGCATGCATCAACGATTGCATCCTCTACCGCTGTGAATACGAGAATTTGAATGAATGCCCGGTATGCACTGCATTGCGTTATAAGATCGAGGCGATGACCACGGTGACGATGTTGAGGGCGAAACCCAGGAAGAGGGTTCCGCCAAGGTGATGTGGTATGCTCCTACAATACCACGGTTGAAACGTCTGTTCAGGAACAAAGAGCATGCCAAGTTGTTGCGATGGCACAAAGAGGACCGTAAGTCGGACGGGAGTTGAGACACACCGCAGATGGAGCGCAATGGAGAAATATCGACAGATGGTTCAAAGATTTTGCAGCTGACGCAAGGAACATAAGATTTGCTCTAAGTACGGATGGCATGAATCCTTTTGGCGAGCGAGCTCCAGCCATAGCACTGCCCGTGACACTATGCATCTACAACCTTCCTCCTTGGTTGTGCATGAAGCGGAAGTTCATTATGATGCCGTGCTCATCCAAGGTCCGAAGCAACCCGCAACGACATCGATGTGTACCTAAGGCCATTAGTTGATGAACTTTTACAGCTGTGGGGTGGTGTCCGTGTGTGGATGAGCACAAACAAGAGGAATTTGACCTCGGCGTTGCTTTTCGTAACCATCAACGATTGGCCTGCTCTTAGTAACCTTTCGGACTGTCAAATAAGGGATACAATGCATGCACGCACTGCTTACATGAGACTGAAAGTGTACATTTGCCAAATTGTAAGAAGAACGTGTACCTTGGGCATCGTCGATTTCTTCCAAAATTCATCCAAGAAGAAAGAAAGGCAAGCATTACAACGGCAAGGCAGATCACCGGCGAAGCTGCGGAACGACCGGTGCTGAGGTATTTGATATGGTCAAGGATTTGAAAGTCATCTTTGGAAAGGGTCTGGCGGACAATCAGTTCGAAGGGAGCTGGCGGCACGCAGCCATGTGGAAGAAGAAATCTATATTCGGGAGCTAGAATATTGGAAAGTCCTAGATGTCCGCTCTGCAATCGGCGTGATGCACGTTCTGAAGAATATTTGCGTGAACCTCCTAAGCTTCTTGGGCGTGTATGGGAAGACAAATGATACAAAGGAAGCACGGCAGGACCAGCAACGTTTGAAAGACCACGATGACCGGCATCCGGAATGGTTTCAAGGTCGTGCCAGCTACGCTCGACCAAAGAAGAGAAGGTCATCTTTTTGAATGCTGAGCAGTATGAAGGTCCCGTCTGGATTCTCGTCCAATATAAAGGGAATAATAAACATGGCGGAGAAAAAGTTTCAAAACCTGAAGTCTCACGACTGCCACGTGATTATGACGCAATTGCTTCCGATTGCTTTGAGGGGCTCCTGCGGAAAATGTTCGAGTAGCCATTGTGAAGCTATGTGCATTCCTCAATGCAATCTCTCGAAGGTAATCAATCCGAAGTTCTACCACGGTTCTGAACGATGTGATCCAATGTCTTGTCGGTTTCGAGTTGGTGTTCCGCCATCCTTCTTCAATATTATGACGCACCTCCTGGTTCACCTAGTCGAAGAGATTTTCGTTCTCGGTCCTGTATTTCTACACAATATGTTCCCCTTGAGAGGTTCATGGGAGTATTAAAGAAATATGTTCAGTAACCGTGCTAGGCAGAAGGAAGCATCGCCAAGGGCTATGGAAATGAGGAGGTAATTGAGTTTTGTGTTGACTTTGTTCCTGACCTTAAGCCGATTGGTCTTCCTCGATCGCGCACGAGGGGAGACTAAGTGGAAAAGGCACGATCGGAATGAAATCAACGATATGTATGGACGGCCATTCTCCGATTGAAGCACACCACACTGTCTTGACCAATTCCAGCTTGGTGGCTCCGTGCTTTGAGAAACACAAGAATATTTTACGTTCGACAACCCGGGGAAGCCTGAATCCTGGATTAGGAAGGCCCACATGGAGACTTTCGGCAGTTGGTTGAGAAAACATTTAATGAATGACAATGATGTTGTAGATCAGCTGTACATGTTGGCCAAGACACCATCTTCGACTATAACGACTTTCCAAGGGTACGAGATAAATGAGAATACATTTTACACGATCGCCCAAGATAAAAAGAGCATCAACCAAAACAGTGGTGTCCGCTTTGATGCAGCAACCGAGAATGGGCAAGAGGTCACATATTATGGTTACATAGAGGAGATATGGGAACTTGACTATGGACCCTCCTTTAAGGTCCCTTTGTTCCGTGCAAATGGTTCAAGCTAACAGGAGGTGGGGTAAAGGTGGACCAGCAATATGGAATGACAATGGTGGATTTCAACAATCTTGGTTACCTTGACGAACCATTCGTCCTAGCGAAAGATGTCGCTCAGGTTTTCTATGTGAAGGACATGAGTAGCAAACCGAGGAAGCGGAAAGATAAGAAAACGATCAGTACATCATGCGATGATCCAAAGCGCCACATTGTTCTTTCAGGAAAAGAAACATCGTGGGAGTGGAGGACAAGACAGACATGTCAGAAGATTATAATATGTTTGCTGAAATTCCGCCCTTCAAAGTGAACACCGACCCAAGCATTAAGTTAAATGATGAGGATGCTCCATGGATACGGCACAATCGTAAGCAAGCAGGGACACAAGGGAAGAAATGATGTGTAATAATTTATTATACCAAACTTTGTTGAATGGATCATGTGAATTATATTACCCGTGATGTGTTTGGTGTCCATTTTCGAATGATTCGAGATACCACTGATGATACATGAAATTTGGAGTGATTTAGTCATACTCCTACCTAGGCGATAATATGCATACTCGTAGTCTTCATAGCCGCCGTCGTCGTTGTCTTGGTAGTCGCCGCTTCTAAGTTGCCGCCGTCGTCGCTGCTGCTGTCGCCGCTGCTTTGTCGTCGCTGTCGTCGGGCGGCGCTCGTGGCTCGAATCGAGGGTAGCGCAGCGGGGATATCGCCGCCGTGATGTAGTCCATGACGCTCTGCAGAGTCCGCCATACCACCATAGCCGACGGCCGCCTCGTGGAAGTTCCCGGAGGCGACCGTCCTCCTCATACCGCGGCGCCCTCTCACGCCGATTGATGAAGAAGCGTCCCAAGTATGCTGGTTATCGGGATGCCGCGGATTCATCCGCTGCTCCGGCGTGAGGTCGAGGTAGTAGTGGTTCGTGATGGCCGCCCGCCTGCAGTACCACGAGGGACGGAGGGACGGCACGCCGCGCCGCTAACTAGGCTCCAGCCGGTGGGGACGCGATAGCCCGGTGGACAAGGGTAGTTCGAGCGCAAAGCTCCTCCACCTGCTGGTAGGTTAGAGTGGGTGCGGTGGAAGCCATGAGAGAGTGATGAGAGATTGTAGAGATGTGATAATGCTGGCCAAGCCGGGCTACATATATGTAGTGCAGAAATGGCGGGAAAAATGGGAGCGGGAAGACAGGAGGCGGGAAGAAAGTGGCGGGAAGAAAGAGGCGGGAAGACAGGGAAGAAATGGCGGAAAGAAGAGGAATCCAGAGCTGGTCATCTAACCTTTAGTCCCGGCTGGTTGGTGCAACCGGGACTAAAGGTTAGACAGGACGCGTGGGTAGCGCACGACGCCCTGTCGAAGGAACAAGACAAAGCACTAAAACTGGAAACAAAAAAAGCAACAAAGAAAACAAAAAAAGTGTTTTCAAATTTGAAAACTAATGGCACTAACAGAAAGTTTATAATTTTTCTAAAACTAAAAGCAAAAAGAATTAAAAAATAAAGCAAAAACAACAAAAAATAAATAATAATGCAGAAAACAAAACAAAAAAACTGGAAAAAATAGTGCCGCCTACTGGACCCCCACGGCCTGAATACGACTAGAAACCCTACATGGGCCAGGATTCAGGCCCGCAGGAGGCCAAGTAGGCCCACAGGCACATAGCTAGTGACAGATTAGGCCGAAGCTCTGCAGTTGAGAGGAGCTCGAGAGGGTGGGCGCAGCAGCTTATAAACCACTCTCGAGCTCTCTCAACTAGCGAGTGGGACTAAACTTTTAGGCGTGGGCAGCACAAGGCCTTTGGTCGCCAAAACCCTTTAGTCATGGGTCTCGCCGCCAACCGCGACTAAAGGGGGGGGCGGAACGCAAAAAAACTCGCCAAAAACCCTTTAGTCGCGGTTGGGCGGGCGACCAGCGACTAAAGGGTACCTTTAATCATGGTCTCGCCGCCAACCGCGACTAAAGGGGGGCTATAAATACAAGGCTCGATTCTCGTCTTCTCGATTTGATTCTCGCTGTTCGTCTCGACGCCGCCCGCCGTCGCCCTCGCCCTCGGCGCCGCCCGCCGTCGCCCTCGCCTACAGCAGCGCCGCCGGCCGGCCTCGGTACTGCCGCCTCGCTCGCCCGCCCTCAACGCCGCCGACCGGCCTCCCTCGCCCACCGCGCGCGCCCTGGCCAGGAGCTCTGGGACGCTCCTCCGCTTCTTCTTAGCCAACCAGTGCCTCCCGAGCCTCTAGCTCGTCTCCTCTTGCCCTCTGGCTGCTTGCCGCACCTCGGCCGAATTCCGGCGTCGCCGTAGTCGACGCCGCCGTCGACTCCGTCTGTTTGAGATGCGTGAGTGTTGTAGATCGACGCGACATCCTTTTCCCCGATCGAACGTGCCAAGTCCCGCGCTAAAAGACCCCCTGTGCGCATTTTATGGCGAAGTCCGGCGAGCGCCGCCGCGTTTCTGGTCACCAGCGTTGCTCCGGCGCTGGCCGCCGATGTGGCTGACCGAGGGTCACCCCTGGGTCGCTGCCAGTGGGCCCCACGGCCCCGTTGACTGGGTTGACCCAATCAACATGCTGACTAGGCAACCCAGTGTCACTGACAGGCAGGCCCCACTGCGTAATTAATCTAACAGAAACATTTTTATAAATAAAATTAATTAATTAACCTAAACGGTCACTCACATGTGGGGCCCTACTAATTAACACTGTTTAATTAAAATAAACTACTGTTAGTCCCTCTGAGTATGACATGTAGGACCCAGTGGTCATTTTGACCAGTGAACCGGTCTGTTGAACTACTGATGTCATGCTGACACTCTGCCGACGTCATAATTCCATTCATGTTAATTTAAATAGTCTTTGAAAATTCTAAAATCTTTGTAAAATCATTAGAAATTAAACCGTAGCTCAGATCGAAAAACTATATACATGAAAGTTGCTCAAAAAAATTCAATGAATCCGAATACACGGTTCGCTCAAAAAAATTCTCAGAAACGAAGGGACTTTGATGCAAAATAGCCGACGACGTACGACCAGAAACACTATTTGCTTTATTAAAAATTAAAAATGACATTCGTGAAGACGTGGTTGTCTGTTGTCCTCGCCTCCCTCTCCGTGTGTGTTGTCCTCGCCTCCCTCTCCGTGACGCCGTAAATCGCCGCCCGTCTCGCGCTCTACCGCGACACCCTCTCCCACCCTTCCTCGCCCCTCCTTTTGCCACCGCCCTTTCGCCACCGCCACCGCCACCGCCCCCCTTCTTCACTTAATTAATTTGTTTTTACTACATGTTTTCAGGGCTGACATAATGGCGGACGATAGAGCTGACCCGATTATGGACAACTATGATCCGGACGGTGAAGCACATATGTTCGGCATCATAAACGGCGATATTCTATATGTGCCGACCGGAGAAGAAGAAGATGATATCTCTTCTTATCTGAACCTTGACGGTGAAGATGAAGGCGCCGTCGAAGATGATGCCGAACAAGCGTCGATAAACGCGATCTTCAAATGGAAGTAGCAACCACCTCCGCGCCGAGGTATATATATACATTGAGCCTCTGGTGATACAAACTAACTGATTTGAATAAATATGTGTGTACTAACGCGCGACTCTCTTTCTTATTTTAGCCCTCGGCGGATCGTCAAACAATCGAGTACGTCGTCAAAGCGTGGCGCAACCAAGACGATGAAACAAGGAGAAACATGCACCATCGAGGTTGTCGACAGTGCAACCGGCAGGCCGCTGGAGCCCCGCAAGAACGCCACCAAGTTTGTCAGCCAATGCGGAGCCATTGTTAGAGACAACGTCTCGATCACCGTCCAGGAGTGGAATGAGCCAAAGAAGGCACGAATTGATGGTTTCACTTTTGTCGATAAGAGAACAAAAAAAGATTGCTTCAAGAAGCTTATGGAACATTTCGTTCTACCTCCGGAATACAACAAATTCGATGAGGAGGGTAACAAGATTGAGGAAAACAAGGAGAGGAGGAGGCTAGTCAAACAGTTCGCTCTTCATAAGATGGCCGACGCATTCCGGAAATTCAAGCAAAATCTAGCCCATGACTTTGTCAAGCAGAACAAGACTCCGGATTTCAAAGGACAATATGAGAAACTGAAACATGATTGGCCAGAATTTGTGAAGCAAAAGAAATCGGAGCAGTTCATTCAAATATCGAAAAAAATAAGGAAAATGCGGCTAAGAAGGAGTACAATCATGTTATGGGGCCAGGAGGGTATCGCATTTGGGTGCCTAGGTTGGAGAAGATGGAGAACGAGCTGAGGGCGCGAGGAATCCGTCCAGTGCGGAGGATGGGACCCAAGGGCCAAAAGCTGGTGGTACGGGCATGGGGGAACGCTGAACCCGGAGACAGGGGAGTGTGTTTACCGGGGCAAATTAATTAAACCCACCCAAGCCCTTATTGACGCAATGAAGGATGCTCAACAGGGGAAGATCAAGTTCAACAGAGAGAACGACGCTACGACAAAAGCCCTCGGGAATCCTGAACACGGAGGGCGTGTCACGAGGCATGGGGCACATTCCGTGGAAAATAGGGTTCCCCGAACGATGACCCGTCTGTTCTGAAGCCGTAAGAGAAAGATGGATCGGGAATCAGATGTTGTGGCGCGGTTGGCATCGGAAATGGATGTGATGAAGAAAACCATGAGTGTACTAGTAGCCGAAAGAGATGCAGCTCGGGTGCAACATGAAGATCATCCAGCGGATCTCGGAAGCCAGCAGCGGAGAAGCAGCGTGGCTTCCACGGAGGCCCCACCGGCTGGTGCAGATGCACCGACGATCGAAATTACTGCACCGGAGCCTCGGGTGGTCGAAATTACTGCACCGGAGCCTCTGGTGGTCGAAATTACTGCACGGAGCCTCCTCGCTACCCGTGGACGATATAAAGGAGATGAAAGAATGTCATCTGTATTATCCTATCGGGAACATGTCCATGAAGGTAGCCATCGGCAGTGCTTTACCATGTTTACCTAGAGCACTCCACCACAACAACCCCATTCAAGATGGCTATGCTCGTGTCACGGTGGAGGACATAGTCCAAGGGTTTGAGGACCTGGAGATTGACATTGCTACACCTGAAGGGGAGAAAAGACTTGGAGATGTCAAGCGCCATTTCATTCTATGGCAAAAGAAGTTTATCAAGTTTCCAGGCGAGGCGCCAAGGACAACAAGTCCACCCCCCTACGGTGGTGGTGGTGGTGGTGGCGGTGGTGGTGGTGGTGGTGGTGGTGGCGGTTCACCTACACCTCCATCACGTCAGCCGACGCCGCCCCCCAGATCCACAACGTCCGGCGGGTGATCAGCCGCCGCCCCGATCCTCGTCCGTGGGTGATCGACGCCGCCCCAATCCACCTCCGGCAAAGAAGCGAAGCAGTCCTGGATTATTAACCCGGACCCTTATGTACCTAAGACCACAAAGGTACGGAGCCATCATCAAGCCTCTCCCACAAGGCCTTGGGAGCGTAGTGCCGAGGAAGTCGGCGCGCACGCGGCTGCTGATTTGGAGAAATGGAAGGCGGACTGCAAGAAGAAAAGAGAGCCCGAGCCCAAGCCAATATTTTCTGATGAGCAAAAGAAGTGGGCTAAGTCATTTTTGAGCACACCGTCCCAAGCCGCGAAGAATCTGCCTAACGACTATGCACGTGAACTTCACAGGCAGGCACTCATGTTCAAGGAGAACAAAGAGCGGGAGAAGGCCGAAAGTAAAATAAGCGGGAAACAAGTTGCCCAGCTCGGAAACAAAGTAAACAATCGATTGCCCGCTTATAGTGGAAGCCTTCGTCCGGATGCCCCGAGATCATACAAGCTGCGGCAACACAGGGATTGATATGTAACGAGTGCCAGAGAACAAGCGCCAACTTAGGTATTACTCTTCGTGAACTGTTAGGCCTTGATGAGGCGCCATGAAGGAGGTAGTAATTACATATGTCAAGAATGGGCCTCTCGTCGAGCCTGCGCAGAAAAGGATCTACCTTCACAAATGAAAGGTCTGCTGAAATGGTACAAGGGTTACATAAAAATAAAACGCCAAAGAATATATTTATGCGGAAGTTAGACATGAGCATCACTTCAAACATTACTATGTACAAATTGAACTGAGTGAATTGTTCCAGCTTTTCAATCTCATGCCGAGCTCGACAAATCTATCATCGGTTGCTACGTTCGTAAGTGATTTATTAATTTCTACCCCATCTCTTTCATATTGCCTGCACTATATATATGTCCTAACTATATTGTTGTGTCCGCTATTATACATGCAGAATGAAGATTAAGGAATGCAGAGTAAGGAACATCCATGATGTTGGGTTCATTGACCCACACATCGTTAATGGACATGTGTTGGGCGTCACCCCCGACGTGGAGGCAGACCTGTGGCAGTTTCTTACAAAGCAGGAACTCAAAAGTGATATTCTATTTCCTTACCATTTTGGGTGAGTGTTTCTGTCTTGAGCACATTCTCTTTTGTTTACTCCATGCATGGTATGTGGCGGCTAATCGATGAGTTATGCATGACGTCTGTGCATGTATCGTGTCCGCAGTTCCACTGGATTCTGCTAGTAATTAAAGTTAACACCTCGTAATGTCTCGTCCACGACTCTCTGAATATGGATCCAAAGCTTTGGGGCGGCATGAGAAGAATGCTGCAGAAGTAATTATTTTCATTCATTTGCGCTCTATATCGATCGGCCTATTTCGTTCATTTCCTAATATCAAGTAACTAATAACTCTCTTGTTCATTTAATTTTCTTTGCCTCGTAGGGTTTGGAGACGGTTCGTAGATACAAAGGTCGGTGAATTCAAAAAAGAGCTAGAATTCAAAAGGTCAAAGCCTAAGAATGCTGGGGATATTCAGCCACCGGAGACCAATCTATGTGGATACTATGTCTGTGAGATGATCCGGAGATACACCTCTGAGCGGGTTCCGAGTGATACCAATGCTCAGAGGAATAACCTCCGGATGATGCTTAGTCCAGAAGCTCGCTTCCGACCACTTCAAGAGGAACTAGCTGGATGGTTCAACAGGGTAGTCCTCCATCCTAAAGGAGAACACTATTACGAGGACGTAGAACTTTATATGCATTAAATCATGTATGGAAACTTGTTCAAAATTGTATATGGTCATCCGATGATATTGAATATATATTGTATATTCCTCTTGAATTCTTTTTGGTTCTAATTTCAAATTTATTTGAAATTGTACATTCATATGCATGTATGTAGTACCGTAGAATATATGAAATTCCTTCAAAATTAAAATAAAGCACAAAAGAAATAAAACAATACAAATTAAACAGAAAACAGGTTTAGGGGGGCTAAAACCCTAAACCTGTGGCGGCCTTTAGTCGCGGTTGGCGAAGAACCGCGACTAAAGGTCCTCCGCCTGACGGTCGCCTGGCGCCCACGGGACGGGCCGTTAGTCGCGGTTCTTAAGCAGCCGCGACTAAAGGTGGGGGGCATTAGTCGCGCTTATTTGGTCGCGGTTGCCCAACCGCGACTATTGGCAGTTGCGAACCGCGACCAAAGGCCTTTTTTCCACCAGTGATGCTAGCCTGTGCACGTACATAGGTTGATGACCACTATCTCAAGAAACTGAATCTATCGTGTATAGATATCTAACTCGCATGCAATTTAATATGAAGTCTTGTATCCTGAATTGTCTTTATTGGATTTGGAAATAAAAAGAAGGAAAAATAAAGATTTTTGATATTCGAGAACACATGAGTTTCTAGATATATGTGCAATTCGAATATATGAATCTTGATTGTACGAAAGTATATCACTTTGTTACACTTGCCTTTCAACGATGGCGTAAAGTTTGGATGCGGATTTCCACATATTAATTCCACTTTAATAGTAGTAGAATATCATGGTACTGAACTATCACTGGAAATTAGACTTCTAGAATCAAATCTCTCTATGTTATTTAGTTGTTAGCTGGCACTCTATACACGATTAATCATTAATTGGTATGTTTCTAGCATGCTAATATTGTATAAATGAATATTGACGGGAGTATTACGATTAATGATCCACTCTCAAGTGTCTACCAAACAAGCACAACAAGTCCATTCATTAAGAATAGAGCATGCAGGTACATTGGAATTGGCCGACACCCGTGCATTTCCTGCAATTCAATTCAATTTCCTTATCCGTTTCATCCCCCATTCTGCCTCCATTGCCATCCCGCCTCCGTCACATGTCCCTTTGCCGCCTCTGTCACCGACGCCCCTCCACCCTGTGAATCAAACCTCTCTGTGTTATCTCCACGTAGGATTAGTCGGTAGCAAAACCAAGATGGTTGCTAGCATGCCAATTTTGGTATAAATGAATACAAATGGTCATTACGAATTTACGATCAACGGTCCACTGTCAAGTGAATATAAATTAGCATGCAATGCAAGTTTGGGCCGACAACCGTGCATTTTCCTCAATTCAATCATTCAGCTACATGGGTAACCTCTCCCAACTAGCTAGCTTGAGCTAAAATCAGTATGATTGAGATAGTTCATAGTTGTTGTAAATTTTAAAAGCATGTTGTAAAGTTTAAAAGCATGTTATAAATTGAGCATCCTTTAGTTCAATCATTCAGCTACACGAGTAACCTCTGGCAACTAGCTAGCTGTAGCTAAAATCAGTATGATCGAGATAGTTGTTGTAAAGTTTTGAAAAAATGATGCATGCGTGCACAAACGAACTGATTAAGCTTGGTAGCCACTACCAGACGGTCGGTGCGTAGTCGGATAAGAATTGATTAAGTGAAAGACGACGACGACAACCCATTCGTGTGCAACATGATTATGATCAGTATAGTAGTGCCAAACTATTCAATACAATCATTCACTGCTCCAACGTATAAAATGCACTGCAATGGATGGATAGGCATATACATGATGTGCACGTACGTACAGGTAGGATTTCAAATGCGTGGCTAATTTTGGCCTTGGCTCTAGCTGCCATCGGCTCGATCTCACATACTGAAACCACACACGTGGAATCTTTGATGTCTCCCAACTTGCAACGCAAGAAGGGACAAAATCACACGCACGGATCCGGTTGTTGCGGAGGTCTACTCTCAGTTATCGAATCATTGACCTGAGTCGCCACTCACCGTCCGAATATGCCATGCATGAGCTATACACAGCACAATTTGCACGTAGCATGTGCTGTGATAGTGCGCGCGCGTTGAGGAATGAAGCTAGGTGGCTGCTACCAGACGTCCGGTGCGTAGTCGGATAAGCCCATCCGTGTGCAACATGGATTATGATCAGTATACTAGTGTCAACCTAATCAATACAATCATTCACTCCTCCAACGTACATATTTAAAGTTTTTTGTTTGCCATGAGCTGCTCGAATGTTGAAACACCATGAAATTTTGCACGGGTCTTGCGCACCAGAGTATCTTCGATGCTGTAAAATTTCAGATTTTTTGATATTTTTTGCTATTTTTTTTTCAATTTTTACTGTTCAGCGAGATTTACTGTTTATCCCGGACTAAAACCGACCGAAGCGGCATGAGGGACAAAAGCTATCCAGTTTTGATAGTTGAGGGACGAAAACTCTCCGGTTTAGAGTTGAGGGATGATTTCTAAACTCTCGGAAGAGTTCGAGGACGGAAAATGTACGTATCCCTTATTTTAATCGGCATGCTATTTTGTTGACAATAATCTCTTAAAAAATTTAATCAAAGACCAAGATTTCATCATGACACATAGAACATAGAGTTAACGCTCTTAGATATGTAATTTAAATGGGTCAAACAACACTTGGACCATAATTGAGTATCAAATCCATTGGTATTAAATTATTTAGATTTCCTCATATTAATTTCAGTAGTAGTAGTAGAAGGAGATAGTAGTATTGAATTATCAGAACCCATCCTTGCTAAGAAGGGTTCTGGAATCAAATATCTCGGTGTTATTGGGTCTCCGTGTAATTTGGTTGTTGGTTAGCTCCCTCCACGTACGACTAATCGGTAGCAAAATTAAGATGCTTGCTAGCACGCTAATTTTGTATAAATGAATATAAATGAGCATTACGATCAATGATCCACTGTCATGCTAATATAAATTAAGAATAATGCAAGTATATTGGCGGACACCCGTGCATTTCCATCAATTCAATCATTTGGCTACACGAGTAACCTCTCCCAACTAGCTAGCTGGAGCTAAAATCAGTATGATCGTATTAAGTTCTAAAAGAAAGATGCATACGTGCACAAACGAACTGATTAAGCTAGGTGGCTGCTACCAGACGGCCGGTGCGTTGTCGGATAAGAATTGATTAACTGGAAGACGACGACGACAACCCATTCGTGTGCAACATGGATTATGATCAGTATACTAGTGTCAACCTAATCAATACAATCATTCACTGCTCCAACGTATAAAATGCACGCCAGTTGATGGATAGAGATATAAGAGTAAGTACAATAGGGTGACATAAGCAGGCTATAAGGATTAGAATATTATATCTTTGCTTAGTTACAGGAGAGATAATTAAGAGGAGAAAGAAGATCAAGCGGACTCTTGGTTAGTAACTGGCTCTAGCATGAGATCCAAGACACTTTATGAGGTTGGAAGGTAGGCCAACTACTAATGATGTAGTACACATATAAAACTTACTATTGTACATGCCGGCTACAAGGTTGGCTATAGATGACATGACAACTCCTAATAGGCGATTGTTGGCTATATTATTAACCATGCTCTAGTACATGGTGTGCACGTATGTACTGGTTGGATTTCAAATGCGTGTCTAATTTTGGCCTTCGCTCTAACTGCCATCCACTCAATCTCACATGCTGAAACCACACATGTGGAATCTTTTATGCCTCCCAACCTACAACACAAGAAGGGACAAAATCGCACGCACGGATCCGGTTGTTGCGGAGGTCTACTCTATTCGAATCATTGACCTGAGTTGCCACTCACCATCCGAATATGCCATGCATGAGCTATACAGCACAACTAGAACATGTAGGCGCGCTTCGCGGTGCCCGTCCATATTGACATTGAATAATAAAACTATCTTGAATTAAAATAAGAGGGAAGTGCATCATTGGTACTTGAACTATTTTAGACGTGTCATGTAGGTCTCCGAACTATGAAAATCATCATCTAGATCCTCAAAGTGCAATATGTGTGTCATCCTGGTCCTCAAACTATTTCAAAGGAGTCATGTACGTCGTTGAACTATTTCAGAAGTGTCACATATATACACACTTATTACACTTCAAAGATTTCTGAGGACCTGGATGACACTTTTCATAGTTTGAGGACCTACGTGACACCTTCAAAATAGTTCAAGGACCTAGGATGCTCTTTACTTTTAAAATAATCCAAGCAGTATTTGAGAAAATTTGAATATGCGAGAGATATTTCCAAGATAATTGTTAAAGGTGTTAAGCTTTACTAGTAAATTTTGGTAGGTGCGTCTCAGTGATGCAGTGAGACCATAACAAAATTAGCCTTTTGGATCTAACTCCCAGTAAACAAAATAAATTAACTGTAAACAATATTTTGAATGGACTCGAGTGAAGCTTTAATCCTCACAGCATGTCAGGTACACATAAAAATGTCAGATCCAAAAGTCATGCTATGGATTTTATTTATGACCTGGCGACCATGACTTGAGCAGTAAAAGATCTCACAACTGATGGACTATTGTTTTAGACAGCCCGGGACGCATGGTGATAGTGCATAAATTATCAAACTGCACCTTGTCAAATTGTTATAGGAATGGAAAGTTAGCTTTATCAATTTCATGTCATCTGGTGAAGTAAACCTAAGAATAGGTTCACATGTACATCTTGGGCAACTACTTAAGCTGAAAATTACAACTTCTCCTAAAATCATTAAACATATTAAACAGACTGCCTGCCTTATTATACATTATCAAATTAAGCAAAAGCGGCTTCGTCTTCAATATTTGCCTGTAGGTCTCAAGAGCTTAAAAACCATACATCAGGCAGTGTCAGCACAGTGCGACAAGCAATCTTAACCAAACTAAATCATAAATCTTGAAAAAGGAACCCAAGATTGCTAAAACATGGGCACTCACCCTGCGCTCCACTTGCCATGTAATACTTTCACGAACACTTGTGGCTCGGCAACATGAACGTTGACTTTTAGAAATTAATAGTGAACATGAACTCTTCAGGAAGGGAAAAATAGTTCCAGAAATTAATTGCACGCACAATATGTTTGAGAATAAGACGCCAAAATCTGAAAAAAGAAGCTATAATAGGAAAACAAACTTGTTTTAGTCACAGTGTAAGCAAAGAGCAGTCTGCAAGTGAACTTTTCATTTATCAGAGTCCAACAAATAAAAAAAGATGTGTCACAAAAAAGATAAATCCACAGCTCATCAGCAGTTGAACACACAATACTCATGCCAAGATGATTTAAATTAGACACAAATCTCACACAATCAGAATCAAATATCATACTCAAAGCTATGCATATTCAGAATTTCGGTACAGATTCTTGACCTTCCTCAGAAGGATCTTCTCACATGGGAATTAAAACGAAACTCATTGTTCCATCAATAAAAAGAAATTTGAAGTTTGAAGAACATACAGAACACAATGAACAATCAGAAGGAGAAGGAGCAATCAGAAGGACAGAGGGTGGGACTATATCCCTGCGCCCACTTCACTCGGAACAGCAAACGCGGCGAGAAGGAACGGAAGGCAGAAGCAGCTAGCACCTCCATCGCCACCCCGAAGCCATTCAAGCAGTTTGACTTCAGCGATTTCCAACAGTTTCTGCAACAACAAGCATCCTAAAATTACATTATGTAGCTGCTACCCTACCAGGCCAAGGAAACAAGGAACATGAGCCAACCTATAGGCAAGATGAAAGTTTCAAAGAAGTAATCACTGCTGGGGGAGAAAGCTGGACTGCCTTGTCATTATTTCGCCGCCGCCACCGCCACCAGATGATGAGCGCACACAGCTTCAGGATAAATCGATCGATCGATCGAAAAAGTGACAGCACAGGGCAGGCCTCGTTTACCATTCACGAGTGGTGGCCTGGTCGGCCCGATTAAGGAGAGAGGGCCTAGGTCAACCTGCGGAGTAGCGGCCCGATTACGGGGTGAAAACATGGAGACGGGAGTGGTGGGATGGACCGAGAGATCTGGACCGTTCTTAAGTGTAATCGGACGGTTAAGGACGCCAAATCACTGTAGGAGCTCATAGGTAGCTCTGTTTTACTGTTTTGTAATTTGCACGTAGCATGTGCTGTTCTAGTTTTGATGAATGAAGATGGTTCTAGTCCAGCACAACGGCGTGTACAGTGCCAGAGTGCGAGCTGTTGTACATGTACGTGTGCGTCACAGCACAAGGTCATCTATTTTGACCGTGCGTGCATGCACGTCTGTCCAACACCTGTGACACCTAAGAGCTGCCACTGCACATGCACGGCGAACCACCACCTTCGGCGCTGCGTGGCGTTGAGATTTGACTTTGTACGCGTACCCCACACACTCCGCCGCCCGGCCACGCACACGTGCAACCACCACTTGCCAAGCTACCCTGCCTCCTCCAGTCCTCCTCCTTGCATTGCATATATACCACATTGATCGTCTCCTCCATCGATCACATCTCATCTCAGCATTTCAGCAACAACTCGCTAGCTGCCGATCCCTCGAAATGGCTCCCAACTTCGGTCGCTCCATCTCCTTCCCTCTCACCCCGGCAAGGTCATTCTCAAAGTTGTCCCGCCACGTCCGCTCCGTCAGCCTCCCCGGCACCACCTCCTCCCACCCGCTCCTCGCCGACATCGCCGCCATCCGTGCCTGGATCCAGGACATTGCCGCAGCAGGCTCATCCCTCCCAGCCGGCCTCGCCGCCATCCAGGCCCTCCATGCCGCTCTCGCCGACCTCCTCCACCTCCCAGCGTCCCAGGCATCGCTTCGGTACACCACCAGCAACGCCCCCGACAGCCTCCTAGACGTCTTCCTCCTCCTCGCCGACGCGCACCAGGGCTTCCAGGAGTGCCTTATGTCGCTCAGGCACGCGGCCGCCGAGTCCCGCGCTGCGCTTCGTAGGGGCGATGCCACAAGGCTCGCGTCTGCCGCCAGGTCCCAGCGCCGGGCCGAGAAGGTCCTCGCTCACCTGGCCGCGTCCATCTCCTCCGTCTCCTCCAAATGCGCCCGCCTGAAGGATGCAGAGATGGTCGGTGCGATGGTGGAGGCAGTCACTGTCAGCGCCGCCGCCTCTGCGGCCGTGTTCTTGACTGCAGCGTCAATGTCGTCCCCGGCGTCCTCTTGCAAGAAGATGGCCATGTTTATTCCTAAGTTCGCCACCGGGAAGGCCACCGCTCCGGAGACGGCAGATGCGGCCATGGAGAGACTGCATGTGCTGGAGCGGTGCTTCGATGAGTGCGATGATGCCTGCAACAGGGTGTTCAGGAGCGTCGTGCAGGCTAGGGTTTCACTTCTCAACATCATGACGCCCACGATCTAGTCATTTAGCTACTCATGTCATGTGTACATATACAAAAAGAAAAAAAGGAAACTTAATTAGCTAGGTCATGTATATATTTTTGCTGATTTGTCACTGCACAATGTACACATATACAGAGAAAATATAGTACAAAGATGAAGATTTTGCTACACTTGTTCAGACATGAAGAAAAGCAATTCTCCAGCCCTCGATTTGCTTTGAGATCCGGAAAAAAGCATAGGTACTTAAATTGATGCTGTTTCTTTCACCACATGCAAGGTCACTGTCCAGCAGCCTTAGGCTCCACCATCCCATACTTTTTCATCTTATTCCTAAGTTTAAATCTATTCTGTCTTTTGTCCCAAAAGTCTTAGTTATAATTTGTTTACATATTTTTGTTTATGATGACTTGGACTTTAAAACGACACCACTTTTGAATAAGATAAGTTTTAGAATACAAATTTTGAAACATGGTGAGTCAGTTGTTAAAATAATATTTCTAAAAATATATTCAATATCGGTCTTGTTTTAAAGATCTTGTTAGAAGAAACTCAATTTTACAGAAATAATGTAAGTCAAACTTTGAGTTCAAAATATATTAGACATATTAGCAAAAGGGCCCGTGCGTTGCAACGGGAGAAAAGAAAACCATACGCTTTTGTTTGCATAAATGGCCTATAATCTGAGTATTTGTAGTTGCGGCCCAAACAAAGATAGTCTTTGCCTATAAAAGCGCAAGTTAAAGATTTCACATGTCTTCTATTTAAACACGGCTTGCATGTAGATTTAATATGTACAAAGAAACGGGCAAGTGATCTTCAATTTTGTCTCCAATCCTAATTTTGCTGAGATGTTCATCCACACTCCGGATTAGTATCGATATGAAAGAAAAACAGATAATGCACTGTTGATTAAGATTGCACTCTAGATTGTGTTTTTTTTACATGGTTAACAAATAAAATAACATCAAATTTAGATTCTATATATTTTTCTAATCAAATTTCATATATAACATGTTAAATTTGGAGTTACGGTTTAGAAGATATGAGTATTTTCAAAAGTTGATATGTAATGCGGGTTTAATGTCAGAAACTTCAATTTTTTTATAAAACAACATGACGGACTAAGAATACCTATTTATTTTATCAGTATATATATATATATATATATATATATATATATATATATATATATATATATATATATATATATATAGTTATAGGTATAGATATTTACCTGAATGAAAACTAAATCAGTAGGGAATAATATTTGATTCCATGTTATATTAGGCGAGAGAAAACACTATGCATATGATGTCAGAGATTCCATACATCATAAATAAAAATAAATGATGGATGCATGCACGGGAGGTCCCGTGCATGGTAGAAAATCCTCTCTCGTGCTTCTTTACATGAATGGTAACATCCAAAAGGTGTCTTTCGCACGGACACGAGCCCCCCGCGTCGTTCTCACGGACGACTCGGACGGCTCCTCCATCGCTACCGCTCTAGTCTCCTGCGCCACCATTCTACCTCGTCGTCGTTGCCACCGCCGCCAGGGCAAAGCCCCATGTGGTGGACGCGGTGGCGGGTGCCTTCGCACTCGTTCGGGCCCAACGCACCCCCTCCACTTCATCCCATGTGCAAGGTACGCCGCAGGTGTGTGGCTGCACCCCAATGGCCAGTAGTCGAGATCTGGTGCTCCAGCTCATGGATTCTATGGTTACTCGCGCCTCTGATGGCCTCCTGCTTGGATCCGTGCACTCCACCATGGTTGCACCTTGTTGTATTTAACCTTTAGATGCGGTCGGCCATGTATACACCCTAGATATACCAGGTATCTATATAAACCGAGGTGCCAGGGGCATACAAGCCAAATTCATTCACATACAATCTTGAGGTAGATTACCTATACTATGTACCCCATCCATAATCAATAAAACGAAAGCATGACGTAGGGTTTTATCTCTTCAAGAGGGCATGAACCTAGGTAACTTCGTGTATGTTGTGTCTTTGTTATTATCTATCCAAGACAAGCAGCTCGCGGCAAAATGCGAAGAATGTGTCCTATTCCTGCCTCTCTGATCTATCTGCTCAACAGGGTAGGTGAGTAGGCTTAAAAAATTTAAGACAGGAAGGTCAAATTTAATGAATATTGAAGTTGTAAACAGAAAGTAATCAGGAATGGGCTCATGTTTATACCAAGTAGACCTAATCATTCCTAACAAGGATACTGTATCAACCTGACCGGGACTAATTGTCTCATGCAAAATAATATCAGGTCAAATTCATCGATAGTTCATACAGTAATCCCAAAGCAGAGAATTAGAGATGGATTGTGATTTGTGAACCCTTTATATTTTATTTAAAACATTCAAGAACAAAGTGAATGACGTAGCATGGGTGCTTCTCTTCCCTTTATTCATATTTATTGTTATACTTTGATGTTCCATTTTTCGATTGAGGTCAGAAGCATTTAAGACCAAATATTGATTAATCCATAAGGTATATGGCGACACTTTGAATATAGATACTATGTCGCCTAATCTTCTGCTTATGCCTGACGGTGATAAAATAATCTATATGTGTAGCAAAAAGGAATTTAATTGATAATTTCTGTCGGGAGGGTAATAATGGAAAGCTAATAAGCACTCGACATGCATGTAAGAATTGTGAAAGAACGAATTGATCGAACTACCTTTCATTGATGATCCATGAGGATTATATACATAGGGAACCGTCGCCGCGAACGGATGCGTCCGATCGTGGGGGTCGTGGGAATGTCGAATGGGTGCCTGTGGCAACCGACGTCCGTTTACACAAGGGAGGATTATCCCTAATAACAGAATTAATTTAAATCCTAACACTCCCCCTAATCCTCACTTGTCCTTGAGACTGATCATCTTTGAAATATTCTCCTCCAAAACCCTGTGGGAAAAATTGAGAAGAAAACATACAATATGCCATGAAAAACTCCTTCTAAAACCCAGTGGGAAAATAAGAAGAAAACGACATATATCGTCCATGCTTGCATTGATATTGCCTCATTAAAAACATTACATGAGAAACCATTTGGAAAAACTTATAAAGGAAAAGAGTGCAATATTAATGATCTTATGATCTTAACAGGTTATATCTTAGGAGATTTCTCCCCCTGAATTTTGCAAGTCTCGAAGTCGTCGCATACCAATTCCAGTTACATATTTATGAAACAGAGAACTTGGTAGGGACTTTGTAAACAGATCAGCGAGATTGCCGCATGACTTCGTTTGCAAAATACTTATCTCCCCCTTTACTTGCTGATCATGGGGATAAAATAATTTAGGAGAAATATGCTTCATAATATTGCTCTTAATATAACCTGTTTGCATTTGTGCAATACAAGCAGCATTATCTTCAAAGATAATGGTGGGTGTTTTAACGAACCAATCCCAGTTGAACTTTGGACAAAGTTCATCATTCTAAGAAGCCATACACATTCTCGTGTTGCTTCGAACAAAGCAATTATCTCAGAATGATTGGTGGACGTTGCCACTAAGGTTTGCTTTGTTGACTTCCAAGAGAAGGTCGTACCTCCATGTAAGACGACAAAACCAGTCTCTGATCTGGCATCACGGGGACCTGACAAGTATCCAGCATCGCAATACCCCACCATGGTTCTCTCTTGATTTTTCTGATAGAATAAACCAAGATCTTTGGTGCCCTGAAGATATCTGAAAATATTCTTCACACCAACCCAATGCCTTTACGTTGGTGATGCGTTGTATCTAGCTAGTAAATTAACTGCAAATGCTATGTCAGGCCTGGTGCAGTTTGCTAGATACATTAGTGCCCCAATAGCACTAAGGTAAGGAAACTCAGGTCCTAATACCTCTTCATCATCACCCTTAGGTCTAAATGGGTCTTTATCTCTATCAAGAGATCTGTCGACCATAGGTGTTTTTGACGGGTATGCTTTATCCATATTGAACTTTTCCAATATCTTTTGGATATAAGGAGACTGATGAACAAGTAGTCCTGAAGAAAAATGTTCAAGTTGCAAACCAAGACAAAATTTGGTTTTACCCAAATCTTTCATCTCGAATTCCGTCTTCAAATGATTACACGCCTCATGTATTTCTCGTGTAGTCCCAATGATGTTCAAGTCATCAACATACACGGAAATTATGCAAAATCCATCAATGGATTTCTTGATGAACACACATGGGAATTTCTTGATGAACACACATGGGCAATCATTGTTGTTTGAGTAACCCTTCTTCAGAAGGAATTCACTTAGTCGGTTATACCACATTCTGCCCGACTGTCTCAAGCCGTATAACGACTTCAGTAGCTTTACGCAATACATGTTGCGATTAGCTTTCGGATCCGGAATCTTCAGTCCCTCGGGAACTTTCATATAGATATCCGTCTTAAGTGACCCATATAAATATGCTGTCACCACATCCATCAATTGGATATACAAATTCATTTGCACTGCCAATGATATCAAGTATCGGTACGTGATTCCACTCATCACAGGAGAATATGTTTCATCATAATCGATGTTGGGTCTCTCTGTAAACCCTTGTGCTACAAGCCTCGCTTTATATCTCACCACCTCATTGTTTTCGTTCCTTTTACGAAAAAAACCGATTTTGCCCCCACAGGGAAAACATTAGGAGGAGTAGGTATTACTGCAGTAAATACCTCTCTCTTGGCAAGCGAGCGCAATTCGTCCTCTATTGCAACCTTCTAGTTGGACCAGTCTGAGCGTTTCATACACTCTGCCATGGACTTAGGTTCATGATCCAATGCCAGGTCATCTGCAATCTTTGAGGCGAAAAATATGTCGACAATTGTAGTCTTTCTGTTGAATGATTCTCCTGATTCAACATAGTTGATGGAAATCTCATCAATACCTTCTGACTCATCGTGATTTCCCACAACAATCGAGTCAAGGTGCACCGATGTTCCAGCACCAATATTTGTGTGCACATTTGTGCTGGGTTCTGGATGCATAACATCCTTCAGGTGTCTTTTAACACTAGGTTGAATATCAACTCGCGGTTGACCTGCATTTACTATTTGAGGGATCCTCATTTCCCGCGGACGCTTCTGAGAAGCATTGTCCTTTTTATCCAGTTTTCTCCCCCTCTTGGGCGGTTGAGTGGTCTTATGAGATATCTCAACTCTCTCTGGAACATTCATAGCAGGAACATGGGATTTAGTGACACCTTTATAATCAGTAAATGCATTTGGCAGATTATTTGCAATATTTTGCAAATTAATAATCTTCTGAGCTTCTAGCTCAGATTCATTCGTACGTGGATCTAAGGACTGAATGCCTTTGACATTCCAATCTATTTCCCGGCATTCTTTGTGGGTTTTTTCTCCCCCTAATGCTGGAAAATTGTCCTCATCAAAGATACAATCAGCGTACTGGGCTGTAAATAGATCCCCTATTAGAGGTTCTAGGTACTTTATAATCGACGGAGAATTGTACCCCACATAGATCCCCATTTTTCTATGTGGACCCATCGATGTACGCTGAGGTGGTGATATCGGTACGTACACAGCGCAACCGAATCTTCGAAGATGGGAAATACTTGGTTGATTTCCACGTACTAACTGCAATGGGGAGGCCGTATGATATGCAGTTGGTCGAATTTGTATCAACTCCGCGGCATGCAATACCGCATGTCCCCAACAAGATGTTGGAAGATTACAATTCTGTAGGAGTCACTGGTGGAAAAAAGGCCTTTGGTCGCGGTTCGCAACTGCCATTAGTCGCGGTTGCGCAACCGCGACCAAATAAGCGCGACTAAAGCCCCCCACCTTTAGTCGCGGCTGCTTAAGAACCGCGACTAACGGCCCGTCCACGTGGGCGCCAGGCGGCCGTCGGGGCGGAGGACCTTTAGTCGCGGTTCTTCTGGCCAACCGCGACTAAAGGCCGCCACAGGTTTAGGGTTTTAGCCCCCCTAAACCTGTTTTCTGTTTAATTTGTATTGTTTTATTTCTTTTGTGCTTTATTTTAATTTGAAGGAGTTTCATATATTCTACGATACTACATACATGCATATGAATGTACAATTTCAAATAAATTTGAAATTAGAACCAAAAAGAATTCAAGAGGAATATACAATATATATTCAATATCATCGGATGACCATATACAATTTTGAACAAGTTTCCATACATGATTTAATGCATATAAAGTTCTACGTCCTCGTAATAGTGTTCTCCTTTAGGATGGAGGACTTCCCTGTTGAACCATCCAGCTAGTTCCTCTTGAAGTGGTCGGAAGCGAGCTTCTGGACTAAGCATCATCCGGAGGCTATTCCTCTGAGCATTGGTATCACTCGGAACCCGCTCAGAGGTGTATCTCCGGATCCTCTCACAGACATAGTATCCACATAGATTGGTCTCCGGTGGCTGAATATCCCCAGCATTCTTAGGCTTTAACATTTTGAATTCTAGCTCTTTTTTGAATTCACCGACCTTTGTATCTACGAACCGTCTCCAAACCCTACGAGGCAAAGAAAATTAAATGAACAAGAGAGTTATTAGTTACTTGATATTAGGAAATGAACGAAATAGGCCGATCGATATAGAGCGCAAATGAATGAAAATAATTACTTCTGCAGCATTCTTCTCATGTCGGCCCAAAGCTTTGGATCCATATTCAGAGAGTCGTGGACGAGACATTCTGAGGTGTTAACTTGAATTACTAGCAGAATCTAGTGGAACCTGCGGACACGATACATGCACAGTACGTCATGCATAACTCATCGATTAGCCGGCCACATACCATGCACATGGAGTAAACAAAAGAGAATGTGCTCAAGACAGAAACACTCACCCAAAATGGTAAGGAAATAGAATATCACTTTTGAGTTCCTGCTTTGTAAGAAACCGCCACAGGTCTGCCTCCACGTCGGCGGGGTGACGCTCCAACACATGTCCATTAACGATGTGTGGGTCAATGAACCCAACATCATGGATGTTCCTTACTCTGCATTCCTTAATCTTCATTCTGCATGTATAATAGCGGACACAACAATATAGTTAGGATATATATATAGTGCAGGCAATATGAACGAGATGGGGTAGCAATTAATAAATCACTTACAGAACGTAGCAACTGATGATAGATTTGTTGAGCTCGCGCAGATTGAAAAGCTGGAACAATTCACTCAGTTCAATTTGTACATAGTAATGTTTGAAGTGATGCTCATGTCTAACTTCCGCATAAATATATTCTTTGGCGTTTTTATTTTTTATGTAACCCTTGTACCAATTCAGCAGACCTTTCATTTGTGGAGGTAGATCATTTTCCTGCGCAGGCTCGACGAGAGGCCCATTCTTGACATATGTAATTACTACCTCCTTCACTGGCGCCTCATCAAGGCCTAACAGTTCACGAAGAGTAATACCTAAGTTGGCCGCTTGTTCTCTGGCACTCGTTACAGTCAATCCATGTGCTGTCGCAGCTTGTATGATCTCGGGGTCATCCGGACAGAAGGCTTCCACTATAAGCGGGGCAATCGATTGTTTACTTTGTTCCCCGAGCTGGGCAACTTGTTTCCCGCTTATTTTACTTTCGGCCTTCTCCCTCTCTTTGTTCTCGTTGAACATGAGTGCCTGCCTGCGAAGTTCACGTGCATAGTCGTTAGGCAGATTCTTCGCGGCTTGGGACGGTGTGCTCAAAAATGACTTAGCCCACTTCTTTTGCTCATCAGAATATACTGGCTTGGGCTCGGGCTCTCTTTTCTTCTTGCAGTCCGCCTTCCATTTCTCATAATGAGCAGCCGCGGCCGCGTCGACTTCCTCGGCACTACGTTCCCAAGGCCTTGTGGGGAGGGAGAGGCTTCAGTGATGGCTCCGGTACCTTTGTGGTCTTAGGTACATAAGGGTCCGGGTTAATAATCCAGGACTGCTTCTGCTTCTTTGTCGGAGGTGGATTGGGGGGCGGCGTCTGATCACCCGCCGGACGAGGACTGGGGGGCGGCGGCTGATCACCCGCCGGACGTTGTGGATCGGGGCGGCGTCGGGCTGACGTGGCGGAGGTGTAGGTGAACCGCCACCACCACCACCACCACCACCACCGCCACCGCCACCACCACCACCGTAGGGGGGTGGACTTGTTGTCCTTGGCGCCTCGCCTGGAAACTTGATAAACTTCTTTTGCCATAGAATGAAATGGCGCTTGACATCTCCAAGTCTTTTCTCCCCTTCGGTGTAGCAATGTCAATCTCCGGGACCTCAAACCCTTGGACTATGTCCTCCACCGTGACACGAGCATAGCCATCTTGAATGGGGTTGTTGTGGTGGAGTGCTCCAGGTAAACATGGTAAAGCACTGCCGATGGCTACCTTCATGGACATGTTCCCGATAGGATAATACAGATGACATTCTTTCATCTCCTTTATATCGCCCACGGGTAGCGAGGAGGCTCCGTGCAGTAATTTCGACCACCGAGGCTCCGGTGCAGTAATTTCGACCACCGGAGGCTCCGGTGCAGTAATTTCGATCGTCGGTGCATCTGCACCAGCCGGTGGGGCCTCCGTGGAAGCCACGCTGCTTCTCCGCTGCTGGCTTCCGAGATCCGCTGGATGATCTTCATGCTGCACCCGAGCTGCATCTCTTTCGGCTACTAGTACACTCATGGTTTTCTTCATCACATCCATTTCCGATGCCAACCGCGCCACAACATCTGATTCCCGATCCATCTTTCTCTTACGGCTTCTGTAACCGTACGGGTCATCGTTCTGGGGGAACCCTATTTTCCACGGAATGTGCCCCATGCCTCGTACACGTCCTCCGTGTTCAGGATTCCCGAGGGCTTTTGTCGCCGCGTCGTTCTCTCTGTTGAACTTGATCTTCCCTGTTGAGCATCCTTCATTGCGTCAATAAGGGCTTGGGTGGGTTTAATTAATTTGCCCGATAAACACACTCCCCTGTCTCCGGGTTCAGCGTTCCCCATGCCCGTACCACCAGCTTTTGGCCCTTGGGTCCCATCCTCCGTACTGGACGGATCCTCGCGCCTCATCTCGTTCTCCATCTTCTCCAACCTAGGCACCAAAATGCGATACCCTCCTGGCCCCATAACATGATTGTACTCCTTCTTAGCCGCATTTTCCTTATTTTTTTCGATATTTCAATGAACTGCTCCGATTTCTTTTGCTTCACAAATTCTGGCCAATCATGTTTCAGTTTCTCATATTGTCCTTTGAAATCCGGAGTCTTGTTCTGCTTGACAAAGTCACGGGCTAGATTTTGCTTGAATTTCCGGAATGCGTCGGCCATCTTATGAAGAGCGAACTGTTTGACTAGCCTCCTCCTCTCCTTGTTTTCCTCAATCTTGTTACCCTCCTCATCGAATTTGTTGTATTCGGAGGTAGAACGAAATGTTCCATAAGCTTCTTGAAGCAATCTTTTTTGTTCTCTTATCGACAAAAGTGAAACCATCAATTCGTGCCTTCTTTGGCTCATTCCACTCTCGACGGTGATCGAGACGTTGTCTCTAACAATGGCTCCGCATTGGCTGACAAACTTGGTGGCGTTCTTGCGGGGCTCCAGCTGCCTGCCGGTTACCTCGTCGACAACCTCGATGGTGCATGTTTCTCCTTGTTTCATCGTCTTGGTTGCGCCACGCTTTGACGACGTACTCGATTGTTTCACGATCCGCCGAGGGCTAAAATAAGAAAGAGAGTCGCGCGTTAGTACACACATATTTATTCAAATCAGTTAGTTTGTATCACCAGAGGCTCAATGTATATATATACCTCGGCCGGAGGTGGTTGCTACTTCCATTTGAAGATCGCTGCTTATCGACATTTCTTCGCATCTTCTTCTTGACGGCGCCTTCATCTTCACCGTCAAGGTTCAGATAAGAAGAGATATCATCTTCTTCTTCTCCGGTCGGCACATATTGAATATCGCCGTTTATGATGCCGAACATATGTGCTTCACCGTCCGGATCATAGTTGTCCATAATCGGTCAGCTCTATCGTCCGCCATTATGTCGATCCTGAAAACATGTAGTAAAAACAAATTAATTAAGTGAAGAAGGGGGCGGTGGCGGTGGCGGTGGCGAAAGGCGGTGGCAAAAGGAGGGGCGAGGAAGGGTGGGAGAGGGTGTCGCGGTAGAGCGAGAGAGGTGCTCCGTGGTCGAACTTGGGGTCGCCGGCAGTCTCGGGTCTCACCGGAAAGAAGTAACGGAGGGGAACACAATAAATAACAGAGCAATCAAAGCATCACAAAGCGTAACCTGGCAATACGCGGTGCTAGGTGTGCCCTAACGCGCAGTAGGTCGTGCTCGGCGAAAGGGGAAACATCCGGAAAGTATCCCGGTGATTCGCGTTTTGACAGATGAACCGGAGGGAAAGTTACGTGTTTGCTATGCTAGGGATGTGTGGCGGACGAACGGGCTGCGTATCCGGATCCGCCTCATCGCTCGAGCAACTTTCATGTACAAAGTATTTTCATCCGAGTTACGGATTATTTTATATTAATTTTAAAGTTTTATATCATTTTAGAATTAACAGAATTAATTAAATTGTCATTAACTAATTAACCAAGTTAATTAGATTAATTAACAGATTAGTTATATTAGTTATTTAATTAGGTTTACTAAACACAATTAATTAAGTTAATTAATTTAATTAACTGATTAATTAATTAATATATTTATTTATTTATTTTCTAAATTCTCTTCTCTCCTTTTTTAAATCGTTTTAGGGCGTGGGCCCCAATTGTCATGGGCCGGGGGCCTTAAGGCGCCCGGCGCTGGCGGCAGCGGGTGTGGTGCCCATGCCCGAGGCCGTAGCCTGCCCGGGCGAGGGGGAGCTGAGCACGAGCTCGGCGCCAAGGGTCATGATGGCGCCGGCCGAACAGGCGGCAGGCGGAGGGAAGTGGCGGTCCGGCGAAGCGCAAGAATCGACGCAGGGAGCATGACGCGCGCGCCGCCATGCTGAGGCGGGCGCGGCGACGGGGCGGGCGGGCGAGCGTTCGGAGGGGCAGGGAGACGGCCGGACGGGGCCGGCGTGGAGCTCACTAAGGAGAGGGCGTCTGCGAGGAGGACCGGCGAAGGAGAGGCGGGACGGGCAGTCCGGCGCGACGGGGCGAGGGCGACGGCGGCGGCGCGAGGGCGGCAGCGAGACGAACCGATCGGAGAAGACGAGAATAGATCGGGCGTGGTATTTATAGCCCCCCTTTAGTCGCGGTGGGCTACGAGGCCCGCGACTAAAGGTACCCTTTAGTCGCGGTCGCCTGCCCAACCGCGACTAAAGGTTTTTAAGCGGGTTTTTATGTTCCGCTTCACCTTTAGTCGCGGCTGGTCTGGCGACCAGCGACTAAAGCCCCACCTTTAGTCGCGGCTGGTCTCGGCGACCCGCGACTAAAGGCCTTGTGCTGCCTCAGGCTCAAAGTTTAGTCCCACTCGCTAGTTGAGAGAGCTCGAGAGTGGTTTATAAGCGCTGCTGCGCCACCTCTCGAGCTCCTCTCAACTGCAGGCTTCGGCCTAATCATCACTAGCTATGTGCCTGTGGGCCTACTTGGCCTCCTGCGGGCCTGAATCCTGGCCCATGTAGGGTTTCTAGTCGTATTCAGGCCGTGGGGGTCCAGTAGGCGGCACTATTTTTTTCCAGTTTTTTTGTTTTGTTTTCTGCATTATTATTTATTTTTTGTTGTTTTTTGCTTTATTTTTTAATTCTTTTTGCTTTTAGTTTTAGAAAAATTATAAACTTTCTGTTAGTGCCATTAGTTTTCAAATTTGAAAACACTTTTTTTGTTTTCTTTGTTGCTTTATTTATTTTATTTTGTTTCTACTTACAACAAAATACTTATTGTTGCTATTTTAGTCGCGGGTCGCCTGCCCAACCGCGACTAAAGGCCGCCGCAGGTTTAGGGTTTTCCCGCCATTTCTTCCCTGTCTTCCCGCCTCTTTCTTCCCGCCACTTTCTTCCCGCCTCCTGTCTTCCCGCTCCCATTTTTCCCGCCATTTCTCACTACATATATGTAGCCCGCTTGGCCAGCATTATCACATCTCTACAATCTCTCATCACTCTCTCATGGCTTCCACCGCACCCACTCTAACCTACCAGCAGGTGGAGGAGCTTTGCGCCTCGAACTACCCTTGTCCACCGGGCTACAAGGTCCCCACCGGCTGGAGCCTAAGCGCCAGCAAGGCGTGCAGTCCCTCCGTCCCTCGTGGTACTGCATACCGGGCGGCCATCACGAACCACTACTACCTCGACCTCACGCCGAGCAGCGGATGAATCCCGCGGCATCCCGATAACCAGCATACTTGGGACGCCTTCTTCATCAATCGGCGTGAGAGGGCGCCGCCAGGTATGAGGAGGACGGTCGCCTCCGGGAACTTCCACGAGGCCGCCGTCGGCTATGGTGGTATGGCGGACTCTGCAGAAGTCATGGACTACATCACAGCAGCGACGACAAAGAATGGCGGCGGCGGCAACTTAGAAGGCGGCGACTACCAAGATAACGACGACGGAGCCCCTCAAAGCAATCGGAAGCAATTGCGTCATAATCACGTGGCGATCGTGAGACTTCAGGTTTTGGAACTTTTCTCCGCCATGTTTATTATTCCCTTTATATTGGGCGAGAATCCAGACGGAACCTTCATACTGCTCGGGCATTCAAAAAGATGACCTTCTCTTCTTTGGTCGAGCGTAGCTGGCACGACCTTGAAACCATTCCGGATGCCGGTCATCGTGGTCTTTCAAACGTTGCTGGTCCTGCCGTGCTTCCTTTGTATCATTTGTCTTCCCATACACGCCCAAGAAGCTTAGGAGGTTCACGCAAATATTCTTCGTGAACGTGCATCACGTCGATTGCAGAGCGGACATCTAGGACTTTCCAATATTCTAGCTCCCGAATATAGATTTCTTCTTCCACATGGCTGCGTGCCCGTCAGCTCCCTTCGAACTGATTGTCCGCCAGACCCTTTCCAAAGATGACTTTCAAATCCTTGACCATATCAAATACCTCAGCACCAGTCGTTCCGCGAGCTTCGCCGGTGATCTGCCTTGCCGTTGTAATGCTTGCCTTTCTTTCTTCTTGGATGAATTTTCGAAGAAATCGACGATGCCCAAGGTACACGTTCTTCTTACAATTTGGCAAATGTACACTTTCAGTCTCATGTAAGCAGTGCGTGCATGCATTGTATCCCTTATTTGACAGTCCCGAAGGTTACTAAGAGCAGGCCAATCGTTGATGGTTACGTAAAAGCAACGCTCATAGGTCAAATTCCTCTTGTTTGTGCTCATCCCACGACGGACACCACCCCACAGCTGTAAAAGTTCATCAACTAATGGCCTTAGGTACACATCGATGTCGTTGCGGGTTGCTTCGGACCTTGGATGAGCACTGGCATCATAATGAACTTCCGCTTCATGCACAACCAAGGAGGAAGGTTGTAGATGCATAGAGTCACGGGCAGTGCTATGGCTGGAGCTCGCTGCCAAAAGGATTCATCCCATCCGTGCTTAGAGCAAATCTTATGTTCCTTGCGTCAGCTGCAAAATCTTTGAACCATCTATCGATCTTTCTCCATTGCGCTCCATCTGCGGTGTGTCTCAACTCCCGTCCGACTTACGGTCCTCTTTGTGCCATCGCAACAACTTGGCATGCTCTTTGTTCCTGAACAGACGTTTCAACCGTGGTATTATAGGAGCATACCACATCACCTTGGCGGGAACCCTCTTCCGGGTTTCGGCCCTCAACATCGCCACCGGGTCATCGCCTCGATCTTATAACGCAATGCAGTGCATACCGGCATTCATTCAAATTCTCGTATTCACATGGTAGAGGATGCAATCGTTGATGCATGCATGTATCTTCGAACCTCTAAACCTAGAGGGCAGACAACCTTCTTTGCTTCAGACGTCTCAAGGGCAACTCGTTATCCTTTGAAACATATTCTTCAACATTTTCAGCAAGTTTTCAAATGCCGAGTCAGCTACACCTGCCTCTGCCTTCCATTTCAGCAAATCCAGTGCAGCCCAGCTTTTTCAGACCATCATCGCATCCGGGTACAGCGCCTTTCAGTGATCCTCTAACATGCGATCCAAATTCTCCCTCTCCTTTTCAGTTTCAGGCGTCTCCGTGCATCAGCAATGGTCCGACCAAGATCATCAACGGGATCATCACGTGCCTCTTCTTCACCTTCCCTTCACCTTCAGATCCTCCATGAAAGTATCACCGAAATGAGCAAGATAGCTTTCATCGATGAAATCATCCCTTCTTCATCTTCTTCCATTATAACCCTCTTTCTCCATGCTTGGTCCAACAATTATAGCTTGGCATGAAACCCTTCAAGCAGATGCATGTGAACAACTCTTGAGGAAGAGTAACCCTTCTCATTCTTACAGATAACACATGGACAGATAACAAAACCCCCGCTTGTTCGCATTAGCCACTACGAGGAAATCTTTCAAACCCGTAGTGAACTCGCGGAGAGTCGGTTACCGTACATCCATTGCCGATTCATCTGCATTATTATAATATAAAATATATAATTAACCATCATGCATTTGTTAAACTAACTAGCTACAAACAATATAAATTAAACAATGAACTACACACATGCATATTGACACATCAAAGGTTCATCAAGTTGCTAACCGCGATCAAGAGTGTGGCTCCAACACTTCATGTCATGTTTGTTTCATGCTCTTGGGGCATTTCATCAAACACCTTATGTGCATAAGAGGAACCAAAAGCAAACCTACACCCACTTGTGAAGAGAATGGCTCCAAATGGCTAAGTGTTGGCTGCTGGATGGGTATATATAGGGAGGGCTTTAGTTGCGGTTGGCACGGCAAACCGTGACTAAAAGTGCCGAAAACCTTTAGTCGCGTTGTCCTGGCCAACCGCGACTAAAGCCCCTCACGTGCACCAGCTGGCCACCGAGCGCCTGGCCCAGGCCTTTGGTCGCGGTTCACCTCGAACCGCGACTAAAGGTCCCATTAGTCGCGGTTCCTACAGCTTCGCGACTTATGGGGCTGGACGGAAGCCTGTTTTTCCACTAGTGAGTGGTCTTGCTATCAACTTGATCCTCTTGATAAGTGATTCCGCAAGACCATTTTGTGTGTGTACTTATGGTACAGAATACTCCACAGTTATGCCCAAAGCTAGGCAGTAATCGTTGAATGCCCGTGAACGTAATTCAGCAGCATTATCCATTCTGATGGATTTTATCATGTGTTCAGGATGATTTTCCCTCAATTTAATGATTTGAGCGATCAGCTTTGCAAAAGCATGGTTCCTTGTTGATAATAGACACACATTGGACCATCTTGTTCATGCATCAATGAGCACCATAAAATATGTACATGGTCCCGATAACGGTTGAATTGGACCACATATATCTCTTTGAATGCGTTCAAGAAAATTAAGTGGTTCATTCTTGATCTTCAGATATGAAGGTCTTATGATTAATTTCCCAGTTGCACATGCAGTGCATACAAAATCCGAGGATTTGGGGAAATTAGCAACCGTTATGTTGTGTCCAGTTGAACCATCAATAATTTTTCTCATCGTCCCCACACCAGGATGACCCAGGCGATCATGCCATATCTTGAACTTGTCAAGATTCTGAAAAATTATTTTGTATGCCAAATGTTGCTCTGGCTTGATGTATGCGTAATACAGTCCAGAAGATAGAGTAGGCAGTCTCTCAAGGGTTTCCTTGTCGGATCCCTTTTGTTGAGTTATGAGCAGGCTTTCAACCGCATTGTCTTCATGAGTTTCAATGTGGTAGCTATTCATGCGGATATCCTTAAAACTCAACAGGGTACGAGTTGAATCCGGATACAATAAAGCCTCGTGGATTTCAAGTTTTGTACCATTTGGGAGTGTAAATGTGGCTTGACCAGAACCAACAATTACCGTATCATGACCACCAATTGTCATAACACTTCCCTTACTCTTTTTGAGACTTCGGCAGTATTTAGCTCCCCTTAGAATTGTGTTAGAGGCACCATTGTCCACTAAACAAATTTCCTCCTCCATTGAGTTGTTTCTCGAAGTTTTCTTTTCCTTTCTTCCCTTCTGCTTTCCTTTCTCCGGCGATTGTCGCCGGCGTAATTTGCCTATGCGTGCTCTGGGCAGAGACAAGTGCTGATAACGTGTGAAAGAACGAATTGATCGAACTACCTTTCATTGATGATCCATGAGGATTATATACATAGGGAACCGTCGCCATGAACGGATGCGTCCGATCGTGGGGGTCATGGGAATGTCGAACGGGTGACTGTGGCAACCGACGTCCGTTTACACAAGGGAGGATTATCTCTAATAACAGAATTAATTTAAATCCTAACAGTTTCTAGCTATTGTCAAACTTGAACAGATTAATATAATTTTGTTGGGCTAAGAGGCATGAAAATTATAGCCACTATATCAGTGAAGCCTCTAATGCCCTGCAGATTATAACATCTATCGTCGGCAGCTCATGTGCATTAGCGACCATGCAGTACCATATTGTGGCAAATTTCATTATCCCCAATTAAGGATCCAACCACAGGAACAGAGACATAATAAGCATCCCTAACAGCAGGGGATAAAGCACTCGTACGCACCTCAATCCTGGGACGTGATGTCGCTGCCGCAGCTTCCCAAACTCCCTTGCGGCTTGGAACATGTTTCACTGGCGCGAGCCACAAGTCACGACTCACGACCGCATCCATGCGGGTGCCGAGTCATACCCCTTCCCTCGACGGTCTCGGACTCCCTTCCTCTCTACAAATTCCCCACGGGTGAAACCCTACAAGTGCCCCAACACTTTTCTTTCCCTTCCTCTCTACAAACTCCCACCGAGAAACCCTAGCAGTCAAATCGAGCCCAAGGAAGGATGGTCGATGGCGGCGAGGCGCAGGCCGTGGGTGCAAGCAGCTTGCTACTTGACTACCAGCACGGCGATAGAGAGATCATGGGCGATCAAGTCTGCGGCGGTGAGACGGAGATGATGCGCTCTACAATTCAGAGGTGGAGTTTTGAGATGCGTCGGCGTGGGAGGAGTCTGATCGAGAACTACGAGCCACTAATGTGGCCATCCTGCTCCCACGGCGACAAGGGCATGGAAGTCGTCCGCTCCATGCTGAAAAAGGCGACGGACAAGCCCATCGAGGACGCCTACCTCGAGGCATTCCGCCGACTCCCCGCGGACGCCATGCCGGACCTCGTTGAGTGTGCTTATCTCGGCGGCCACTGCATCGGCATCCTCGACCCCGTCGCCAACATCATACTCAACACCCTAAATCTGCTATGCCTTCGCCGTGCCGGCATCTATTCGCCACCCGAGTACCAGATCCCGCCAGCACCTATCAACCCTCATATACGCAACACCTGGTCAGGGATTGCCTTCGACTCCTATTGTGCCCTCATTGCATTCATGCAGGTTTATTTCCGGTATCTCTCCCAAGAGCAGGCCAGGTTCTACATCCACCTCTCTGGCGGTGACTTGCTTGTTGCCATCTGCATCGCTGAGATGGAACTCAGACAGTCCAACACCATCATGCAAGAAAACCACATCGCAGTCTGCCACTCCGAACTCTTCCGTGACCGGGCCAAGCTTGCCCTCCGCATCGCAGCAATCAAAGTCAACCATCCGACGCCCGATGATATTTTGTTGCTCTTCCAGGAGCAGCCCACGGAGGCCATGAGATCTTTGCTGCTAACATTGGAGGAAGGGCGCTGCCTAAGCGTCGATGACGTGGAAACCTTCATAAAGGTTTTGCACTACCAACACCTCATGGTTCCCCATGACCTGCAGCTCACGTTGCCTCGTGCTTCAAGCAGCGGAACAGACTCCGACTCCCGCCCTCGTTACTGTTTCAATCTCAATGGCCAAGCAGGAAGCAGCATGGCAGCAACACTTACCTTCGAGCGCCATACAACATTCAACCTCGCCAACATGCGTTCATCCAAGACTATATTCAGCAAGATCAGATCCTCCATCGACCTCCTCCGGGGGTTCCACATGCACACTCCGATGGAGGTTGCCGATGCAGCGCCCACGTGCCAGCACATTGAGTCAATTAAGATGTCTCTCGTCGACACCATACATGCCTTTTATGTGGAAGCTCTCGCCAAGCTGCCCAACTCTCATCCCCAAAGGCTTCTCCGTGGTATACTTGTGGCAGGGCACTGCTATGGAATGTTGGACCCCGTCTCCAACATCATCATCCATGCTGTTTGGTACGACGCCATTAGTCCCCCACCACATGATGGCAGCTATGAAATTCAGCCAGATATCCTTGGTGCCACCACTTTGCGGCGTCTAGAGCTCAGCTCACTTGATGGCCTTATTGCTGTTGTTCGTGCTGCTACAAATTTTTCGGAGCACAAGGCTGTGCAGTATCTCCGTGATATACGATGTGATTTGTCTCTCATGTCAGTGATGTGGCAGTCAACAGATAAATGTGCTCGTGTATTTCGTCATGCTAGCAAGGCTGCAAACCACCCGTTGAAAGAGCACCATATAACTAGTCTTGGATTCCTGTTTGAGCCTCATACAGCATCCATCCTGACCAAGATACTTAGAGATGGAGGAAACCCACTCTGTGATGCCTCCGTCACAAAATTACACCTAGTGTGCAAAGACAAATTATCATTGCCATTGTATGGGATTTCTCCGAAAGATATTGTTATGGCAAGGTTACCGGAGATTACAACTATGAAGCAGAGGTTGGAGCAGAAGCAAATCTTTCTTCGTGGAGAGCTTGACGAACTCCTCCGGCTCTACGCCATTCAACATCCTTGGGTAAGCTGCCTTTCTAATCTTGACCCTTATTAAGTGGAATGTGATTAAGTTTGGTATTAGCTAGATATTGCACAAGAATCATTTTACTTGCAGTTCTAATGCTGCTGAACGTTTGTGTAGGAACCGTTGTATAATCTGGAAATGATCTGCGGTGTGGAGGAACATAGGGTGTTGTATTCTTATTGCTACCATGTTAACTTCCTGGCGGTTCGAGAGGGTTCAGCACCACGAGTCCTCTTTTTTGCTCAACTTCGGATGTCAAAATCTCAGAGCGAACAATCTGGTGGTGGTTCGTTTTGCTGCCCGCTTCCTTATTATGATGCCAACAATCCATTTCCTGGTAAGCATATTTATTTTTCTTAATTTAATTTGAATTGCAATACGTAAGGTCTTTCTCCTGCCGTCTTAATACTCAAGCATAATTATCTATTTTTCTGATAGGACGATGCTCAATGTGTGAGGCCAGTATGGGAAAAATAATACACCCTGCTTCTGGTGCTCACATCGGCCCGGTGCACACGGAACCTACAAGTACAATGGATTATGTATACGCGACTGCTCCAGTGTCAATGAAATGCTATCAGACTGATATGGATGACCTTGTTGAATCCGAGTTAACCTACTGTATTGAACCATTGGATTTGTTTTCTACTCATTCAGAAGCTACGATGTTGTGATCTTTGTCCTGAAAGTTCCTTTTTTCAGAGGAATGAAAAATCATGAAGCTTAGGGAGGTCACTGAACGATAATCTTGTAACTTGTGTTCGATATAGCCATACCACCTAATATTAATGATGCGCTTAATGATATGCTGCGATGAATAACAGAGCATTTCTGCTATAATGTGCACATAATCTACATTAGCTTTAGTAATTACAATTCAATACAGCAAATAATTTTTTTATTTGTTCTGTAATATTGTTTGGTGGGATTAAATCAGTAAGCCATACAAAAATTTGCGCACAATCTGAGAAGCATTTGCAAGGTGCCAGGAGATTCCTATCATGTTTTGAAGGATCCATTTTACTGTAATTTTTGCAGCCGCGTAACCACTCGCGTGCCGGTGTGCTACGTTCAGTTATAAACATGGTTTTCACTTTCAGTGAGATTTCGGTGAAATTCACTGAATTTCAGTAATTTCAGCAGACACTGAAATATTACGTTTCGGCCAAAATATTTCAGCAATTTCAGTATAGCACAACAATTCCAATATTTTTCAAAATATTTTTTAATTTTTTCAAAATTTTAATTGAATTCAAGTGAATATTTCGGTCATTTGGCTGGAACGGAAACTGAAATCACTGAAATTCACTGAATTTCAGTGATTTCGGTTGGTGCTGAAATTTTTTTGAAACTGAAATTGAAAACCATGGTTATAAATACTGATTTACTTAAAGAAGATTGCTGCTTTCTTGTGCCGGTATCAGGAAATGGATAAACGGTGATTACTTTGAAGATATATTTCATAACTAGATTATCAATACCTGTAAGTACTACCACATGATAGTTGTAGCTGCTCATACAACTTCTACTAGGAGTCTGTTGCTGGCGTTTGCATCCAGTTATTCAAATTGTTGGAGATTTTTACGGACGAACAAAAATGACTTCCCAGATAGGCTGCAGTAATGTGATGACCCTTTGATCGCCGAGAACAAATTGGCACGGTCACACTATTTGTTCTGATGGAGACTAGTTACCCTTTCATGGGTATTTTATTAATTCCATTTATTACATGATCTAATCTTGTACTCCCTCCGTTTCTTTTTAGTATGCATATAAGATTGGGAAACGCTCTATATCTGTAGTCTGATAGGAATCAGTCGTCAGACCACTTGTGAGCCGTCCACGCCTGATTGATGCCACGGTTGGCGTATCATACGTAATCCCTCCAGGCTGTTGCTAATCACCCGGATTCACGCCTGCACATTTGCATAACCGCCTGATCCCTCGCTCATCGCATCTCTTCCGGACCTCCATTCTTCTCTGGTTCCCCCGTCGGACCTCCCTCCGAGCTCACCTTCCCACCTCGCGCCGAAGATGCAATCCATGGCCGACGCTGCAAAACACCACAACACCCAGATCAGATCCCATGTACTGACCCTACTCGTCGCTGCCGCCCCCAAGTGACCTCTGCAGTGCACCATTCCGTCACTAGGTGGCCGTGCCCCCAATCTCCACCGCGCTTGTTGCCTCACCAGGTTGCCCGAAGGTTTGAACTAGGCGCCGGAGTACCACCCGTCGTTTGAAGAACCAGTTGTGGCATCTGAGCCTTTTCTACTCTTCGAAGTCCCTCCTCCAAATAAAAGGTATTGTGTGAATCGCCCGCCGTTCCATCATCTGTCTCCATGCACTAATTATTAACAATTTGATGTTCCATTATCCATGCTTCATAGGCATCATATATGTGCTTCGACAAACCAGTTCATTTGCATCAATGGATGAAATTGGTTTGTAGATCACAAAATGATGGAGGCACAACCATGTTGGCAATATTAGTTGCTTGGTTCCTGTTACAATATTCTATACTTCCGCTAGGTATGTGTTAATGTTGAGATAACAAGTAATGGATTCTTCCTAATGTCCGTTCTTCCTAACTTTGTTGTATGTTTTCATCAGTCGAGATAGTTTGTGGCAATAGAAACATACCTCTACTTTTTGTTGTACTTTCTCTTACATTGTCAATAGCATTGTTCACATTTAAACATTGTCATCATGCTTCCTATATTAATATATTTGTCGAGATAGTTTGCGGCAATAGAAACACACATCTACTTTTTGTTGTACTTTCTCTTACATTGTCAAGAGCATTGTTCACATTTTAACATTGTCATCATGCTTTCTATATTCATATATTTGATGATGTATGCTTCAAGTGGATATGTGTTAGCTTTGGAGCTGATGGGCACCACCGGCGACCGATGCATGCACCTAGATGTGTGATGACACTTGGATCTGCCCTATAATCAAGATGACTGCACGTGGATGGAAGCAAGTCTACAATCTATAGTAAACATATGATATTAACTGAGGATTCAGTGTATGAACAAATGAAGCAGGAAGCAAATTATATTGTGCAAATTATTTTTACCATGGAAAACTTGTACTTGATGGAAGAAATTTTTTTGGCGGTGGGAAGCAAAGTTTTTATTGTGTTTGGATATAAATTCTTAATTGCAAATTTTTGTTTCATGGAAGCAAAGTGCTTGGACATACTATTTTCTTTCATCCAAACAAATTTTTATTGCGATAGAAGCAAATTATCTTATTGGTGGAAGCACAAAACTTTTGCATTAAACAATGTTGCATGAGATGCAAATTTAATTACATCAAAGCAAATTATCTCATCGGTGGAAGCATATTTTTGTTGAATTGAAACAAAATAAAATGTTACACCGAATACTTAGAAGCAAATAATCCCATCGGTCGAAGCAAAATATTGTTGCACTGGAAACAAAATAAATGTTACATGGAATACATTTTAGTAACATTAGTATCTAGAAAAACTTGAATAAAGTTTCCAAAAAAAGCAAGTATACAAAGCATTATAAGATAATGTGAAGTACCACTTGAAATAAGTGGGTAGCTATCTCAAAAACAATCAACAACTCAAAAAGAAAATAAGAGTATGTGAAGCAACTGAATTTATAGTGAACCAAATAAAATTTGTCCACAAAATATTTTTTGCTGCGTAGAAAATAAACAAAAGGAAGCAAATTATTCTGTTGATGGAAACATAGTTTTTTGAGGGACCAACGGAAACATAGTTTGTTGTGCTGGAAGCAAATCCATTTAATTAAAATTTCCTACCTAGTTATCCTTTTTGAAAAGCAAAATACGAAGTAGGTAGCGGTAGATCACACGTGATTGACGGAAGCGGAGATCCATGCATGTAGCTAACTACCCAGGACCACGTTACCTCAAGCAACGATGGATGCGGAAACAGTTATGAGAAACCACTCAATTATCGAAGCAAATCTCACGGGCCTAACAACTCTAGATCATACGTCTGCGATGCTTCTGATCGAAGGGTTGAGGACTAGTCTGATAGGAGTCAAACATCAGTAGTCTGATGCCTAGTGCTGCCCTATAAGATTTGGTCAAAGTCAAACTTTACAAAGTTTGACTAACTTTATAATAATATTGATTTTACTGTGTGAATGTTAATATTTTTATGTTACCCTTTCATATATATCAACATCTACAATATTAAAGTTTTATGTTACGAAAATTAATTTCATAATGCATCTAATAATATTGATTTTACTGTGTGAATGTTAATATTTTTTTCCTACAAAGCTAGTCAAACTTTACAAAGTTTGACTTTGACCAAATCTTATATGAAAACTAAAAATAAACGGAGGGAGTATATCAATACAAGAATAATTACATCAAGAGATCACATTTCATATACTACTTGACCTCACACGGTGTATTTGAAGTGGCAACTCTTTTGAGCTATAAAAGTTCTCAACATGAATCATGAAAAATGATTATCTTATGTCAACATGAATCATAACAGAAGCACTTCAGAAAAATCACATGTTACCGTGTGGCAGACCATAAACGAAGTGCAGAAACACGGGTACTCGGCTTACATCTAAATAAGCCAAGTATGATATGAGAAATGCACGGCAAAAAAATGGTCCTGCAATTACTAATAAGCCTATTGGTTGGAGCAAAAGGATCTCGGCTTACCTACGAATCTCGGCATAGCCCAAAAAGGCACTCGTCTTATATCTAGGGCTCGGCAACGGCCGTTGCCACGTGGTGATAACGAAGACTACAAAAATATCCGTGACGGAGCTATCTATAAGCCGAGCACCCTGATAAACGGCACTCGGCTTACACATTACCAAAAAGATTCTACAATTTTTTTTATTATGGATTCTTTGTGATATTGAAGGAGTGATAGGTTAAGTTGAGTATTTGATGTCGGTGTGAAAGTTCATGGGGTCGTACACTCATTAATTTACATAAAAGTCGAAGTTACTGGTATTAGCGATGAGGTCAGACTGTAGGGACATCTGAAAGTGTCACTCACCTGTGTAATGATCATTGTTAACTCCTCCCTACCTCCCCCTAGGAGCGAGAGGGTTGGCTTTGCTTCAAGATGGGCTCGTAAGCTTCGGTAATAAAATGTTTGAGTTATTTATGACTAAAGTGAGTTCTTGGGCTACTATGGCCAAGGAAGAAGGAGTGGGACCTCTCTCTCTCTCTCTCTCTCTCTCTCTCTTGGTGGAACACAACACCAAGGAGACAAGCAACGTCGACGAACAATACAACCCAACCACCTCCACCACCACCTATCATCAACGAACAGGATCTGCATGGAGTAGTGCCGCTAATCACACCGCCGGCAGGACCAACCACACCACACAAGGGCCATTGCCCTAGGAAGACCAGCAGCCTCAACCAGCACCACGCCGGCCGGAGCACACCACATGAGCACTGAGCCCCGATCCACCACCAACAAATGGCAAGCCGCCAAACCTCCAGCACACGTTGGAGGATAGCAAAAGTATGGGTATAGAGAAAATCCACATTGCCTAGAAGGATGGAAAGTAAAGCAGGCGACCCCCTTCGTTGGTTCCAGGCTGTCGAGCGGGATCCACTATTAGTCTCGTTGACGTCATCGTTAACATTAAAGCGACCAAAAGCTGCATCCTAATTGTAGAACTCTGCAAGTTGTTGTAGCAAAGGTGAGTACAAGGGTACTCGACAAGTCTCATTACCAAGGGTACTAGCACTAACAATATAAATAGGTATGCAAATAGTAAAGTGGTGTACCTGCAAGCACTAAGCATCAACTACAACTTACATCTAAGCAGACATAAGATGAGAAGCATCATCCAAACATTGGTAACTCGTAAACTAATCATGTTATTCACCTACCTACGCATTCATATCACTACATTGTCCTCTCCTTTGTATAACCCCACCACTACTACAGAACTGAACAAAATTGACTGGCCAATTTGTATTGTATTGTGTTGTTGCTGCTGTGACATTGTTTTTATAGAAGGGCTCGGCAGGGCTCGAGCGGCGTGTACACAACGTTGGATCATGGCCGACGTGTGCAGTCGTAGCGTTGTGATTGCGGGAGGTTGAGAGGAAAGCTGACAAAGGGGCTCGCAGGTCAATGGGAGAGAGAGAGAGAGAGAGAGAGAGAGAGAGAGAGAGAGAGAGAGAGAGAGAGAGAGAGAGAGAGAGAGAGGAGTGGCGCGCAGAAGATCATACGGCTGGGTTATAACGTGGCGTATCACTTCGGTTAAGTTAGGTGGGCTATGGGCTGGGCTACACACTATGATGTATGGCGTGCCAAGTGTTAGTTAGGGAATGGGTCATGTTGCTTTTGAGTTGGGTAGGTTAATATTGCTTTCCTTTTTCTTTTCTTGTTTCTTTTTACCAATTTCATTCCAATCTTTTGGGAAGAATTCCGCAGAGGCTTGAATTAATATTTAGGGCTCATAGAAAGTGATTTTCAGCCTCAATATTAATTGCAATATGTGTTACAATTTTTGGGCTATAAATAATTTCAAAAAAAATTAGGGCCACAAATGACAATCACTTCAAACAATTCCTAGTGAAAACAAGCTAGGCTCAAGCACTACAAGCAATTTTGCTAATATAAAAACTGACCGTGGTTTAATTATCACATTGTAAAATTGGGAAAAGAATTGGGATATGACCGCTGAAAAGAATAGCGCGCTATGCCGCCGCTAATAGCACGCTATAGCATATAGAGAATTGTCTCGCTAAATAAATCAATGTACAATGCCTCGTTAATAGCACGCTATAGCATGCTAATAGCATATTTTTAGGGGCCACGCTATTTTCTGTAGCGCATTATTTTTTTCATTGGATATGACACATCTCGTGCTGCGGGAATGCCCACACCGGATACATGAGCCTCACCTCGTGAGCCTGTTCCTCGCTCAGCCATAGGACTAGTCATTACATATTGACTGCCCTAAAAAGTAATGAAACTATATATTGACTAGTCGTTGCTTGCTGAAGACATTGCAAAGTGGTGGGTCCCAGAGGCTCAAATGAGTCGAATTGGTAGATCCCAGGTGGAAATGGGTTGAAGAATACGACAACTCGTGGAGATGGGCCGCAGGGACATGTAGCTAATTTCTTCACAAACGGTAGTGTCACATAACGAACTCATGAAGCTTATAAGTGATAGCCATCAAATATATGAAATTGTTTGTGGCAAGAACCAAAATTTTCATATATATGTATAGGCGGGGATCTCTGCCCCGGGTGATTAATTTTTTTTTATCAGCAAACCATGGTGAAGTGCTTACCAAACAAGCATGACTAGTTCACAATCAGTAGGAAGCAGAAAAAAAAATTGCGAGAGAAAAATTTGTATTACTTTTTTTTGCGGAAAAACTTTCAATCTATTCATCTTCAATCATGGCAGTACAACGAATACCAGAAATAAAAATTATATCCAGATTCGTAGACCACAAGGTGCGCCGCCGTCATCGCCCCACCAAAGGAATACAATCAGCAGAGGCTAGCTCAACAGCAGTAGAGGGACCAGAGTCCATCCAAGTCATGGTTCTACCCTCAACACGAGCGAAATTTGCTAGACTATCGCTAACCTTATTTTGTGAGCGGCTAACATGAGTAATACAATTTTGTCGAAAAGACAAGAGATATCTAATCTCTTTGACTAAAGAAGCATAAATCTATTTATCGTGGTCTTGACCTTGGGTCATCTTAACTGCAACTGATGAGTCCAACTCAATAAAAACCTGGGGATCACTCCGCTGGATTGCCAATGATAATCCTTCCATGCAGGCACACAACCGCAGTAGGAAGCAGATCATGCAGCTATATTGGCCGACACCCGCGCATTTCGTTCTATTCAACACTACTAGGAAAAGGCCTACTAATGGCGCACCAGTTTTGCCTACTAATGGCGCATCACTGGTGCGCCATTACTAGCACGCCATTAGTATTTTTTACTAATGGCGCATCACTGATGCGCCATTAGTATCTGGTATACTAATGGCGCACCACTGGTGCGTCATTAGTATAGGCCACAGTGCGCCATTACTATAGGCCACTGATGCGCCATTAGTATAGGCAACGGTGCGCCATTAGTATTTTTGAATTTTGAAGGCGGGAAAATAGTAGTGGCGCACCGTCTAACCCCCACCGTGCGCCATTGCTATTTTTGAATTTTGAATTTGGATTTGGATCATGATTTTTTTGCCCATTTTTTGCTCGTTTTTTTTGCTCTTTTTTGGCATGATATTATTTCAAATTTTGTTCCTGTTTTTGGATCTTGTATGTTCTTTTGCCGGAGAGGAGTTCGCCGAAGAGGCGCTCTCCTACATCGCCGGAGTGGAGGAGGAGGTCGCCGGAGAGGAGTTCACTGAAGCATCGGAGAGGAGGAAGGAGAAACTATGAGGGAATGGGAGGAGAGGAGGGAGGAGGAGCTCACCGGAGAGGAGGGCGGAGAAACCGTGAGGGGAGGAGAGGAGGGAGGAGGAGGTTCCCGGAGAGGAGGAGGTCGCCGGAGAGGAGGAGGAGGTCGCCGGAGAGGAGGAGGAGGTCGCCGGAGAGGAGGAGAAGGAGGTCGCCGGAGAGGAGGAGGAGGAGGTCGCCGGAGAGGAGGAGGAGGTCGCCGGAGAGGAGAAGGAGGTCGCCGGAGAGGAGGAGAAGGAGTGGAGGAGAGGAGAGGAGGAGATGGAGTGGAGGAGAGGTGGAGTGGAGGAGGTGCGCCCAGCCATATATACGACATACTAATGGCGCACCATGGGCCGGTGCGCCATTAGTGACTTTTTTTTTACTTATTTTGAATTTTGAAGGCGGGAAGATACTAATGGCGCACCATGGGCCGGTGCGCCATTAGTAATTTTTTTTATTTTGTTGACTTATTTTGAATTTTGAAGGCGGTAATATACTAATGGCGCACCATGGGCAGGTGCGCCATTAGTAACTATTTTTTTTTATTTTTTTGACTTATTTTAAATTTTGAAGGCGGGAAGATACTAATGACGCACCATGGGCAGGTGCGCCATTAGTAACTATATTTTTTTATTTTTTTGACTTATTTTAAATTTTGAAGGCGGGAAGATACTAATGGCGCACCATGGGCAGGTGCGCCATTAGTAACTATTTTTTTTTATTTTTTTGACTTATTTTAAATTTTGAAGGCGGGAAGATACTAATGACGCACCATGGGCAGGTGCGCCATTAGTAACTATTTTTTTTATTTTTTGACTTATTTTAAATTTGGAAGGCGGGAAGATACTAATGGCGCACCATGGGCAGGTGCGCCATTAGTGAGTTTAAATTTTTTTTGAATTTTTTTGCCTCTCCAGGTCTTAAAAGCCCCGTATCTTTTTTTGCAAATGAAGTCGAAATTCATATTTGCAAATTTTCCCAACAACTAGACCACATATCACATGGGAAACTTATTTTCTTTTATTTTTTTGACATTTTCATCAATTTTTTTTATTTTTTTTAAAACTGAAAAGGCGATCCGGGGTGCATTCGGTGGAAGTGGTGGCCAAGTTACTAATGGCGCACCGTGGTGTGGTGCGCCATTACTAGTTCAACTAGTAATGGCGCACCACTCCCACGGTGCGCCATTACTAGTTTTGAAAAAAAAATAAAAAAAAATTGATATTTTTTTTTGATTTTTTTTGAAAAAAACTTAGTAATGGCGCACCAGTGGAAAGTGCGCCATTACTAGTTAAAACTAGTAATGGCGCACCAAGACATGGTGCGCCATTAGTAACAAAAAATTTATTTATTTATTTTTTACTTTTTTTTCAAAACTATTAATGGCGCACGACGGATGTGGTGCGCCATTACTATGTCAATTAGTAATGGCGCACTATGCATCGGTGCGCCATTAGTAACAAAAAAAAATTTATGTTTTTTTTCGAAACTACTAATGGCGCACCACACACCAGGTGCGCCACCGAGACATGGTGCGCTATTAGAATATAGTAATGGCGCACCACATCACAGGTGCGCCATTAGTAGCAATTCCATCTATAGCCCTTTTTGTAGTAGTGCAATCATTCAGCTGCACGAGTAACCTCTCGGAAGCTGTAGTTGCTAATTAAAATCAGTGTGATCGAAATCGTTTTTATAATTAAACATAATCAGAAGTCAGTGCATGGGTGCACAAACCAGCTGCTGAAGCTAGGTAGCTGCTACCAGACGGCAGGTACGTACTTGGATAAGAATTATATTGAAAGACGACGACAACCCATTCGTGTGCAGCATGCATTATGATCGGTAGTTGATGTCCAATCAATACAATCATGTGGATAGACATGGAAGAAGTTATACTGTACAGGATATGCACGCACCACAGGTTCCATTTCCAACGCAATGTCGAAGGCTGCTGCAAGCATTGTAAACGACCACGACGTATGGAATCTGTAATGTCTCCCAACTTGCAACTAAGAAAGGGTCAAAATCAAACGCACGCCCGGATTCGAATCGTCCATCGACCTCAGTAGCCTCACCAGCCGCACGTCCGGTTAGTAGCAGTAGCTGGTAGCTACTTTCTCCGTTTGAAATTACTTGTCGTAGAAATGAATGTATCTAGACGTATTTGAGTTCTAGATACATCCATTTCTAAAACAAGTAGTTCCGAACGGAGGGAGTACAACACCAAGATAATCGTGCCCGCATGTGCGATCGCGCTGTCCTGGTGGATCGATCTAGAAGGCGAAACGAGCCATTGCACATAGTTGACGATGACCTGGTCATCCATCCAACCAAAGGTAGATCATTGTTGTCCGTCCGTGCTCTTCTGTGTGTACTGCATAATGCACAGCGAGTAGCCTATATACTTATATGTCTGGATCGCATGCTTTTAGGCCTCCAACATGAACCTTCAATTTTGGCTGGACCGGTCTGGACGCCTAAAATCTTTCAGGCTGGTCCCAGATTGATCTTGGTAAATATTTTGAAACTAACATTGAGAAGCTTCTTGCGGGGCTGGGCTAAGCACATAAGTGGTGTGTATAAGATTGAAAAGGATAGACTTCTTTCTCTTATACAGGCCCTCGACATTAAGGCTGAATCCACGATTTTGCTGCCAGCTGAGCTTCAGGTTAAATTTGAGGCGGAGAAGAGGCTGAAAGAGCTGCTCCGTGAAGAAGAGTTGAAGTGGGCTTTGCGTGCTAAAGTACGCAAAGTGGTCCAAGGGGATGCCAATACTCAATTCTTTCATTTAATTGCTAATGGCAAGCATCGAAAGAAGCGCATTTTCCAACTTGAACAAGATGAGGGCACGATTTTAGGTCAGGATAACCTAAAAACATATATTACCGAGTATTACAAGCAGCTATTTGGACCGCCGGAGGATAATTGTGTGTCCCTCGATGAGTCTAGGACTGAGGATGTGCCTCACCTTTCGGCTGCCGAAAATGATATTCTGGTCGCACCGTTCTCTGAGAAGGAGGTGTTTGAGGCAATTTCTCAGATGAAAAACAATAAGGCGCCCGGACCGGATGGGTTTCTGGCCGAATTTTATAAAAGATGCTGGCACATTATTAAGGGGGATTTGTTACCTATATTCCATGATTTATTCTCAGGACAACTTCAATTATTTCATTTGAATTTTGGAACTATCACTTTGCTTCCTAAGAAAACGGATGCTGTGAGGATTGAGCAGTTCAGACCAATATGCCTCCTCAATGTTAGTTTCAAAATATTTACCAAGGTCGGGACTAATAGGCTTACACAGATTGCGCATTCTGTGGTCCAACAGTCCCAAACTGCTTTCATGCCGGACAGAAATATCCTTGAAGGGGTGGTAGTCCTGCATGAAACGCTCCATGAACTCCACTCCAAAAAATTAGATGGAGTAATTTTTAAGATGGATTTCGAGAAAGCGTATGATAAGGTCAAATGGCCATTTCTCCAACAGTCATTGCGTATGAAAGGTTTTGATGAAGCCTGGTGCAGACAGGTTGAATCTTTTACGCAAAAAAGGTAGTGTGGGAATTAAAGTAAATGACGATGTCGGTCATTATTTCCAGACACATAAGGGCCTAAGACAAGGAGATCCGATGTCCCCTATCTTGTTCAACATTGTCGTAGATATGTTAGCAATTTTGATAGGTAGGGCTAAGGAAAGTGGTCAAGTAGGTGGATTAGTACCTCATCTTGTTGATGGAGGTGTTTCCATTCTTCAATACGCTGATGACACGATCATCTTTATGGAGCATGACCTGGCCAAGGCGAGAAATATGAAGCTGGTGTTATGCCTATTTGAACAATTGACAGGGCTGAAAATCAACTTTAATAAGAGCGAGCTGTTCTTTTTTGGTAGAGCCAAAGACGAACAGGAGGCGTATAGGCAATTGTTCGGGTGCGAGTAGGGAGATTTACCGTTCTCATACTTAGGTATCCCAATCCATCATCGTAGGCTGACAAACAAGGAATGGAAGTGCATCGAGGACCGATTTGAGAAGAAACTGAGTTGCTGGAAGGGTAAGCTCATGTCATACGGAGGCCGGTTGATCCTGATTAACTCGGTGCTCACGAGTATGCCTATGTTTCTCCTATCGTTCTTTGAGGTCCCAGTTGGTGTTCGGAAGAGACTGGACTTCTATCGATCGCGGTTCTTTTGGCAGGGTGATGAGACCAAAAGAAAATACAGGCTTGCTAAATGGGATATCATTTGTAGACCGAAAGACCAAGGGGGTCTTGGTATAGAAAACCTTGAAGTCAAGAATAGATGCCTTCTTAGCAAGTGGCTGTGGAAGCTCTATTCGGAGACTGATGCCACGTGGGCTCAAATCCTTCGCAGCAAGTATCTTCAGTCAAAAACTCTGTCCCAGGTTTCAGTCAGGCCGGCTGATTCACCCTTTTGGAAAGGACTAATGAAAGTCAAACAACTTCTGTTTAATAGGACAAAGTTTGTTGTCGGCAACGGTACTTGCACACATTTCTGGGAGGATACTTGGCTTGGCGAGACGCCCTTGGCCATCCAGTACCCTTCGTTGTACCGTATTGTTCAACGACGCGAGGTGTTCGTAGATTCTGTTTTTCAATCGATCCCCCTTAATATTCAGTTCCGACGGACGCTGGCGGGTAATCGTTGGGAAGAATGGCTCCGTCTAGTTAGGAGACTGATGGAGGTCCAGCTTTCCCAACAACCCGATGAATTACGCTGGAAACTGACTAGGTCTGGAGTATTCAAAGTTAAATCAATGTATATTGATGTTATTAATTCGAGCTCCATTCCTACTTCCAAGCATGTTTGGGATGTCAAAGTTCCTTTGAAACTTTTATTATGTGGTTTGTCCACAAACAAGTTATTTTAACCAAGGACAATTTGTTAAAGCGTAATTGGACAGGACCGACTAGGTGTAGCTTCGTGATCGGGATGAGACTATAAAACACCTATTTTTTGATTGCCCGTTGGCCAAAGTCCTTTGGCAGACGGTTCACATTGCTTTTAATATCAAACCACCGAATTCTGTTAACGCCTTATTTGGGACTTGGTTGAATGGGGTTCAGCCTGACTTAGCGAAACACATTCGGGTTGGGGTTTGTGCGTTGCTGTGGACTATCTGGACTTGCAGAAATGATTTGGTTTTTAACAGAATATCATGTATCCACTTTTTGCAGGTTATATTCCGAAATACGGCACGGATCCGTTTGTGGTCGCCACTCACTCGGACGGAGGCCAAGGAGCATTTGGTTACTGGATCCATCCGCTGGGAGATGGTAGCTCGGGATATATTCAACCGGTTTGGATGTCGGTCATGTAATAGGATAGGCATGTAGTATACTTATCCATTCATAGCCAGCCGGTTGTGGCCTCTTTTTTTGGCTAGTTGTGGTCTCTAGCCTCTTTATGGCTCTGTGTGAGCTTGTTTTACTTTTTCTGTTTTGGAGACCTTCGAACCTTTGTTGACACTATCCTTGCTTGGTTAATAAGATGGCCGTATGCATCATTCTGATGCAGAGGCCGGGAAATTCCCCCTTTTCGGAAAAAAAAAACCAGCACGACTAGTTCACAATCCCTATAGGAAGCAGAGCATGCGGCTATATTGGCCAATACCCGCGCATTTCCTTCGATTCAATCATTCACCTGCGCGAGTAACCTCTCCGAAGCAGTATGATCCAAATCGTTGTTATAATTAAACATAAACAAAAGTCGGTGCATGGGTGCACAAACCAGCTGATGAAGCTAGGTGGCTGCTACCAGACGGCAGGTACGTGTACTTGGATAAGAATTATATTGGAAGACGACGACAACCCATTCGTGTGCAGCATGCATTATGATCGGCAGTTCCTAGTCAATCAGTACAACCACATGTTGCATTTCCAAGTCAATCAGTACAACCACATGTAAACGACCATGACCGTATGGCATCTCTCATGTCTCCCAACTTGCAACTCAGAAAGGGACAAAATCAAACGCACGCCCGGATCCGATTGTTGCAGGGTTGTCATCGAATCATCCGTCGATCTCAGTGGTCTGGTCTCACCAGCCGCGCGTTCGCATGTGCGATCCGCGCGCGCTGTCCTGGCGTATCGATCTAGAGGGCGAAACGATCAAGCTACAGCACGATCCGCACATAGTTGACGATGACCTGGCCATCCATCCATCCAACGGTAGATCGTTGCTGTCCGTCGATGCCCTGCTGCGTGTACTGCTCAATGAGTACTAGTACTCCAGTAATCATACGTGCGGCTGGCCGTCTAACGGTAGGCGCCAGCCGTGCCACAGTAGCTTAGTGTACGAGCTGTTGTACATTATACATACGTCTTGGCCGCGCGAGCATGCATGATGCATGCAAAAATGCTATGACGATGCATGTCCCAACACGTGTGCTAGCTCGTTGTTCGCGGACATGACACCTAAGAGCATCTCCAGCCACGCCCCCAACAGATCCCCCAGACGAATTTTTAACGCCGATGGCTGAAAATCGGTCCAGTCGCATCCCCAGGACCTCATTTAGCGCTGGTTTGGGCCAAATTCAGAGCCGGCGATCCCAACCCGAACTCAAGCACCCGGGTGTCGTCTGGGGGCGCCGGCAGAAGCGAAAAAGGGCATGGGGCCACTCTGTCGGCGAGAGGAGGCCCTTTTCCCGCCGTTTTCTCCCGCTTCCCCCCTCGGCTTCCCTCTCATTCTCCATTCCTCCCGCCAAACTCCGTCTCCTCCCTTCCAAGCCGTCCGCCATGCCGCCGAAGAAGTACGTGTTCCCCGCGCCGTGACGGATACCACAACCGAAGCAGAGGAAGCAGAGGGCGCCGCCGCCGCCCAGCCGAAGCAGAGGAAGCAGAGGGCGCCGCCGTCCAAGCCCCCGGGCATGACCAACACCGACTGGAAGCCGGAAGTGCAGCGCCGGGAGGCCGTCACCGCTGATAGACGCAATAGGGCCAAGAAGGCCCGGGAGAGGGCGCTCGTGGCGGCGGCGGCGGCTGAGCAGGCGGAGCGCTCGGCCGAACAAGCCGATGCGGCTCACGAGGATGATGAATCCACCCGGTGGCCACGGCCCACACAACCTGGAGCCAGCAAAGCGTCGGATCTCCGGTTGGCTTCTCGTTGTCGCCACACCCATGTAGCACGCCGTCGCCGGGCTATGCCGATGGTGATGTCCACGGCGGGTTCAACCCGAACGTCACCTTCCCCATGGGCGCCCGGTCCAGCGCACGCCCTCGCCCGCGTTCGCCGTTGTGCAGTACCCTCCATACACGTACTCGCAGCCGGACTACGCAGCCTCCCCGACGCCAACTCTCCGCCGCGGCCTCTACTCGCAAGCCTCCTCGTCGCATCTTGGCGACGCCGACGCGATGGAGGCCGACATGGAAGACATCATCGCAGTTGGCTCGGCTGCCGCCGCCGCTTCCCCCGGGTTCACTACCCAAGACGGCTCGATTGATCTCGACGACATGGACGGCGAGCTCGACTACGGCGAGGAAGAGACGGAGGAGGAGGATCCGCACAGACGAGCAAAGGCAAGAAGAAGAAGAAGAAGAAGAAGAAGAAGAAGAAGAAGAAGAAGAAGAAGAAGAAGAAGAAGAAGAAGAAGAAGAAGAAAGGGGCAGCCAAGACCGGCGAGCCGCGCATCAAGTGGGCGTCCAAGGAAGAAGAGTGCCCCACCGAAGCGTGGAAAGTCATCTGCCTCGACCTGATCACCGGCATGAACAAGAACATCGACACGTATTGGTACGGCATCAAGGCCGAGTTCGACGAGCGCAAGCTCGTCGACCCCTACTTCAAAGGCGCCCACATGCAGCGGGGGGTCGAAGGCGATGGCGAACCATTGGGGGCTCACCCAAACGGCGTGCAAGCATGGGATCATCGAGGAGGTCGCGGCTCGCCTAGAGAGCGGCACCAGCGTCGAGGATCAGGTACATCACGCCACCCTCTCCCTATTCCTCTCGCCGTCGTGCGCCCATTTGCGCACCCGCGCCGACTGATGCTCGCTCTTCGGTGCAGCTACTGCACATGTTCGCCATATACCGCGACGACAACAGCGACCAAGAGTTCAAGTACCTCCACGTCCTCAAGCGGAGCGACAAGTGCGAGAAGTGGGCGGATATCTGGCGCACCTTCGCCAAGGCCAAGGAGACGTACAAGCCAGACGCGCCAACCCCGGGCGCGGCCGACGGGCGCCCGGACAAGAACAAAGCGGCCAAGAAGGCGAAACACGCCGAGTCGGCTGCCGCACGCGTGCAAGAGTCCATCGAGCATTGCCTCGCCGACGCCAAGACCAAGGCCGCCCAGCGAGAAGAGAAAACTGAGGCGCAGTGGGCTGCTTTGATGACGAACAGCGTCATCAAAGTCGACTTGCTCCGGACCAACATCGCCGCAAAGCTCAAAGCTCAAGACGCCAAGAAGAGGAACAACGACCTGGCTTTCTTGATAGGCGGTGCTGGCATGCTCCAGAGCGGCGACGAGAAGCTCAAGGCGTGGTTCTTGGAGGAGCGCGGCCTCATCCTAATCCAGATACCGGCGACTCCAACGTCGACGCCAACGCCGCCGCCCAGCCCGACTAATGATGCCTCAGCGACGTGGACTAGGTGAGCGCCGCGGCCTCTGCAGCCGTCTTCTCCTCCGCCGCGTCCATGTCGTCCCGTGCGTCTACTTGCAAGAAGATAACTATGTTTATTCCTGCGTTCACCACCAGGAAGGCCACCGCGCCGGAGACGGCGGAGGCGGCCGCGGAGAGGCTGCACGTGCTGGAGCGGTGCTTCGATGAGTGCGATGGCGTCTGCGACATGGTGTTCAGGAGCGTCGTACAGACCAGGGTTTCACTTCTCAACATCATGACGCCCACGATCTAGTCATCTACCTAGTCATGCCATGCGTACATAGAAGAAAAAGGAAGAAACTTAATTAGCTAGGCCACGTTTATTTTGCTGACTTGGCAATACACAATGTACATATATACAGAGAAAATATATAGTAGTAAGAATAAGATTTTGCTACACTTGTTCAGACTTGTGCTTCTTGACATGAATAGTTGTACTACATACAAAAGATGTCTTTAATTTCATCGTGTTATTTACAAGGCTGCCGGTGCAATGTGATGAACTGATTTGTGCTAATCTGGAACTCATGCATAACTGTTCATTACTGTGTGGTTTAGACAATTTCATACTCAGTTCAAATTTGCTACTCCTTCCGTCTGGAATTAGCTGATGGTCAAACATATGCACTGTATACATCTATTTGAGCATCAACTAATTCCGTCTGAGCAAGTAGATTTTAAGTTGTCAACTATAATGATAAACATTGTTAAAGTTTGCTTCATTTCGATAGCGCATATCTTCCAGACTAGATTCAGAACCAATTTCCAGTTCCAACTCATTTAATAGAATGAAATATCTACTAATCTGAACTTACAAAGCAGAATGGCCAAACATGGCTAGCTATGCTTAGATGAACATGAATACACTTACCGGTTTCATTTCCAACGTATAACTCAGAGCAATATCTCCAAGCTCTTGTGAAGCACTTACCCATTTCATTTCCAACCTACAATTCAGAGCAATACATCCAAGCTTTTGTGAAGCATCCATATTCACAAGCTGACTTTCAGATCTACTCCGTCCTTACACGCACACCACTGTTCTTCGGAGAAATCAAACAGTTACAGTGCGCAACTTGAAGAAACCCTTGAACTAAACAAACTAATTAGTCCAAGAAGGGGTAAATCGGTAAACGAGATATATCGAGTATATGTTTCTGACCGCTCCGCCAATGTCGTTGATCAGTTTTGCTTAATTTGACTTTAGACTACAACTAATAAACACTGTCAGAGGGGACATCGGGAATCTTAACACCAAGCCAGCCTAGCAGCTCTAGTCTTGCTAGATTTATTTTGCACAGAGGGAAAATTTGGTTTTGGACGATGCCACAGATATGTACTTTTCCTGCTTATATGGTAGTGATCATATTGTAACGTGTGATGAACGTTGTGCTAATCATTGTCCATAACACAGCCAAAATGATGACAAGATTCTAAGGAATGGTTGCCCTAGTTATTTTTAGAAAGGAGGCGCTTGCCCAGCTTTAGCACCCTGAAGCTCTTAAGGTTTTACATACCATATTTGGACCAGGATGAAAGACAAGGTACTTCAAAAAAAATCTTGAGAAGGACGGGCTCACTGCCAACACAACCAATACAAACCCAAAAGGGTCCTTCGCTCAACAGTCGAAACACATGCCACACTCAGAAGATGCATGGAGATACGATCATTCGCCAGATACATGGCTCTCCTCCCTGAGAACTGAAGTGTGTCTGTGGAGCTTTCGGTACAGGGTATCAATGGTCGATTATTCCTGGGTCTTGCTAAGCTGCTTCCCTAGCTGTAAGAAGTCATTTCTTAGCTAGTTCATCCCCAGCAAGCTTAATAAAAAATGCCCGTGAAGATCCCTAATGGTCACTCCCAACGGCCAGGATGAAGGAAATAGTATACCCAACACATAATACCACCAACAAGGATACAACTTAAGTTGCATCGTCGCCTCCGGATTCAACCAGTGAGGATGATGCAATTCCATGGTTTCCAAATCCAGAAACATACATTTCTCGATAAAGACAAAATCATCAAGGACGGGTGAAGAAGACTATCTCAATTGATCCACTGATTGTCCATACTTCGTTTGTCGTTTCATCCTAATATTTTGAGCTGGTCTAGGGTCATGCATCTAATCAACATTGTGAAGCTCAACACTATGTGTTAATCTAAACAACAAAAAAGGTACTGATCTAAGTTCGACTCTTGTTTGCTAGTTAATTTTATCCAAGTGATCAAGTTGGGGCATGCACTTGCCTAGCTCTACGGTCTAGGCTCTCAAATTGTTTGTGGCAGTACTAGCTAGCTAATTAAGCTAGTTAATGAACTCAAGTTGCTCAACTACTTATTCGCTATTAGATCATACTAAACATGTACTATAAATGTAGTTGTAGTATCTAAGGCAGTTAATGAATCCAAGTTTCTATGTTAAATGTTAATCAATGGCAACTAGATGAAGCTAAGCATGTACTATGAATTTATTGATGGATCGGTTGGGTTGTCACAACCATGAGATCGATTTGCACACAATATTGCACGTATGTATTGCTAGCTTGGGGACCTGTCATGTCTCGTCGCCGTGGACATTGTGAGGTCGGAAGCTTGTGTGATCTAGCCATGATACGGGAGCGACTACAATAGAAGAAGGGCTACAGGTGCAAAACTAGAAAAACCATGTCTGGGCCATTAGATCGTAGGTGGATGGCATTCAGGTGCATGGCACAGATTTAGGTGGATGGATCTCAGCCACCTAATGTACATTTTACGAAACCCACCCTACTAGCAACTAGTTATAAAATAGAACATTTGTAGCAACCACCTCAAGTATTTCATCTCTCTCTCATTCATTTTGTCCAAAGACCCTTATGGAGTCTGCACAGTGATGAAGCCCCATATCCTATTAGTAGTTATACTGCTTAAAATCTTCGCACGTATCTACTTCATCAAAACCATGCATATTTCAGTGCATTATCCGTGGCTTGTACTACATCACTAATTATGCAAAAATAAGCTGAATACGATTGTGAGTGCAAAGTATGTCAATATGTATGAAAAATATGTGAGTACATAGATAAAATTAAGCCACCCTTCGAAGCATAACTAAACATCAGACTGGCAATCCCAGATTGGGCATATCACAAGCATACATATCTTGATGAGATATAGTAGCACTATTTTTAGTACATGGCCAGCAATACAAAGTATTATGGACTAATATGATCATCACTCAACAGGCATTGCTATTTAAAACGATAAGATCTACTATCTTGACGGTACATAAAAGAAAACCTCTAGTATTTCCCTCCAGTTCCACTACTTTCTCATAAAGCTTCTTGTTCTGGGAGAGACCACACCAAGAAAACACGATTCAGTTGAGCACAGACAAGTACAGATTCATGATCAAGAACAGAGTTAAATTTATCTTGCATAGAAATTCTCTCAATTCGCGGAATGGGGAGACTCTGATAAAAGCTTCTTCTATCCATTTGTAGTCCTGATATTTCATTTGAGGAGTTCTATCAGTTTTTCAATCAATTGGCCCTCGATAAAGCAACGGTCACCTGCTACTGTCTGTAAGTAGTACTACTTCTGTCATTAAGTATCTCTATATAACTCAGCCCTTTCATTGCATGTATTTATAAATATCCTCACTATATTATGCAGATTGAAGATCGCCGAATTGAAGAAAAGACAAGTGGGTGATATTGGGTTCATTAACACATATCTCATAGATGCAACTGAGGTTGAATTTCGTGCCAAAGATACCGAGGCCAACTTGCTACAATCGTTGGTAATAAATGAACACAAAGATATAATACTCTTTCCTTACAACTTCAAGTGAGTGTTACTGTCTTGTGGCATATTCGGTTTCCTTATTAGTCCAGGTTATAGTAATGTAATATTGATGAGTTATGCATGTGTGCAGCTACCACTATATTCTCCTAGAGATTAAGCTTGAGAAGGAGTAGTAACTGTCTTTGACTCCAAGCGAAAAGATCCCAAGGAGTATCGGACATGACTGAAATGCTCGAGAAGTAAGTTAAATCGATCATTATCCACCATATCAGCAACTTTGTTCATTTCTGATATCAAGTAATTGTTTTCTTTGTATGGCAGGGCTTGGGGAAAATTCACCAAAAAAGCTCCGGGACTACCGAAGAAGCTGCAATTTAGACACCCGAAAGTAAGTACTATATAGTAGCATATTCCACGCGCATCTCCTAGTGATTCAAGCGCTAGTTTCATCAATACCATTTAGCATGTGCTTGCTATATATAATTATCAGTTTGATTGACCTCTGTTTCTTGTAAAGTGGTTGTGGCAGGAACAAGGGAATGATTTCTGTGGATACTACATTTGCGAGTCCATCCGCCACACGACCTGTGAGAGGGGCTACTCCGACAAACAATATGAAGTGCGTAAATAAAAATATTCACAATTTTATTTTATTACCATCATTTGTGTTGAGTTTCATTCATTCATTCATATATATGTATTGACCCTTTCTTAAAATTAGATGTCTCGAAGCGGGATGAACTCCTAGCACCAGATCGCATGCGAGCAATTCAAGAGGAATTGGCGGCATTCTTTCTTGACCACGTGATCGCTGAAGGCGGAGAATACTATGTGGACCACGC